>CAWUFW010001355.1:1360000-1362500 GCA_963921515.1 Calotriton arnoldi
CCTTCAGGGAGAAAAAAAAATTTTTAAAAACGATCGGGCCCGCAGGGCCCGCAGGCCCGCCCCCTTCCTTCACCACTCTGCAAACGCGCCCCTGGCGCGTTTGCAGAGGAACGAATCCCCTTGAATACTGGGGGTCCCTGGGGGCCAACTAGCCCACCAGGTACCTCCAGTATGCGCCAGGGGCTGCCTTGCAGAGAGGTGTACAGAGGCCACGCCCCTTTTTACACCTCTCTGCAACGCAGCTCTGTGGCGCTTTTGGAGGTATATGGTGGGCTAGTTGGACTCCGGGGACCCTCAGGATTCAAGGGACTTAATCCCCCAACTTAAAACGCGCCACGGGCGCGTTTGCACAGTGGTGAAGGGAGGGCGGGGCTTCAGGTGACATGTGTGCAAACAGGCCCCGTGGCGCGTTTTAAGATGGGGAATTAAATCCCCTTCAATCCTGAGGGTCCCTGGGGGCCAACTAGCCCAACAGGTACATCCAGAAAGCGCCACAGAGCTGCGTTGCAGAGAGGTGTAAAAGGGGTGTGGCCTCTCTACACGTCTCTGCAACGCAGCCCCTAGCGCATATTGGAGGTTCCTGGTGGGCTAGTTGGCCCCTAGGGACCCTCAGGATTCAAGGGGACTTAATCCCCCAACTTAAAACGCGCAACGGGGCGCGTTTGCACAGATGTCACCTGAGGCCCCGCCCCCTCCCTTCACCATTGTGCAAATATTCCTCTAAAATCAGCCGAAATACGAATTCCGATTTACTCACCTGTTATCAGGAGAGACCTCAGTGCTGCATCTTTCAGCCCAGTACTGGTCCTGAAAAGTAATTTTAACCGTACTTACCGGTAACTTGAATTTCCTTCATAGGCTAACATTTTCTAAGTGTGGAGTTTTGGAACTTTAAAATATTCCTCTAAAATCAGCCGAAATACGAATTCCGATTTACTCACCTGTTATCAGGAGAGACCTCAGTGCTGCATCTTTCAGCCCAGTACTAATCCTCAAAAGTAATTTTAGCCGTACTTACCAGTAACTTGAATTTCCTTGCATAGGATATCATTGCCTGCTTTTTGCTGAAAAAGTTTCTAAGTGTTGATTTTTGGAACTTTAAAATATTCCTCTAAAATCAGCCGAAATCCGAATTCTGATTTACTCACCTGTTATCAGGAGAGACCTCAGTGCTGCATCTTTCAGCCAAGTACTGATCCTCAAAATTAATTTTAACCGTACTTACCGGTAACTTGAATTTCCTTCATAGGCTAACATTGACTGGTTTCACTTGGAAATTCTTCTAAGTGTGGAGTTTTGGAACTTTATAATATTCCTCTAAAATCAACCAAAGTACGAATTCCAATTTACTCACCTGTTATCAGGAGATAACCCAGTGCTGCATCTTTTAGCCCAGCACTGACCCTGAAAAGTAATTTTAACCGTACTTACCAGTAACTTATATTTTCTAACATAGGAATCCATTGTCTGGTTTTCAGCAGAAAACTTTCAAAGTGTCGATTTTCACAAACTACAAATATTCCTTAAAAATCGCCTGTATGACTTAAACGCATTCATTCAACTGTTTACAGGAGATGCACCAGTGCTGGATCCAGGATCCAACACTGAGTAAGATAAAGTAACGATAACAGTTTTTACCTGCTAAGTGAATTTCCTTCCATAGGATAACATTGGTGATTCTATGAGAAAAAGTTTCTAAGTGTCAACTTTTAAAATACAATAATATTCCTTAAAAATCACGACTGTAACCAAAACGCTTTTACTCAACTGTTTACAGGAGATGTACCAGGACTGAATCTAGGATCCAGTCCTGTGGTTACAAAAGTAATCCATAAAGTAACTAATTGCATTTAACTAGAAATTCACATTGAGCTGAATGTTGCATTGTGTTTGAAAATGTGTTGCCCATTGCAACAACTGTAACTACTGTACTTAAAAGTCTATTGCCTATCTGCAAAGTATTTAAACTAAAGTAATTCATTCTGAGAAAGTATTTTTGTAATGTAATGTATAATGTAATTACAATGTAATTTAAAAAATAAAATATGTAAAAAAAAATTGTTTCTAAAATGGTAGTAAATCAGTATGAAAAAATTAATATAACAATTAATACATTTAAAAATTGTCATTTACAAAACCTTTGAAATTCACTGAAAAAACCGTAGGTTTCAGGCACGTTATAGTTAGAAATTAGCATTTAAAAAACCTTTGAAATTCACTGAAAAAACCATAGGTTTCAGACACGTTATAGTTACAAATTAGCATTTAAAAACCTTTGAAATTCATTGAAAAAACCATAGGTTTCAGACACGTTATAGTTACAAATTAGCATTTAAAAAACCTTTGAAATTCACTGAAAAAACCATAGGTTTTAGGGACAGTTTTAGTTACTTGGACATTGCACTCGTACAAAACCCGTGAAATTCCCCCGTTATAGTTAGTTCAGCTAACTATAACTCGCGCCCGCAATGCACTGCTGATGACGTCACATATTACATCA
>CAWUFW010001355.1:2567500-2915495 GCA_963921515.1 Calotriton arnoldi
TCTCAAGCAGTGAGTGTCATCCTTTTTCTAGCAGTAAATGTCATATATGTGCCCTCTCTTGGTGATGAGGAGGTTCACCAGGGCAGCAAATATAAGGTGCGCATCAGGCAGAATGATAGCCCAGTATCCCTATGTTGAAGTCTGTTACATGAGGCTACTGTATCTATGTGGGACCAGCGGTGCCGATGTGGAAGCCCGAGGTACATGCTCAGAAAACCCTGAGCCTTGAAGAGTAGTGGCAGACATGGCTGGGAATGCTGGAAGCAACTAGTGGGTAGAGTAACGTGTGTCCACAGTAGATGACCCTGTCTGTCTCAATCCTGTGAGGAATAGAGAGCGCAGGGGCCATGAAGACTCTTCACCTAACAAAGCTTTTAGTCTGTGGTGCAGACGGCATATAGAGCACACACACCCTGGTCGAATTATTCTTGGATAAAAGGTGAATGGCTTGTGTAAGAAAGTGGATTATTAATTGGAGTGGATGGTAGTCCATTACAATTAATAATGTCACTATTCTTGTTAGGTCCTGTAAAGGCTTCAGTAATTTAAGCCTGAGCTCAACCCCTGCTAGCTATGGCACAGAGCAAAAAGGCTTAACTTAAGAAAATGTGTAAAGCGTATAGAAGTACCAAAACAGTTAAAAACAAAACAAAAACACAACACAATAAAAATCACACTCCAATTTATAAGAATCAATCATTGAGATTTATAAAGCGCTACTCTTCACCCCTGAGGGTATCCGGGTGCTGAAGTATCGCTCAACTCAGCCAAAAAGCCAAGAATAGAGAATAATTTAATGAACAAAATGACAAAACGTAACATATTCAATAAGGGGAACTAGAGATATGAATTTTTAGGAAAAAAATATATAGTGCCAATCGGTGTCATCTGGTTGAGCTTGACCGGTACAACCAGGTTCAACCCGGTCAGAAGATTTGCTTTCTGAGTCAAAATTCTTCACTGGATAAGGTAGATCAAAGATTGGATGCAGTGGAATCCCAGTATGATCTTGTCCCTGACTGGGGGCGAAATGTCAAGTTTTTCTATTGTAAGGTTACAGACATGGAAGACGGAGTGAGAAGGGACAACTTTTGGGTGTCTGGTGTACCTGATGGGCATAGAAGAATGGCATGCTGGGCTACTTAACAACAATTATTCCGGAAATCCTCAATATTCTACTCCGAGAAGGCTTGGAGTTTTAGAGAGTTCACCGGATCCAGACCCATTGGCCGCCCCACTTTAACACGCTTTGCCCAATCATAGCATGTGCACTATGCCATCAACACATCAGGACGATGTTGCTGACAGCAAAGAGGGCGATAGAGCTTCTGCTCCTTGATGGATGCCGCAACTCCTTCTCAGCGGACTCTTCCATGGTCGCCAATGCCAAATGCAAGAGGTTTATCGCCGTCGCACCAGATTGAAACATAGAGACATCAAGTACAGTTTCCTGGACCCAGCACGGATGCTGGTGACGCTGAATGGGAAGACAAAGAATTGTTTTGGACCAGAGTATTATGAACAGTTGCTAGATGCTCTGGATGATTCTACAATGGACATCATCTCCCTCCGCATGGCTGCCCCCCCTCCACAGAAGGACCCCCTTCACTCAGATATCAGCCTAGACCTCAAAGATTGGGGGTTCCATCAAGGCAAAAATCAGATTGCGCCTTCCTGTATCAAATTGTGAAAATATTATATAAGGACAGGGATTGAGACAAGTCAAGTTTGCCTCTGAAGCAAGGGCCTAGGGAAAATAGAGAAGATGAGGACTAAAGATATCCTTCGTTTGGTGAATTTACATTGCTTATTGAGTGTTCTAGCCTGTTTTAAGACTCTATTCTTGATGTATACTACCACTCTTTTTAGGTTGAGCTACAGCGTGCATGTGCTGTCTGCAAA
Source organism: Calotriton arnoldi (assembly GCA_963921515.1). Taxonomy (NCBI): domain Eukaryota; kingdom Metazoa; phylum Chordata; class Amphibia; order Caudata; family Salamandridae; genus Calotriton; species Calotriton arnoldi. Next base: position 2,569,403 of record CAWUFW010001355.1, read on the forward strand.
TCCTGCTGTATTTAATTAAACCACTGTATTCCCGCCTCCTACTTACCATTGGTGCATTCCAGCGTCGCTCTTCTTTTCTGCCTCTTGTCTTGTTCCCGCAGCCGATACCTCACGTTCTTTCGAGGCAGCAGCGCACCGGTAAAGTACAGTGTACATACACTTGTTTAGTACATGTTCCTTACTGCGCACTCTTTGTTTTCTTTCCCTCACTTCACTTTATATATCAGCACGCACCCGCTTCTCCGACACCTCGCTTCATGTTAACAATGCTTCTTTATTTTGTTGCAGTTTGTTGAAGCGCCGCACCTCCCTCAGAGTGCACACTGCCCCTGCAGCAGTAGTCCGTCTCACTCCTTCGGCACCCGCTTCTCCGACACCGTTTCATGTTTTTGACAGCAGGGTGCTAACAATGCTTGTTTATTTGAGCAAAAACGCACTAAAATAAGCTAGCATTGTTAGCGCTGTGCTGTCTAAAACATGAAGCGCGGTAAACTCCAGCACCGCGCTTCATGTTTTGTTTTCCGACACCCCACTTCATGTTTTGGACACCAGGGTGCTAACAATGCTTGTTTATTTTAGCAAAACCACACTAAAATAAACAAGCATTGATAGCACTGTGCTGTCTAAAATATGAAGCGCGGTAAACTCCAAACACGCACTTCATGTTTTGGACAGCACGGTGCTATCAATGCTTGTTTTTTTAGCAGACACGCTGTCAGCTTCATGGTGTGTTTTCAATTTTTTCCTTTCCATATTGGGCCAACCCTCACCCTCCCTTACTCCGTCCGCTCTGCATCTGCAGCACACACGGGCTGCCTCTCTCCCGGTTGCAGTCATTGCTCCTGCCCAACACCTGCCTTTGGGAGGGAGGGGCGGGGGGGGGGGGGGAAGCAGACTACAAACCAAGATTGTGTGTAAAAGGCCGCTTTATTGAAACAGGTGCACATAACATTATAATTCCTCGGCAAACGCCTTACAAAACTAAACCTCACTAAACAAACCACATACCTGACCCCTGACCCCGCCCCCGCCCCTAACATTTTCTTGAACCCGCCCCACCCGTACATTACAACCTTACAAACAATACAAAGCAATGCATCAAAGTATAACCTCATAAATTCAACCCATCCGTTAAACAACCTCCCCTGCCTGCCTCTTTACAACTGTCAATCACCCAACATGTGTAACCGAACTAAAATTAACCTGCCTACCCTTTCCCTGTCAATAACCCAACTTCAAGCCTGACCAAAAAACCTCTGCCAACCCTGGCAAACTTCCAATAATCCCCGCAAAGCACCTGTTCCAAGCGACAATACATAGCCAACACCCTTGCTCACCTGTCCCAACAAAAACCGCCTAAATCCGAAAAAAGGAAAAAACTAAACCCCAACGAAAAAGAGGGTGGGAGGGAGGGAGGGCAAAAACTACACTACGCTAAAGCTCTCAGCCACCAGGTCACCAAACCTAAAATGGTGGCCGGGAGCAGGAGCCCAAAGAATTTATACTTGGGCTCCAATTGGGCTATAAATGAAAATAGCCCAAAACAAAATGGCTGGCTTGAAGCCTGCCCCCCCCCCCGACCCTCCCAAACTGCCGGGGGGGGGGGACCTCCCTGCGGTCGGCTACCCCCCCCAAGCCCTCCTTGGGAGGGAGGGGCGGGGGGGAGCAGACCACAAACCAAGATTGTGTGTAAAAGGCCGCTTTATTGAAACAGGTGCACATAACATTATAATTCTTCGACAAACGCCTTACAAAACTAAACCTCACTAAACAAACCACATACCTGACCCCACCACTAAAATTTTCTTGAACCCGTCCCCACCCGTACATTACAACCTTACAAACAATACAAAGCAATGCATCAAAGTATAACCCCATAAATTCAACCCATCCGTTAAACAACCTCCCCTGCCTGCCTCTTTACACCTGTCAATCACCCAACATGTGTAACCGAACTAAAAATTAACCTGCCTACCCTTTCCCTGTCGATAACCCAACTTCAACCCTGACCAAAAAACCTCTGCCAACCCTGGCAAACTTCCAATAATCCCCGCCACCCAGAAAGAAGGGGGGGGGAGTAAACTACCCCCCCCCCCTTCTGCCCCCCCAAGTAGGCTAACCGTCGTCCGTCTAAGTGGAGTGTGTCTGGACGTTCAAACATCTCGACAACACCTCCCTAATCTCCAGTAAATAAAGGTCCATGCCAAGCCTAGATAGGTGTACTCCGTCATCTCTGAAAAATTCCACTGCCTCAAAACGTATCTCCTTGTGTGTCACTCTTCCATAACCGAGACTGCGTCAAAATCTGGACATTTCAGTGTTCACCTTCCTCCTCGCCCGATCAATGGCCCTGGGGTTCAAAGCGCCCCTCCAAACTCTGCGCGGAACCAACTCAGTCCACAACACATGGCACCCAGACCATTGCTCCCTTAAACGTGACAAGTCCCTCTTCATAGCCCTCATCAGGACCACACCCTTCACTCCGCACAAATCGTTCTCGCCAAGGTGAATCAACAAAACATCCGGGCACTGACCCCCTATCATCCATTTATTAAGGCAAGGTATCAATTCTTTCCACAACATCCCTCCCTTACCCTTCCAGATAATTTTAAACAGACGTTCATTGAAACCCAACATTGCACCAAAATAACACCGGCATGCCTGGACCTGCGCTCATTTTATAAACGAGTGCCCCACTATCCATATGGTCAATTCCTTCGATTGGGGCCCATCCACCGAACCTGTAACGAGAAAAATTTGCATGAGACTCACAAAAGGGAAGATGACGCTTGCGCCTCCTCCGCATTCCTTCTTACATAGCGTTGACAACAGTCTGAAGACCAGCGCCCCAGCCGCATTATGTCCCCCCGCGTCCAGCCCCTATTGTATGCCTCCGTTGCTGCCCCAATCCTGAAAGAATGCGTCCCATACCTAGCCCCATCTATCCCAATACTGTGCAAAGCCTTCCGCAACACCATGCGCAGCTGGTAATCTGTCACCCTCCTCTCATTGTAATGCTTGAAAACCACCTCTTCCCCCGAGCCTCCCGACAAAGCTTGCCAACGGCGGGCCCAATGAAGCGGGCACGTAGAAATTGGTACAGCTGCTTCCAACCTGACCCCTTTTCCTACTCCCCTCTGGTCCGTTTTGGAACTGGCCAGCCAAATATGTATCCCGCGGTCCTCGATGGACACATCTTTCCAAAGAACACCCTTTTTTACCTTGCTGCCTAAGAGCTCGGAAACTCTAAACGCCCCAAAAAACATCCAGACCATAAGGGTTGAGAACAAACAAGCCTCAAAACCGTCCCTACAGACTGCTGGTAAAGCCTCCAGTAACCGGGCTAGTGTCTGCCATGAAAGGGGGCTACGCGCCATACTCTTCCCCCCCTCTCCCTAGCCCAACCTTCTAACATCCTCCTCCCCACTTCCCCCGCTGACGGGGTGTAACCCCACAGAAGTTTCCCCATGAAAGCAATGCCCGCCAACTTCCCGGCGATGGTAACTTTAGAAAGGCCCCTCTCAATGAGGTCCAGAATGAACTGAATCACATCCTCAGACCGCCACCAGACCTCAGATCGCTTGCAGGCGCCAGCTGCCAAGAAATCCCTCCAGGCCAGATTATATGCTGCCCATGTAAACGCCGACAAAGAGCCTACCACCAGTTGTAGCACCCTACGTTGCCTACATACCAAAGATGATACGGCATTGGGGTCGGTGTCCTGTCCGCCTCCTTGGCCAGCCCACGGAATCTCCCCCACTGTGAACGAGACAAAGCATCGGCTATGTCATTGTCCACACCAGGTATATGCAATGCCCTGAAAGCAATGTCATGTCTAAGGCAACCTAGCACAAAAACCCGCAGCAACTTCAGAATTTGCTCATCTCTGGCGGACTGCCTATTGATGATCTCCACCACTGCCATGTTGTCCACTCGAAACAATACTTTCTTGTGTGCCAACTCTTCACCCCACAGCGTTAGTGCCACCAGTAACGGGAAAAGCTCTAGGAAAGCTATGCTCCTCCCACCGTCCTTCCACTGTTGTGGCCACTGCTCAGCACACCACCTGCCCTGCCAATATAGGCCAAATCCGTTGCTGCCAGCTGCATCAGAAAAGATCTGCACGTCCCGCTGGACGTCCTCCTCCCTGGCCAATGGCACTCCATTAAAAGATTGTAGAAAAACTGCCCACATGCGCAAATCCTCCTTCACCCTTGCCGACAGGCGAACATGGTGATGAGATAAATGATGTCCTGCCAGTGCCTGCCCCAGCCGCCTACAAAAGGTCCTCCCTGCCCTGACCACCCTACACGCAAAGTTGAGATGACTGAGGAGCACCTGTATGTCCTTTACTGTCACTTTCTGCTTTGACAGCATTCTGTCCAACAGTTCCAACATTTTAACTTTTTTATCGGCTGGCAAGCGAGCCCGCATTGCCACAGAATCAATTTCAATCCCCAGAAAAGACAGAGCCGTACAGGGTCCCATTGTCTTCTCTGGTGCCAACGGCACCCCTAGTTCATCCATGAGCTCATGGAAAGTGTCCAGAGCTGTCTGGCATTCCGTGGAGCCCGGTGAACCGACAAAGAAAAAATCGTCCAAGTAGTGCGTCACCAATGTGTGACCTGTGTGCTGCGTGAAGTACCACTGCAAGAAGGTGCTAAAACATTCAAATAAAGCACACGACATAGAGCAACCCATTGGTAAAGCTTTGTCCACGTACCATTTACCTTCAAAATGGATACCCAGAAGATCCCAATCATCTGGATGGACTGGAAGCAACCGAAATGCCGACTTTGTCACATTTAGCCATCGCTGCAGTTGCGCCCGCGGTCACTACTAGTGACATGGCCACGTCAACTGAGGAATATGAAACTGAGGCCGCCTCCTCATCAATAAAGTCATTAACGGAAGACCCCTCTGGCCATGAGAGATGCTGAATCAATCTGTATTGACCCTCCTCTTTTTTGGGCACAACTCCGATTGGCGAAATAATCAAATCCTCCGTTGGCCAATCATCAAAGGGGCCTGCCATGCTCCCTTCACGCACCTCTTTGTTCAGTTTGTCTTGTACCACCCGTCTGTGTTCTGAAGCCGATTTTAGGTTATCCGCCCACCGCCTCTGACGTGGCCCTTGGTAACCCAGATGAAACCCCTCTGTGAACCCATCTAGAAGCACCCGCTTTGCCCTCAAATCCCCGTACCCCTGCAGGCCCTCTTCTAGCTTTACCAACCTAACTGGCGTAGGAGCCTTTGGGCCCAGCGCCCTGAGGTCCTTTGCCCCCCCTATTGTTCTGGTATTGCTGAGATTGTCCTGCTGTGCCTGCGCCTGGCTGCTGCCATTGCTGGCCTCCCTGGGCCTTGCCTCCCCAACAGTTAACCAGGGGATGGCGACCGCTACACTTTGAGCACTCATGCTTAAACCTGCAGTACTCTCTCGTGCACAGGCCCTTATTAAAGTCCCAGCATGCGCCTCCTGCCCCAGTTTGTGTCGCGGCTGCGCCTCCCACCCCTCCCCGGGTGGGCTTCCCCTGAAAGGGCTAGTACACCAGTGGCAAACCGCTAGCCGTAAAGATGGTCTTACCGCCTTTCGCAGCCCCCATCGTGTGCTGCCACAAATCTGTGTCCAGTTCCCCCCACTTCGCTTCCGGGTCCCAAGCCATACGAGCCCAGAACTCCTCATCATATTGTGCCCAAGCGTAGCCACCCCCCCGTGATCTGTGCCTTTCGAATTACATCCATGTACTTAAAAATGGCTACACAGCGCTCGGGAAACTTCTCGCAGTAAACGCTGGCGTAAATCAAAAATGCTGCCGTCCAATTCTCTATGGTCAACGGCACCTTAGGCCTCTTGGCCAACTCATATTCCTCCTCCTTAGAACCCTCCTTAGACCTTACTTCCCTATGTAGAAGCTTCAGCATTTCGACGTATTCCCCTTTCCAAATACGCTCCTTGGTTGCCAGCATTAAATGAGCACCCAAAGGCTTTGTCACTCCCATATATGGCAGTTTCTTAATTTTCAACTCTTTACTCTCCAAAGGTTCCTTACCCCCCCCCCCTGCTGCCTCCGTATTCGTCCCGCTCTCCACTTTGGTGCCCTGTGCTACTCCCCCGTCTCCTGTTCCTACCCCCATATCCTTAACATATTTTCCTTTGTGTAATCTCCCTTCAATCTCTCCCCCACCCCCCTCCTCCCCCGTCCCCACAGACACCATCTTCGGTTTGGCCTGTGCTCTACTGGTCTCACCTGGCTCTAAGGAGGGTGCCCGGACAGATGCTGACCGTCTTGCCACTGGCTCCGCCTGATCCGCTGCCCGAGGAGCCCTCACCGAGGGGCCGTGCTCTCTCCTTAATTCCGACGCCGGTGCCCTTCCGTGCGGTGCCACCGCCGGTGCCACCGCCGGTGCCTGCAAAATACTAGGAAAAACATGAGAGGGCCCCCCCTCCTCATTTTCACGCAATTCCCCTTCTTCGGGGCTGTCCTCATCATAATCCAACACAATAGGCTCCTCCACCTGGAGCTCATTAGTAGCAAAACCAACACCACGGGCCCTACCGGACCCAGCATGCCCTACACTGGCCCTACCGGACCCGGCATGCACTCCTTGCGGGGGAGCCGACTGTACACGCCGATACTCCCCCATGCGTTGACCTCTCTGGAATTCTGTCTCCGCTGGCGTAGCAGACCACCTTGTCCGGCCTGTCGTTGGGGCCAGCGAGGTCGTCCTGGACCTTCGTGCGCTGGCCGCGACGGGATCCCCCGCCGGTACGGAGTGCGCCGCGCGAGGCTCCACCCTCCCTTCACCTCGGTGTAACTGGGCCGCACCCCGCCCTACCGAGTCAGCTGCGCCGCGACGCTCTGTGCCCTGTAAAGAAAAAGTTTGGACTGATGTGCTGGGTCCCTCACTTCTGACCACTACACCTGCACCCTGCGAGCCCGGGGCCAACGCCCCGGCCAGCCGCCCCCTATCTTGACATGCCTGCCCTGACCTTCCAGCCCATACCAAAGGGGGGGGAATCCCCCCCCTCCTCCTCCCCACTCCACTCCAACATGGCCTCAACCACAGCCAAAACGGGGCCCCACCCCCCTTGCCCCTTTACCCCCTTACCCCCGAACTCCCCCCCGGGGGGCCCCCTGTTACCTTCCCCAACCTGAAAACCCTCCGACCTGCGCGCGTCCAACGTTCCCCCAAAAGGCAACTGAAAATCCAGCTGCTCCCCACTGACGCGGCCCTGCACCCCCTCGGACCACGACGGAAAAATGTCCAAGCCCTCCCAAGCCCCCCCCCTGCCGGATCCAGCTCAACCGGCATTCCAAATTCTGACCCACACCTACTGCCCCCGACCCCATCCCCCCAAGCCATGTCCCAGGACCCAAGGCTGTGGGCCCCCGCCCCAGCCCACCTGCGTGGAGGAGCTACCTCGCCATACTCTGCTCCAAAACCGGAAGAAACCCTCTGCTGCCCCTCCCACCTGCGCCCATTCACCATCCCCCCTCGAGCTGCCCCCTATGAAAAAGTCTCCCCCCTCCCCGAGCCTTGCGATGCCCAGCGCGAAGGCCCCGCCAAAATATCCCCGGCACCCAACTCCGCCCCCTCCAAAGAGAAACAGCCTCCTCCCGAGCCCCTGCCATAAAACACGAAACCCCCCGCCTCCATAACGCCAGGAACCGTATCGGCCAAAACGGAGCTCTCCCCGCCCTCCACCCAGCTGCTCTGCCCCCCCGAACCCGGCTCCACTGCGGCGGCCTCAAAGAGCTCCCCGCCCTCCTCCCACCCGCTCCGCCCCTCCTTTCCAGGAGAGCGGCGGACACACGGGCCCCCTGGCTGCCCATCCGCTTCTACAATTACTGCCACCGGCGCGGCCGAAAGGGAGGCCGAGCGCCGCTTGCTGCCCCGCCACGCTTCCCACTCGCGACGGGGGCGGAGCTCGCCCGTTCATTGCGCCCCGAGCCCAGAAATGGCTCCCGGGGCTCCCCTGCCAGCTCCCCCGCCACAAGCCCAGAACCGCCAGACGTCCCCGAAGCCTCCCCACCCCCGGGCTGTCCAACAATTGCCGGGGCCGCCTTCTTGCTACGTGGGCGGCCCCGTTCACTCACCGGAGATAAGCGACGCCTCTTAGGAGACGTGCACGCAGCCACAGCCGCTGCAACACCTGCCGAGGCCTGCCGCGCCGGCCCCGCCATCGCGCCTACGACCATGTCCATCCTGCCTGCCTCGCTCAGAAGACGGAGGGCTTCAAGCACACGGTAGTCCTCCATCAAGGCGGTAATGTATACCAGCAATAAGAAAGCTCCCTGCAAACTACCACTAACCTGACTAAGAAATTTAACTAACCGCAAAAACACTTCACAAAAACTACACTACGCTAAAGCTCCCAGCCACCAGGTCACCAAACCTAAAATGGTGGCCGGGAGCAGGAGCCCAAAGAATTTATACTTGGGCTCCAATTGGGCTATAAATGAAAATAGCCCAAAACAAAATGGCTGGCTTGAAGCCTGCCCCCCCCCACCCTCCCAAACTGCGGGGGGGGGGGGGGGCCTCCCTGCGGTCGGCTACCCCTCCCCAAGCCCCCCTTACCACTTTAAGGCTCACAGCCCGTACATGAACGAGGGGGAGGAGGAAGAGCAAGGATCTGTGAACCTTCCCGAGACACGGGTCAGAAGCAGGTTAAACTAAAAATTACACACATGGAAGTCTTGCATGCATATCAGGTATTTTTTTATTTATATTTAATAAACTAACATTTTGGATCAAAAATATTTGATGATTTGAGGCCATTTCATATGGTAAATATGTTCCGACTCTTCCCCCTACGCCGTTGCACGGACTCCGAGCGAAGCGGGCGCTCTGTTAATTAAAGAAATCTGCGGACGCTTCCGCCGTTTTTCCCTCTCCCTCCCCCATTCATGCCCTCCATGTACCCTGTTATTTTTTTGAAGCGCAGTCTCTGAACAAGCAGTAGTTAAAACAGGTGAAGGGGCTCTTTGATGATGTGCTCCTGAATTTTTAGTAGTTGCGTCACACTTATTTGAAAAACGCGTTTGGTTAACTTTCAGTCCTATTGTCTTGAAGGAAATGCAGAAACGACTCTGCTACATAACTCTGTGCTTCAAGCAAGTCCACGCAGTCTTGTGCTGCCATGTACTATAATGTCCCCTGCGCACCAACAGTTATATCAGAAGCTGGTCTGCGGGGGCAGGCTACATATACTCTTTTAATGCCACTGCTCAGCAGGCTGGTTTTCGGTTTACCTATTGCTCAATTGCGGGGCTGGGTTCCCACCGCAACCAGTGGTCCTTTGAGCTCGGGCATATGTTTGTGTCAAAGTTTGGGAGTAAGCGAGAGGGAACTTAAAAGAAAGTCATCGGCAATTGGTTTACACGTTAACTTGCATTCAGCTACATTCTTTGTGAAATGCTAAAAAACCATTAATCAGAAGGATATGCTTCTTTTCAGTGAGCAGGCTTCAAGACAAAAAATATACAAATTGCTTATTCGACACAGGTTCATTGCTTCACATTTAAATAACCATAACAAGTTGGAGCAACAGAAACATCGAAGTATTCGTTTTCCCTAGTAAACAACTTGCAACCAAACAACCACAAATATTAAACTTTAAAAATGCAGGAGGCAAACAAAACCTTCCATGCAAAAATAATAAGCAGCATGATACCATGTGTGTTATAGTTGTTGACTATGTTTCAGCAATATCGATTCAGCCTATTAAGACGTGTTAGCTCACTAAACTGCCTGCCCACAGTAAAGCCTTGCTGGTCTACATACTCTACTGAGGGAATAACACTCATCATGCATTTTGCAAGGATATGTCTGAACATCCTACAGTCTTTGTTTAGTAAGTATATCAGCTTTTACGAATAAAGACTCGCACCTCTGCCATTACCATGGTCTGCCCATCACAACAGCACCCTCAAACACACCCACCCCTCTTGTTAAATCCCTTACTCCTTCTTACCATTTCACTTCCACCCTTTCCTTATGTTCGTCTCTGCAAAGCAGCCTCATGTCCCACCCACATATTTCGCTTTTGACTCGTGGTTTTCACTTTAACCCTCTTATTCAGTTCGTTCTTCCCCCTCATTACTCTTTCATGTTTCTCTTGTGCTTTTGTCACTTCTTCCATCCTGTTAGCCATTTCCACTCCCCTTAGGGCCTCTTCTTTGCTTGTCCCAAGTGCTTGACTTTTTAGCCTCTATCCATTTTCCTCTCTCTTTCCAGTTTTATTACTCCAGGGTTTTCACCATCTTTCTTTCTTCCTCAGCTTTTTCCTGTCTTCCTCTTTCCTTCTGCTCCCGACCCTTTTCTTCTCTCTTCCCTCTTCCTCTCAATCCCAATACCTCCATCAAAGCTCTTTGTTTAACACTTTTACTTTACTGTATGCACTACTTAAACGTGTGCTCCTTTCTTTTTGGGTCACTGTCTCGTGCTAATAGTGCTACACCCGCTCCTCCTTTATATGGTGTTCTCTTGCTCTCCTTTGCAGTTTTACTTAGCGCAAACCTGGCCCAAAGGTATCAGAGCGCTTTTCATAAGCACCAGATTACATTACACAGGGTCAGTTTTTTAGGCACAGGGTGATTAAGCGATTTCACCAGAATCATACGATGTTGAGCTGAGGTCGGGACTCAAACTTGGTTCCCCAGTTCCATGCTAGGCTGTTCAGGCCTCTTTGGAGACCTTGCAAACTCTAATGCACTCGCCCCTTCTTTCTTTCCTCTTATCACTAGCTTCTTGCTTTTCTACTCACTCTTAAACTCCCTCTGTCACTTACTGTCCCTTTGTCTTTTGGGTGAACTGCAAGTCATCTCAAGTTACACATTCGCTCATTAAAGGGCAGAAGGTTTATTATTTCAACTATGGATCAAGCAAAACTTAACCGAATCAATTTGATGCCCAAATGCATATAAGGACCCAAGGGCGCGACCTATTGCATTGCAAATGCTTGTTTAGCTTTCCCTGCATCCAGCTTCCTCTACCAAGGTGTATTCTGTATATCCAATTTGCACGCTATGGACGAGTCCACGGTTGCTTGCTTGAATAGTTACAAACCACCTGGCGGACGGACCTTGCAGGATAACTCTGCACTGTGACTGCTGGCAGGTTGTGCCAATCCTGGTTTCAGGATGTCAGGACATGGATAACGTATTTAGTTTATGAGGTCTCTCCGTCATGGCACTTTCCGCTTATACGTATACTGCACCTGCTTAGGGCCTTGCATACAATTACTGTGAGCCCTATTTTCTATGCTATGCTTCTGAAGGTATATCTCCACTGATGTGATGGGGGAAACGGCCTGGTGCTGCCTTGCTCAGGACTGAGCTCAGGACCCAAAGTTTAGTGTTTCTTCCCCTTGTGTTTCTCCCCCCAACCGTAGACCCCTGGTTGGTGGCTTCCCTCCAGTGCACCTCACTTCCCAGAGGCTCACTTCTGCCCTATCACCTGACCTTGGCAGGCCTGGACTTTAGGACCTGGCCACACCAGCCTATCCTAGGCTCCCTATGCTTGGGAGAGGACGCAGTAACTATAACCCCAGGGCTGCCGTCTGACTCGATAGGGCACGCCAACACTCCTATTTCCCTTTCTCTCTCTTCCTGTGCCTCACTCAGGGCGCTTTATCTCTCTCAAGGAAGCCACACATATCTTATACACTTGATACTCCTTGACCATTCCAGACAACTCCAGAGTGATAACCCAAGATGATCTTACTGCTGACTCTGGTTACCATGAACGTGAATGGTGTGTCCCATTACATCAAACGGAAGAAAACCTTAAATCACTTTCACACTAAGCATATTGATATAGCCCTATCCCTGAGGAGTGGGTAGTGCATTATGGTTCCCTTTATGAATTAGGCACCACCGTAACAGAGGAAGTTAGTGACTGGTGGGGGGAGGTTCCGGTTGAGTTGGTGATGCTCTGGCTTTTTCTATTGAGGAAACGCACGCCGCAATTCGTTCGTGTGTTCCAGCACGTGCCCCCGGCCCTGACAGAATTCCTAACGATTTGTACAGAGAGGACATAACTCTCTGGGGCTCCTACATTAATTTACTTACTAACTCCATTTCGTCTGGCGCTGCTATTCCCCCTTCGTGGAAAATAGCAGAAATAGTTCCCATCTACAAGAAGGGAGATAGAGCAAAGCCGGCCAGCTACAGGCCTATTAGCCTTATTGATTCTCTTCAGAAAATCTTTTGCAAACAGATCTTAGGCAGGATCCAGGATTGGATCTTAGAGACCCGAATCCTGAGTGACTATCAAGCGGTCTTTCGAGCCAAAATTAGCTCTCTGGACCAGGCCTTTCGCCTTCTCTGTATTTACTGGAAGGAAGTTGCTGTTAAAGGAGGGGAGCTTTACGTGGCCTTTGTTGATTTACGGTCTGCGTTCAACCTAGTCCCCCAAGCTAGCCTTTGGAGAGTTTTAAAAGAGATGGGTTTGCCAGGAAATCTTTTAGATGTTTTACTTAGACTACATTCATCAAACACAGCACAGGTCAGGTGGGGGGAGAACAATCAAGTTACGGAAACCTTCCCAGTCCAACGCGGAGTGAGACAGAGATGTGTGTTAGCTCCCACTCTTTTTACTCTTTTTATTAACCTGGTGGTTGTTTTTTTAGATAGAGATGGGTGTGATGTCCCTAAAATCGGCGTAAGAAGAGCGAGCTCTTCTTTTCGCCGACGATACTCTTTTAATCTCCAAATCCCCACAGGGTCTACAACAACTGTTGAACGATTTTACAAGGTTCTGCGACGAGCGGGGTCTGGTGCTAAATGAGGCTAAAACTAAATACATGATCTTCTCAAGGGGAGTGGCTAAACCCTCCAAAAGACCCATGCTCGTTGGTAGTAGCAAACTAGAGCAAGTTGATGTTTTCAATTATTTAGGTATTCGCCTGACTCCCTCAATTCACCACATTGAAAAAGTGAAATTGCTACTAGTTCAACAGACTGCCCATATTAGTAGAATTCACAAGAAAACGCTGTCCAGGCAAGTCGCACCAGCTCTGGAAATCTATAACATCAAGGTTCTAGCGGGGGGCACTTTATGGAGCAGAACTTTGGGGTATGGGCAATACAAATTGTCTGTCTAGCATTGAAAATCGATTTCTCAGATCTTTGGTAGACCTCCCCTCGAGTACCCCTTTGACCACCCTCTCCTTGGACCTCGGCCATAGACAGTTGGCCCATAAGCTGAACTACAAACTACTCATGTTTTGGTATAGGCTGTGGTCTGTGGCAGAGCTCACATCCTATCGAGAGGCACTGTCTGGCCTTCTAAAACTCCCCCAGGGAATCCTCGATCCCTTGGTTTAGGTCTCTGAGGGATTTATTGGGGAGGCTTGGGATGGAGGCGTTTTGGTCAAACCCGGAAAGTCTGGCCCTCATTCCGAGGGCTAAGCTCAAAGCAATGTTCTGGGAATCATCACTCGAAAAGGACCTGGCAAAATCTGAGGGTAGCTTGACTCTTGACTTCTTTAATTTTAAATTTGTCTCTTGCTTCGAGGATGGCATTGATGAAATTGCTCCCCCTCTGGCACGTAAACTATTTTTACAATTCCGCTACAAGACTTTACCTACAAAACTGTTTTGCATTAAGTGGCGCTGTAATGTACATAATGATGATCTTTGTCCCGCGTGTAAAGTTTGTCCAGAGTCTATTGTGCATTTACTTTTCTTTTGCCCATATTATACATCCGTGAGGAAAAAATGGATCATTCCGTTATGCAGGATGGCTGGCCCTGGCCATTACCTCGAGGTGTTGAGAATACTGTGCACTGATACACGCAGAGTAATAGTTTACGGCCTTGCAAGATATTGGTATGCACTGTGGATTAAGCGTTCCAAATGCACTGTACGAAGCAATGTATTTTTTATCTGTTTTTACTCTCCCTGCTTTTTAATCCATTTTATGGTTCTTATGTTTTAAAAACAATAATATGAAATTGTTTTTATATACTTTGTATTTTATCCCTCTTGTGCAGTGTACTTTTTAAGATCTTTGTGATCGATATAAAGTTATATGATGATGATGATGATGATGATATAGCCCTACTACTGGAGGCCCACATGTTCCCGGAAGAATCACTAAACATCAAACTGGAGTGGGTGGTGTTAGACCTGTCAGTCTTAGAATGGTCTTACCCCAAACCTTTTGCTTTCTCCTCTCCAGTTTGCTGAAATTTGTTTTTGTTGGCTTTAGCACTCTTGTCACTTTACCACTGCTAACCAGTGCTAAAGTGCTTGTGCTACCTTAAAATATGGTAACATTAGCCTACACCTGATTGGCACATTTAATTTACTTGTAAATCCATAGTAATGTTGTAAAACACATACCCACGGCCTGTAAATCAAATGCTACTAATGGGCCTGCATCACTTATTGTATCACCCACTTAACCACCCTTTTAAAACATGTCTCAGGTCTGCCATTTCAGCCTGTGTGCAGTTTTAAACTGCCAATTCAACCTGACAAAATAAACCTTTTGTCATGCTTAAAACTCCTTTTAATACATATAAGTCACCCCTAAGTTAGGCCTCACCGCTTATAGAACAAGGTGTATTGTGTTTACCAAGTAGGACATGTGTTTTTAAGTTTTACATGTCCTGGTAATGCAAAACTCCCAAATTCGTTTTTCACTACTGTGAGGCCTACGTCTCTCATATTAGAACATTGTGTTACCTTATTACATTTAAAATCCTCTTTAAAGGTAAAGTCGTCTTTAAAGTCACAATTCTGAAAAAGCCATTTGTAAAAACTTGGGATTTTCTTGTCCTAACCATTTGGTGCCTAAAGCCTGTATCCTGGGTCATATGACTGTGATAAGAGTGGCAGTTGGCCTTTATGTATTCCTCCCAGATAATGAGACAAAGGGGGACTAGGTGTTGGTAGGATGGGAGGGGCGGAGCTGGTCCCTGCCCCACTTACATTTGAAAGGCGCTGCCTCAGCACACTCGCAAAGAACTTTAAACAATGCTTTTGTCACCCCAGACCTCTTGGAGCCTGGGCAGGGAAGAAGCCAATTCCAGAACCTATTGTGGGTTGAAGCTCTAGAAGTGTCTTCCATTTCAAAGCTGGCACTAGATATAAAAATAGGACCCTCAAACCCACTCTTCAGGTCACTCCTGGACCTACGGACGTCACTCAGAAGGCCTGCCCTGTACTTCAGAGGAGTGCCCTGATACTTGAGGCCTCCTGCATTGTACCTCAGAGAAATTCCCTGCTGCTACCAGAGGCCTGCAATGCTGCTTTAAGCCTTCCTTGTACCCTGAGAGGACTGCCCTGCTGTTTAAGACCTGCCTTGTTGCTTGAACCCAGGACTACTAGAGTGACTCCAAGGGCTCGTTGGCTGTCCTGAGCCACAGGGACACAAAAAGCTCCAACAACTTTTAATCTGCTCCTGGACCCTGCCTAAAGTGAGTCCTGCCTTCCAAGTGGTACCCACCCAGTCCGGACACTTGGAAGTGGTGCTAAAGGTTCCCAAACATCTGAAATCCAAAACGTGGCAAATTTCAGCTAAAAAGTGCCCTGAGAACCGACACCAATCCACCCAAGGTGCATCGTCGGTCTGCCTGACTTTGCAGGAGTTCCCGCTGCGTTCTACTTTGCAAAAGACACCCATTGGGTGCAGGGTCAAGACTGATTTGCATATGGCTGGGTCCAAACTGGAATGGCATGGTGAGCAAAAAAACTATGGATTTAGGCCCAAATCTCTGTACTGGGATGAATGTATGACCTTGTTCTGCATTCTGTCCATCAATTGTTCTTTTTGCATTTGTCACCCTGAGTGGGACGGGTATGCCCAGACGTGGGTCCCGTGCTCTCCATGCCACTGGATTCAAGCTATCCTGGCTGATGAGGGCTGAAAGCCCGAAACTGGTCCTAGGATGCTTGTTTCCAGTCCAGGGAGGACCTGGCCTGGCAGTTCGGGCTGGACTGTTCCCATTGGGTGCAGGGTCAAGACTGATTTGCATATGGCTGGGTCCAAACTGGAATGGCACGGTGAGCAAAAAAACGATGGATTTAGGCCCAGATCTCTGTACTGGGGTGAATGTATGACATTGTTCTGCATTCTGTCCATCAATTGTTCTTTTTGCGTTCTACTTTGCAGCAGCAAATCCTGTTCAGTGGCTCCTTGCAGAAGGGGTGTCCAACCTCGTGAATCTCTTGTCGGCTACGGTCTGCAGCTTCGTTCCGCTGGAGATTTTCGACTTCCAAAATAGTGACCAAGTCAAAATGTAGAAATCTTCACCACACTTTCATCCAGCGGCTTCCTGACAACGACGCCTCCTCCTTAGACACTTCTGGCTGCCTTGCCCTGCTGCACTATACCTTCTGAGACCTTTTTCTTCAAAGATTCTTCTAAGTGTGAAGGTAAGCCAAGACTGGGCCCACTCCACTTCGTGTATCCAAACCTTGCTCCATTGCAGTCGGCCATAACTTTCGACTTTTCCATGGTCTTGTGTGACTAGTTGCCCGTGGTTGGCACTTTGATCCTTTAGGCGATATTTTTCACTGAAAACGTTAAAGATTCATAACTCCGGTTCCACTGATTGGATTTAATTTGTTTTGGTGACAAATTATTTAGTACGTTTTTCTCTGTTATTCTAAATTGCTGTGGGATTTTTCTTGTGTTGTGTTTTCACTTTATTACTGTTTGAGTGCTGCTTAAATACCTTACACATTGCCTCTAAGTAAGCATGACTGTTTTTGTGCCAAGCTACCAGAGGATTAAACACAGGTTAGTTTAGTGACTTTTTGTGGTTCACCCTGACAAGGATTGTGGTTGTTGCTTGAGAAATGTCCACACCCCCTCTATGAAAAACCCAATTTCCTACATGTGGGCACGGTCATTGGTAGTGGTAGGACAGTTGAGATGCCTACTCATTGGGAAGAGATTCCTATGTAGGAACCTCAGTACATGGGTGGGTGACAAGGGGGTGATGGGTTTTCGCTAAATTACGGGTACTTGTTAGGACCATCATCGTAGGATCTATATATGCACCCACCGCTGAAAACAACCACTGCCTCACACGACTTTCCAGACTCGTATCTTATTTTGCCGAAAAACACTCATCTTGTTAGGTGGGGATACGATTCTGTCCTCCGCACCCAACACTAAACAGGACTGCATGTATAGATGCTTATAACCGTAACAACAGCGTCCTACTCAGGGACCTACGAGGCCATCACCCATTGGTAGACATTTGGCGTCTGTTACACCAGACAGATTGGGACTAAACCTTTTTCTCTTGCCCTCATGAGACTCTTTCTGTATAAATTATTATCTCATACATGGGCGGCTACTACCCAAAGTTACCTGTTGCAATATTCTAGAGGCTGGCCTTTCGGACCACAGCCCAGTCTTCTTGAGCCTTGACCTAGGACAAACAATACTGTCTCCAATAAGGTGCACGGAACAGCTCCACTAACCACATCCGGACATACCTCTTTGACAGTGAGTGATCAGTAAACTCCAGTAGGTTTCTCTGGACAGCTAGCAAGGATGATGAAGGACCCTAAAATAGTGAAACAAAAGTCCCACACAGATTTTTGTCTCTTGGAGGCTACTGTCCGTACCCTTACTTGTTTTAGGGGTCAGAGCACATGCACCAGGGCTTGGTTAGCAGAGTGTCAGTGCACAGAGTCAAAAGGCCAGCAGCATCAGTCCAAAAGAAATGGGGGTGATTGTTTAAAAAAATATATTTTCCTACAGCTTGAAACATGTAAACCCTGATCACTGAGCAAAGTGAAGTCTTAGATTGCAAGTAGTCAACTCTCAGATATATCTCAATCACAGTGGGATAACAGACTGGGGAGCATTAAGTGATACCTATGTCAAGCAGCCACACAGGGGATGGCCTCAACCAACAGGAGTGTGGTCAAGGCTGATAAAGCAACAAGTACCCTAACCAAAGAGAACCTCAAAGCCAGCTTGGTAGAGCTCAAATCTGGGTTCAAGAAAGCCTGCCAGACAATTTGACACATCTCAGAGTGGATATCACCAAGAGGTTAAGCAAGTTAGAAATGCAGGTTGACAATGCCAGGCTAAAGACTGTAGAAACATGCAGGCCTCGACTAGCTAGTTACCCTCACAATTGTTCAGGTATAAGCTAAAACAAAGTTACTCATTGACAAGGATGAGGACTCGGAATGTAGATCCTGAGGGAATATGTTCTGCATAATTAACTTGAAGGAATGCACTAAGTCAGAAGAAATAAATGGTTACTTACTTGAGTCCTTGGAAGTATACTGAGCGAGGGGCCAGCCTTCCACATTGAAATAAAGAGGGCTGGTAGATTGGGCAGGTGTACCACAAAAATCAGTGATAGACCACATAACATTCTCGTCAAACTAGCCTGAATAGCCCTCAAGAACAGTCCAAGGACACAGTGGGCTACTGTGATAGTCAGGTCACTGTATCAGGGCCAATTGATGGGCACGTTATAGAAATGCAGTTAGTTTTGCCCAGTGAGACAAGAGATTAACAAGAGATTTATTGGATAGTGTTGGGTGTTCCTGGGAGGCATACAGCTTGCAAGTAAAGATGAAGACATGATTGCGGTTTCACAGAATAAAGCCAAAATGCTGGTGGGATTGAATGATAAAAATAGTGGCAGGGTATCACTATACTGCAGAAAGAACACTGATGCTGACCATGGAGAAGGGGGCAGTGTGGAGCCACTAATGGGGTGACACTACCTATTGAAGTGTAAGTGTCAGCCCCTCCCATTCCTCTCTGCCCAGCAAGACCCATAAGAACGCAGATAAGTGCTCAGAATGCAGATGAGCCTCACATTCCTGTGTTTGTGACTGTCTAGAGGAAATGCACAAAGTGATGCTGTCACCCAGACCAGACTTGTATTGGAGATACGCTGTAAGGCACAAAGAGCAGTGAGTACAGAGAAATGTCCACTTTCTAAAAGTGACATTTCTAAAACAGTAATGTTTAAATCCAACTTCACCATTAAGGAGGATTTTTCGTTACCATTCCAAACATATGAAAGCTACTCCTCTCTGGTCAGGAATTACAGCTTTGTTGCTTGAACATGAAATACCTTGAAGAACCAAGAGACAAGAGGTGTTTGGCAAAACAGGAACAGTTCGTTTAATTAAACAATGCGGTCAGGAGCACAGTCACAGTCATAGGGTCTGAGGACTGTCTCAATTTACAATGGCTCTAACAGACTTTTATACAGTTCTTTAGATGCAAATTTTCGGTTCCGGCAATCCTTTTTTGGTAAGAAATGTGTACCTCTGTCTTTGGAGCCATAAATTAAGATATTGGAGGAAGAATCAAGGTGGGCCCAGACCTTCCGTGGGCACGATGCGGCTTTTGGTCCGGCATGGGGAGCGCGTGATCACTGCGTGTACTGTGTGTGCTATGCCCGCTATGTCCTGATTGGCTAAGTGTTCCTAACTCTATGTGACATTTGACTTTATGGTGTTTTGGGATTGCGTGCACCACTCGGGCCATGTATGCTTTATTGGGGTCAATCTCCCTGAACCATTGTGGTGTCACTGCGCTTATCTGTGGGATTGATCTGGGATTTCCTGTTCGCGTTTGTCTGATGGCTACGTGCCACCCCACCTGTGATCTGTCAATCAGTGACCTCGGCCTGGGTCTCAGGGCCTGCCTAACTACGTATTTCTGAGTTGGGGTTGACGTGGAGTTCACAGCAGGTAAATTTGTCAATAAAGATGCGATTTCATTTTTGTACATGAATTAATCGTTATTCACATTGACATCGACTTTTTCAATATTAACATTCCCCCCTCTGGTTGAATTTTCAACTACACTACCTAACCCATACTTCATGACAGTTACTTTATTGGGGGATTGTTGTTCTTTGGTTTTGACAATTACTACTTTTCTAGTTATTTGCATTCTACCTAATTTGAGAACTGTTTTTCGAGCAGGAAATCCCCAATTGCATGGAACCACGCACACACAAGAACACTATGAAAACAGGCAACAACGACATGCACAATCCGGAAAGCCACTGGAGGAGTCAGGAGAACCAATTCGAGAACCACTCATGCTCAGGGGCACCTCCCTCCTCACGCATGTCTCTTTGTAAATGGTGCAGTACTTGTATGGCAAGAGTCAAAGTCCTATTATCCATGTTGTTCCCTGGGATAAACATGCAGCAGGAGTCACCAATCTTGGCACACATCCCTCCTTCCAATCGTGGTCATCTAGTCTAACGCATACTGATGCTGCATCACCATGAGGCAGATTGCTCTCAGTTCTTCCTTGATCGAATTAAGACTGAGCTCAGTGCTGTTCATCATTTTAAGCAACTCTCACCTGGTGATCTGTAACCAGCGGGCATTAGCTTTTGCACGGTGAAGAAGGGTGTGGACCCTCCAGCCGATACTTGTGTGTCCGAGAACAGTCTGAATTCTTCTGGAATGTTCTTGTACTGAGCCCAGCCAAAATACTCTGCAGTTATTTTTTCACAAGCCCGATTCAGCAAGGTTGTCTTCCTCCTTAGCGGGTGCTGGTACAAATCCGATAGTTCTTCTCCGGGAATGACCAGGGACGGGTGTGTATGGTTACGAGGGAACAATGTCCACGCCATTCAGGGACGAGCTGAGTGTAGGCAAACTCGCTGCCAGTACATATCCATCAGCGTGGAGGTGCCCCATTGCATATCCGTAATGTGCAGGATTGTGCTGCAGTTTTCATTTGTGCCCAGTGGATGTGTTACTTTACCTCTGATACTCATGGAATACAGTGTAAACTTCTGTACAATGAGGGGTTGACCCTTCCCTTGTAGCCCAGTGTATCCACCCACCTCGGTATCCCCGATTTCCTGAAATGGGGTGTCTATGCTTTTGTTCAACCCTATGAGAGTCATTTCCCTTTGTACCATCGAGCTGGATGGCCCTACATAGGAACTCCAGGTCTGGGGTCCACTTGTTGTCAAAGAGATTGCCCCAGATACGTTAAGGGCCACCCTTGGACCACAAATGGAGGCAGGAGCAGATGTATTTGTGCATTCAGTTGGGGGTTTTGCTACCTCCAAGAATTACTTCTCTGGGAAGCTTCTGGGCCAAACAGTATCCTTCCCTATGGTGCCCTTTCTGCGCATCCTGTCTAGCTCAGTTTGAAAATCGCTAGGCTCGGTGAAAAGGTATAGAGCTATTGGGTTAGTCTCTTAACGAGTCAGATTCACTACTACTGTGTGGGGTTCTACCTTGTTGGGCTGGATTTTTGCCCTGATTCTGCATAGGTATAAGTGGAGAAGGCATTTTGCTTTTTCAGGGACTACCTCTTGGGACAAGTAAGGCCGGTCCGTGCCTACTGCATGTGGTATCAGCGAACAGACGTAACACGACCTGATTGATGTCTTAGAGCCCATGGCGATCATGTGCTGATACAATGTGTTGTGTAAAAGGACACTGTGTAGTGGATGTGGAATGCTAGTGTTTGGTTGGTGTAATTATAAGTGACATGGGAGAGATCCCTACAAAAGCTCTGTGATAGTTTCTGAACAGACTCCATTTGGCCAGGCTTTTCTTTAGCAGCGAATAGGTGGGGCAGCACCCAAAGGAGACAGAGAATACATAGAAGTGCAAAAATACATAACTTGTAATTGAACATTGCAGGTCTTTGATATGGATCCAGGAGAGATGTCTGTGGTCCTCTGGTTATCAGGTGTTTTCATTCTTGCACTGCTTGGTCCTGTATTGGGTCAGTCTGAGAGCAAGATAATTCTGTGACTTGTCTCTTCCTAGTGCTGATTGCAGATCTGTCTGCCCTAAAATGGGATCCTTGCTTTGTGCATTTTGCACATTGTTCCTTAAATTGTGTCAAAAGGTTTGTACCGTTTACCGTGGCAGCGACCAAACAAAAAAAGAGCTGTTCGTCACTTTGCTCCTTTATCTGTTTTATCTTCTTAAAATACGGCTCAGCTGAATCTTTTCTGTGCTGAACTTAGCTCTGTTCTTATAATGTGATTTTTTTACTTTGTATGTTGAATACTCTCTGCAAGGACATTATAGCTTATGGCACTTGTAATATGGTGGACAGGATCTCCATCTTGTTTT
Source organism: Calotriton arnoldi (assembly GCA_963921515.1). NCBI lineage: Eukaryota > Metazoa > Chordata > Amphibia > Caudata > Salamandridae > Calotriton > Calotriton arnoldi. Next base: position 2,591,473 of record CAWUFW010001355.1, read on the forward strand.
GACAAAGTATCCTGTCAGCCAAACTCTAACAAGGCCATATGTATGGAATCAACCACACAGAAAACCAAGAAATGTTAAAACTAGCTTTCATTTGGTACAGTGAGTTGCAATAATTGAGTCTGGACATTACCAGGGCAAGAGCAAGCTGTTTGCGTGCAGGCTGCTGAATGAGTGGGAAGATTTTTTTCAGCATCCTTATAATCCAGGTTCAGGTTATAATTGTACGATTAGTTTGAGCGTTGAAGTTGAGTTTAATGTCCATCAGTACTCCGAGGTTCTTGGCATTTTTTCCCGGAGTAGGACAAATTCCTAAAGAATGAGGCCAACAGCTGCTATTCCAGCTTGATGCACCTGGACCAAAGATCATCACTTCCGTCTTATCCCCATTCCGTTTTAAAAAGTTACATGACATCCATTCTGCCACTTTAGTCATGCAACAGGAAACATTTTCAGCTACGGAGCATGAGTTCTTAGAGATTGACACCATGAACTGGGTGTCATCTGCATACGACACTACCTCCATTCCAAAGGAATGGATAATAGCCGCTAGGGGTGCCACATAAAGATTAAAAAGCGTGGGGCTTAGAGATGAGCCCTGCGGCACTCCACAGGGCAGGGAAAAGGCATTTGAGTAAAAGTGCTGTAACTTCACCTTTTGCGATCGTTCCCCCCAGGAAGGAGGACAGGAGGGCTAAGGCTTGATGCGAGATGCCAAAACCCTGGAGTCTGTCTAGCAGCAGAGCTGGTGAGATGGTGTCAAACGCTGCAGGCAGATCCAAGAGTATCAGCATCACCCCCTGTCCCTCATCCACCAGACGTCTGATACAATCCATCGCTGAGATCAAAGCAGTTTCTATCCCATGATGTTTTCTAAAACCGAACTGGGAGTCATTGAACCAGTGTTGCTGTTCTGCAGTCTCCATCAGATGGATATTAAGATGCATCTCTAAAATCTTTGCCGGCACAGGAAGCAAGGAGATGGGACGATAGTTTTCACAGTCCGTGATGTCCAAATTTGTTTTTTTTAGGAGGGGCCTAATAATAGCCTGCTTCCAACTCTGCGGGTAGATCCAGATAGGATCACATTGTTTATTAGCTTACAGAGTGGGTCAGCTATAATGTTGGCCACCATGTGGAGGACTGTAGGAGGACAGGCTTCTAAAGGTGATCCTGCGTGAGTTTTCAGGAGGTATTGTTCAGTCAACTTAGGAGAGAGTGTAGGAAATACGGAGAGACCTTTTGTCTCGTGGCTTGGACAAGATAGCGACTCTTGGGATACTTGTGGAGACCCGCCGGCGACAATTGAGTGGGTCAGCGTAATAGGAGCTGAGCCGAAACCAGTGTGGATATCCATGATCTTGGAGTGAAAGAAAGTTGCTAGCTGGTTACAGAACACCTGAGAGCTCTCTGGTTCCGCTCTGGGTTGTGAGGCCAAGAGCAGTTGTACTAACTAAGTTCTTTAGTGGAGGTGGCAATTTCAATTTTCTGGGTGCAGTACTTAGACTTTTCTTCAATTAATGCACGTTTATATTCTTTGATGTTTATTTTATATGAGCTCCTTTCTTGTTCGTCTTGGGTCTTCCTCCATGCCCGCTCCTGGTGACGGCATGTTTGTTTAAGCATCCTAAGCCTATCATTATACCAGGGAGCAGATGGGGAGCGCCTTTTATGTGAAGTTGCCTTCAGAGGGGCCAGTATATCGGCTGCACTCTCCAGCCAGGTAGCGAAGGCCTCTGCTCCGCTAACCGAGTCATCTGGAATTACACAGGGTGTGCTGTTTAGGGTGCTGGATAGTGCCTCAGCTGAGACCCGTTTCCAGTTTCTGGATTTGTCCACAATGCCGGGAATGCTATTATTTCTGACAGGCGAGATGGGTAAGAAAGCGAAGACAACTACACTATGATCAGACCAGCTGATAGGAATGGTTTTTTGATAGACCAGTCTGGGATCATTAGTGAAAATCCCATCCAGAATATGGCCTGCCTTGTGAGTGGGGGTGGAGACCAATTGTGATAATCCAGTGTTAGCAAGGGCCTCAAAGAGGGTCTTCAAGTCATAGTTATCCTTCTCCTCTAGATGAAAGTTAAAGTCCCCCAGGATGGTCATCCGGCTCTCGGCTAGAAGGGATTCTATCTAGAAGGAGTTTGAGATCCCTAAGAAAAGAGGGTCTAGGACCTGGGGGCCTATAGATCAGCAGCCCCCCAAAGGAGCAGGTGGCTGAGATAATCAATTTAAAATGAAGGACTTCACAGGTTTGTAAATTGAAGTCTGATTCAATAAAACATTTAAAGTGAAACAATGGCCAGGCCTCCGCCCACGCGCCCAACCCTATCCACCCTCTGGATGGAATAGTTGGTCGGGATTGCGTCTACAAGATCGGGTCCTGAGGCGTTATTGGCCCAAGTTTCAGTAATAAGGACCCAGTCTGGTTCGAAGTCTGCTAAGAGGATAGCAAACTCCAGCTTATGCTTAATGAGGGCGCGAGCATTTAGAAGAAAACCATTATATCTCTCTCCATTACCGGTGATGGAATTTCAGGGCCTATTAATCGATTTCCTAATTGCATGCAGCCTAGGGAGATTGTGACGTAGAGGTACACAGTACCCACAAGAGGCGCAAATACATTCATGATGATCATAAAGATTCTCAAAGGGAAAGGTAATACAGGAGAGGGGCTTCTTACACTCTCTAAGCTTAAGCAGGTTATATCTAGAGTATCTAAGTCTAGTTACCTGTTCCCTGTTACAAAAGCCAGGGTTCCGGGCACCGGGCTCAGTCCGGTCGCGGGCGGGTGCAGACGGGCTTGCCTTTGGCGCGCCAGCGGCGTGCCCGCTGCACGCCTCCGCGGGTATATGTGGCTTTTATCAACGTGTCTAGTGAAAGCACTAGACCGCTAACTGCTGGGCTCTCCCTCCCCGAGACCGAAAGTACCTCCGGGACCTGCTTCCCTCCGTAACTATCGAGCCAAACTGCTCGTGGCGGATCGGGGAAGCAGGAGACCCACGTGAGAAGCGCAGGAGAGTGTAACAATCAATACAGTAAAATGCACAGTCTAAAATAAGGCTAAAATGATTTCCCACATTAAAATTTGCACATAATAAATCTAGAAGGTTAATATAGCAGCGATTTCAGATATAGTAGCGAGTTCAGAGCAGGTGAAGACTAGGTTAAAAAAACGGGCTATCTGAATGAGCAGGACAGTATAATCTACCGGCGCGTCCGCGTGCACATGTGGCTTTTATCGGCATTACACAAAGAAGGGACAGGGGGGCATTTTTGGAAGGTCCAGCATAAATGCCCCAGAGCAAGTCTACAGAAAAGGTTATGCTGTTCCTCAGGAGTGTGAGTCAGAATGAAGGGAATCTAAACCAACCCGACCCGGTTCAAAGTTGGGAATCCATTTATTGGATCATAATGCCCTCACACACCCAGTAGGGTGTCATGCTTCATCATTGGGCTGCTCCTCGTCGGGTCGGCGGTGCAATACCCGACGGGCACCCTATAGTAGGGGCACTTTAGCGGAGATCTTTTTCCAACAGCCGTATGGTGAAGTGGGGATGAGGGGCCAGATATGTGTAGATGAATAATATTGGGGTGAAATTAAAATAGGGTTGGGAGTACCAGCGACAGTAATTTTTAATTAATAGGTCTCCTACCCTAAGTAAAAACAATCAATGAGGCGCTTCGACTAAGCTTATGTCTTAGATTAAGTGTACTTATTGGTGACAGGTCAACATGTTTCTCGCTCAGTGTATAATCTACAGGCGATTCGTCAGGACCGGAAAAATGAAAACTATCTACAACTCAGAAATGGTGACGTGGATGCATACTCACAACAACCATACAACTACCTAGTTGTGTACCTGTTAGTACTGGAACTACCTGTACGGGCAGAAAATGTGACACTGGTTACATCAATATAGTTCCAAGTGTATATATCTTCTCCTTTCCCTTGTGAGGCTGACTCTTAATATTCAGTGGTGGAAATGAAATGAAATGAAAACACATTAAAAACTATTGAAATCAGTGCCACATGGTGAGTGCACAAGGTGAACTAGCGTGAACTACAACCCTTGTGGCACATTTATAAAGTAGCAGAGAGAATTTCTGGGGACTCACCCAATGCTTAGGACTAACCAGGCTTCAACAGTACCCGGTAGGTTGTACACGAGGAGTTCCTCATGTACTGGAGCAATTCAGTGGGGAGACAATAAATAGTGCTAGTATTAGTCACATCATTCTTATTATATACAGTACAGTGATGGCCATACCTATCGGCATCACTCACACACTCGTCGTCATTCATACATTGTGGTGAATGGGCTTCGACGCATACCGACTCTTACATGGTGTTCCTAAATACCATCACCTCCTAGAGGGCCAGTAAGTTTGGTCTGCCACATTACGTGTGGCAACGCAGTGTTCTTCCTGCAACTTTCACAAGTATCCCCCATCTAGGTAATGGTGTTCAAAGTGAAAGCACGATAACTGTTGCTGGTTACAAATTCGTCATTGCTCCCATATGAGGCACTGTGGTGTCATGCGTGTGCCAACCGAGTAATGTGCGTGCCGGTCAGGGTATGTGTGTACCACCCATCGGTAGCACGATAACTGTTGCTGGTTACAAATTCGTCATTGCTCTCATGTGAGACACTATGGTATCATGCGTGTGCCAGCCGAGTGGTGTGTGTTACCCCAATCGGCAGCACGGTATCAATCGCGGGGAGTTCGTAATGCGCGTTATGATGGCGTGTTATTAATTCAGGTCACTGTGTATGTGTCAAGCAGTGGTTCCCTCATTGGAGCAAAGCCATTGTGTCCCAGCCTCAGGGGTTGAACCCAATTAATGCGAGCGCGTGGTCTTACAATTCGCATAAAACCAGTGCAAGCGCGTTAAGCTGCGGGCAAATATGCGCGGGATGCGGCGTCTGCAAAACAGATTTACTCACGTGCGTGCCAGTATCACCGTCTCAGGACCTACCCACTCCTACCGGGTCCGGGAGGTGGAGTGGTCTGAGACCGCGTTTGTTTTATTAGTGCGTCTCTATGCTCCCGGGGGGGGAGGGCCTGATTATGGAAGCTAGTGCGTGTGATGCTGTTGCAATCTGGTCGGCCATCTTTAAGTGGTTTTATGGCGGAAGTGCGTATTTACGGAAAAAGGGAATAACAAAAGGAATAACAACACCCAGAGGTGACGCCCCTGTCAGACTAATTTAAAAAGTCATTGAAGACTGTTCTTCACCCATTTCACACGCCGCTACAAGTATGTTTCATCTCATGTGCGGCACGCATTGTGTTTAAAGTCTCATTCGAGACTTAATGGTGTTGATATCTTGACGATGTAGTATTACTGGATGAATTAGCATAATCCCAGTGTATTGGTAGTTCTAAACGGGACATCACTGTATAACTCCACTATATTAACACTGCTCCTCAAGTATTTTGCCCACCGCTATTTAGTATGTCTCATCTCCTAGGCGGCAGACATTGTATAAGCTCCCTCACGAGGCTTAATAGTGTTATTGTCTTAGCGATGTGGTGTAGTTAGATGGTTCTGCATCACCCTGTGGAGCCACTGCATTGGCTATCTCTTGTTACTATTCGTGTGCCCAGTTACAGAAACTCAGATAACTGATAATTATGTTACCTTTGCCACCGGGTAGTGACGTTCTGTCAGACTCTTAACATGTTCCAAGGTATATCTTCATTTAATCCTTGGGTGTGTGAAGACAGTCGGTGTACCCATGTCTGTTCCTTCAGGAAAAGAGCGTTTTTTGTGATTTTAGCGAATGCCTCCAGTATGACCCATTTCAGTGACTCAGGTGTGTGATGTTTCTCCAGGTAATGGGTGCACATTTTAGTGTTGTTCTTGTGGCAGCGGAAATTACTCCGATGTTCAAAAATGCGTAACTTAATCGGACGGGTGTTCATCCCTACATATTGTAAGTTGCAGGGGCACGTGATCAGATATACACAGTTGGGTGTGTTGCAGTTGGTGTGCAACCTCATTTTCCATGTGAAAGAATTGCTGAAGGTAATAGTTTTCTGTACTGATGTAAAGGCACAAGCAGTGCATGAACCACAGGGGTAATGGCCTTTTACAGGTGGTAACTGCCATAATGTTCTCTGGTCACCCGAAGTGGGGGTCTTAGGCCTCGTGTGGATCAGCATGTCCTTCAAGTTTCTGGAACGTTTAAACGCGAAGCGTGGTGGCTCCAATGTCATTGAGCCTGTGTTTAGTATGCCCCAATGTTTCTTAATGACTTTCGTCAGCTGATTGGAGGCTGGTGTGTATGTGGTAACACAGGTAAGGGTGTCAGTGGGGGTCCTGTCTATGTTCTAACAGTGCCTCACGGTTGTTATTCCTTGCTCTTTTTCTGGATAGAGCTATACTTCGTTATGGATATTCGCGTGCAGCCAGATTTTTTGCCAATATTTCTGACTCAGTTCTAAAGTCTTCCAATGTACTGCAATTTCTCCTCACCCTCAGAAATTGCCCAAAGGGGAGATTCGACATCGTAGTCGTTAGACTGCCTTGTTCAAGTTTGATCGTCAGGTCTAGAAACGCTATCTGGTTGTGTGAGACAGTGCTGGTAAATCTCAAGTATGTATTCAGATTATTAATCCACGAAAAAAGGCTTTATAAGACTGCGAGTCTCCTGACCAAAAAATGAGGATATCGTCTATGAATCTCTTCCACATACGTATGTTGGAACGGTAAGGGTTCGATTCATGGAAGATGAGTTGGCCCTCGAAGGCCGCCATGTATAGACAGGCTACACTGGGGGCAAAGGTACTACCCATGGAAGTACCCTGGGTTTGATGATATAACTGGCCTTTGAACTCGAAGAAGTTTTCGGTAAGTGCTAGTGTGGCACATTCCAGGACAAAGCTGGGTGGCGTGGGGGAGTCCCAAACAGCCGAACTTAACTCCTCTTCTATCACATCTAGAGTGGCTCTCTGGGGGATGTTAGTGTAGAGTGCCTCTACAGCTAGTGTGATGAGGAAATCAATGTCATTTGTGGGTTGTAATTCAGTCAGCAGGCGTAGCACATCAGTAGTGTCCTGTATGTAAGATGGAATCAGTCTCACCAGTGGTTGCAAGAAATGGTCACAAAATTGTGATAATGGCTCGAGTACGGAATCAATCCCTGAGGCTATGGGACGGCCTGGTACTGGAGTGGTCCCTTTATGGATTTTTGGTAAAATGTAAAAGTAAGGGGTCCTGGACTCATTCTTTATTAGGAAGTCGGCTTCCTTTTTGCTCAGCCAGCCTTGATTTTCCGCTGAGAAGACTGGCGCAGTTATAGTCTTGGTTAGGCGTGCCACCGGGCTACTGGTGATGGGGGTGTAGTACTTTCAGTTACCCAGTTGTCTCAAGCACTCGGTGTCATAGTCAGTAGTGGCCTTAATGACTGTGGCGCCCCCTTTATCAGCTTGTTTGATTGTGATTGAGGTGTCATTTGCCAGAGACGTGATAGCTGTCAACTCTCCTCTAGGGATGTTGCAAAAGTGTCTAGGGTCAGGATCCGTTTGTAAGTCTTTTAGGACAGCTTGTTCAAAAGTGGCAACTTCGTTTGGTATCATACTGATATTTGGAGTGAAAGTGGAGGGGTTGTGTAAACCCGAGTCACTCGCTCTTTGCGAAGATCTCTCATCAAAGAAGGCTCTAAGGCGTACTTTGCGAAAAAATTGTTGCAATTCACATTGTTGTTGGAATTGGTCCCCTCTGGGAGTGGGGACAAACCCTAATCCTTTTTGTAGGACCCTCTCTTCAATTTCAGTCAGTGATCTTGAAGATAGATTCACTATCAGGTTCTCTTCTTGGAGTAGCTCCTGGTTTCCATCACCCGTTGTTGGGGTTCTTCCCACTGAACCCTCTTCTCTTGTTGATTTCCTCTACTTCGCTCGCGCCCTTTGCCCCAACCTCTGCCTAAAAAAGGTTGGCTCATGCCTGGTGGGCAAAATGGAGGCGGGCCTTGGGGGAACATGGGGTATTGCCAGTAAGATGGTCCCTGATATTGTGGTATAGGGTAACCATTATAGCCTTTCGGCCACCCCTCCTTGCTTGACTATTGTTCCAGCTTTCCACTCTGGAGTCACTATTGCTGGATGAGCCCCGTCTGGTGGAATTGGAGCTTATGTCTGAGATATTATTTGTGCAGGGTGGTACAAAATCCTGTTTGAGGTATGGATAAACCTTTTCCTTGTCAAAGCGACGGATATCTTTTTGTAGTTTCACTACTTTTTGCTTCATAAGATATTCCTTATGTTCAGCAATTTCGTTATTCAGTTCTGTTACCTTGGATTTAAAGCTAGCACTTGGTATAGCACTTTTTAAAGTGCTTTCAGCTATTTGAATCCTCGCTAATAGTTCGTCTGCTAACCTTTTTGCTGTACTGATTATCAGTATGAGTAGGTCCCTCGTGCATTTCCACAAAACCTGGGACCATTCTGTCTTGAATAAACCATCCTCCAGGAAGATTCTGGGAAAGTTCTTAACAATCAGGCCATTGGGTGATATATTGGCCCTCAAATATTCGGTCATCAGAGCACCGTGCAGGGTGATCTTGACCCATTCTCTCTTCATGGCTGTGAGGGATTGCCAATCCTCCGATTGGCTCCCCGTAGCGGCACCACTTTCTGCTCCCAGAATAGATGGAGCCCTAAGTATCTCTGCTGCTAAGTCATCTCCATAACTCAAACCCTGACCTTCCATGTTGTAGAAGTCAAGGAATCGTATCGGAGGGATCAGTAAAAAGGTACAACCACTCAAATGTAGTGGTGTCTGGTTGAGCAATAGGGGGACAAAATGAATCTTACCCACCAAGAGAGTCCCACGGGGGTTGCCCGTGCTGAAGTCAATACACAAAGAAGGGACAGGGGGGCTTTTTGGGAAGGTCCAGCATAAATGCCCCAGAGCAAGTCTACAGAAAAGGTTATGCTGTTCCTCAGGAGTGTGAGTCAAAATGAAGGGAATTTAAACCAACCCGACCCGAATGGTTCAAAGTTGGGAATCCATTTATTGGATTATAATGCCCTCACACACCCAGTAGGGTGTCATGCTTCATCCTTGGGCTGCTCCTCGTCGGGTCGGCGGTGCAATACCCGACGGGCACCCTATAGTAGGGGCACTTTAGCGGAGATCTTTTTCCAACAGCCGTATGGTGAAGTGGGGGTGAGGGGTGAGATATGTGTAGATGAATAATATTGGGGTGAAATTAAAATAGGGTTGGGAGTACCAGCGACAGTAATTTTTAAACAATAGGTCTCCTACCCTAAGTAAAAACAATCAATGAGGCGCTTCGACTAAAGCTTATGTCTTAGATTAAGCGTACTTATTGGTGACAGGTCTACATGTTTCTCGCTCAGTGTATAATCTACAGGCGATTCGTCAGGACCGGAAAAATGAAAACTATCTACAACTCAGAAATGGTGACGTGGATGCATACTCACATCAACCATACAACTACCTAGTTGTGTACCTGTTAGTATTGGAACTACCTGTACGGGGAGAAAATGTGACACTGGTTACATCAATATAGTTGCAAGTGTATATATCTTCTCATTTCCCTTGTGAGGCTGACTCTTAATATTCAGTGGTGGAAATGAAATGAAATGAAAACACATTAAAAACTATTGAAATCAGTGCCACACGGTGAGTGAACAAGGTGAACTAGCGTGAACTACAGCCCTTGTGGCACGTTTATAAAGTAGCAGAGAGAATTTCTGGGGACTCACCCAATGCTTAGGACTAACCAGGCTTCAACAGTACCCGGTAGGTTGTACACGAGGAGTTCCTCATGTACTGGAGCAATTCAGTGGGGAGACAATAAATAGTGCTAGTATTAGTCACATCATTCTTATTATATACAGTACAGTGAGGGCCATACCTATCGGCCTCACTCACACACTCGAGGTCATTCATACATTGTGGTGAATGGGCTTCGACTCATACCCACTCTTACATGGTGTTCCTAAATACCATCACCTCCTCCTAGAGGACCAGTAAGTTTGGTCTGCCACATTACGTGTGGCAACGCAGTGTTCTTCCTGAAACTTTCACAAGTATCCCCCGTCTAGGTAATGGTGTTCAAAGTGAAAGTGTGTACCACCCATCGGTAGCACGATAACTGTTGCTGGTTACAAATTCGTCATTGCTCCCATATGAGGTACTGTGGTGTCATGCGTGTGCCAACCGAGTCATGTGCGTGCCGGTCAGGGTATGTGTGTACCACCCTTCGGTAGCACGATAACTGTTGCTAGTTACAAATTCGTCATTGCTCTCATGTGAGACACTATGGTATCATGCGTGTGCCAGCCGAGTGGTGTGTGTTACCCCCATCGGCAGCACGGTATCAATCGCGGGGAGTTCGTAATGCGCGTTATGATGGCGTGTTATTAATTCAGGTCACTGTGTATGTGTCAAGCAGTGGTTCCCTCAATGGAGCAAGACCATTGTGTCCCAGCCTCAGGGGTTGAACCCAATTAATTCGAGCGTGTGGTCTTACAATTCGCATAAAACCAGTGCAAGCGCGTTAAGCTGCGGGCAAATATGCGCGGGATGCGGCGTCCGCAAAACAGATTTACTCACGTGCGTGCCAGTATCACACCGTCTCAGGACCTACCCACTCCTACCGGGTCCGGGAGGTGGAGTGGTCTGAGACCGCGTTTGTTTTATTAGTGCGTCTCTATGCTCCCGGGGGGGGCGGGGCCTGATTATGGAAGCTAGTGCGTGTTATGCTGTTGCAATCTGGTCAGCCATCTTTAAGTGGTTTTATGGCGGAAGTGCGTATTTACGGAAAAAGGGAATAACAAAAGGAATAACAACACCCAGAGGTGACGCCCCTGTCAGACTAATTTAAAAAGTCATTGAAGACTGTTCTTCACCTATTTCACACGCCGCTACAAGTATGTTTCATCCCCTGTGCGGCACGCATTGTGTTTAAAGTCTCATTCGAGACTTAATGGTGTTGATATCTTGGCGATGTAGTATTACTGGATGAATTAGCATAATCCCAGTGTATTGGTAGTTATAAACGGGACATCACGGTATAACTCCACTATATTAACACTGCTCCTCAAGTATTTTGCCCACCGCTATTTAGTATGTCTCATCTCCTAGGCGGCAGACATTGTATAAGCTCCCTCACGAGGCTTAATAGTGTTATTGTCTTAGCGATGTGGTGTAGTTAGATGGTTCTGCATCACCCTGTGGAGCCACTGCATTGGCTATCTCTTGTTACTATTCGTGTGCCCAGTTACAGAAACCCAGTTAACTGATAATTATGTTACCCTTGTCACCGGGTAGTGACGTTCTGTCAGACTCTTAACATGTTCCAAGGTATATCTTCATTTAATCCTTGGGTGTGTGAAGACAGCCGGTGTACTCATCTCTGTTCCTTCAGGAAAAGAGCGTTTTTTGTGATTTTAGCGAATGCCTCCAGGATGACCCATTTCAGTGACTCATGTGTGTGATGTTTCTCCAGGTAATGGGTGCACATTTTAGTGTTGTTCTTGTAGCAGCGGAAATTGCTCTGATGTTCAGAAATGCGTAACTTAATCGGACGGGTGGTCATCCCTACATATTGTAAGTTGCAGGGGCACGTGATCAGATATACACAGTTGGGTGTGTTGCAGTTGGTGTGCGACCTCATTTCCCATGTGAAAGAATTGCTGAAGGTAATAGTTTTCTGTACTGATGTAAAGGCACAAGCAGTGCATGAACCACAGGGGTAATGGCCTTTTACAGGTGGTAACTGCCATAATGTTCTCTGGTCACCCGAAGTGGGGGTCTTAGGCCTCGTGTGGATCAGCATGTCCTTCAAGTTTCTGGAACTTTTAAACGCGAAGCGTGGTGGCTCCAATGTCATTGTGCCTGTGTTTAGTATGCCCCAAAGTTTCTTAATGACTTTCGTCAGCTGATTGGAGGCTGGTGTGTATGTGGTAACACAGGTAAGGGTGTCAGTGGGGGTCCTGTCTCTATGTTCTAACAGTGCCTCACGGTTGTTATTCCTTGCTCTTTTTCTGGATAGAGCTATACTTCGTTATGAATATTCGCGTGCAGCCAGATTTTTTGCCAATATTTCTGACTCAGTTCTAAAGTCTTCCAATGTACTGCAATTTCTCCTCACCCTCAGAAATTGCCCAAAGGGGAGATTCTCTTTCAGGGCACGTGGGTGATGACTACTGAAAAGTAGCAGACTGTTGCGGTCAGTGCTTTTCCTGTGCATCGTAGTCGTTAGACTGCCTTATTCAAGTTTGATCGTCAGGTCTAGAAACACTATCTGGTTGTGTGAGACAGTGCTGGTAATTCTCAAGTATGGATTCATATTATTAATCCACGCAAAAAAGTCTTTATAAGACTGCGAGTCTCCTGACCAAAAAATGAGGATATCGTCTATGAATCTCTTCCACATACGTATGTTGGAACGGTAAGGGTTCGATTCATGGAAGATGAGTTGGCCCTCAAAGGCCGCCATGTATAGACAGGCTACACTGGGGGCAAAGGTACTACCCATGGAAGTACCCTGGGTTTGATGATATAACTGGCCTTTGAACTCGAAGAAGTTTTCGGTAAGTGCTAGTGTGGCACATTCCAGGACAAAGCTGGGTGGCGTGGGGGAGTCCCAAACAGCCGAACTTAACTCCTCTTCTATCACATCTAGAGTGGCTCTCTGGGGGATGTTAGTGTAGAGCGCCTCTACATCTAGTGTGATGAGGAAATCAATGTCATTTGTGGGTTGGAATTCAGTCTGTAGGCGTAGCACATCAGTAGTGTCCTGTATGTAAGATGGAATCAGTCTCACCAGTGGTTGCAAGAAATGGTCACAAAATTGTGATAATGGCTCGAGTATGGAATCAATCCCTGAGACTAAGGGACGGCCTGGTACTGGAGTGGTCCCTTTATGGATTTTTGGTAAAATGTAAAAGTAAGGGGTCCTGGACTCTTTCTTGATTAGGAAGTCGGCTTCCTTTTTGCTCAGCCAGCCTTGATTTTCCGCTGAGAAGACTAGCGCAGTTATAGTCTTGGTTAGGCGTGCCACCGGGCTACTGGTGATGGGGGTGTAGTACTTTCAGTTACCCAGTTGTCTCAAGCACTCGGTGTCATAGTCAGTAGTGGCCATAATGTCTGTGGCACCCCCTTTATCAGCTTGTTTGATTGTGATTGAGGTGTCATTTGCCAGAGACGTGATAGCTGTCAACTCTCCTCTAGGGATGTTGCAAAAGTGTCTAGGGTCAGGATCCGTTTGTAAGTCTTTTAGGACAGCTTGTTCAAAAGTGGCAACTCCGTTTGGTATCATACTGATATTTGGAGTGAAAGTGGAGGGGTTGTGTAAACCCGAGTCACTCGCTCTTTGCGAAGATCTCTCATCAAAGAAGGCTCTAAGGCGTACTTTGCGAAAAAATTGTTGCAACTCACATTGTTGTTGGAATTGGTCCACTCTGGGAGTGGGGACAAACCCTAATCCTTTTTGTAGGACCCTCTCTTCAATTTCAGTCAATGATCTTGAAGATAGATTCACTATCAGGTTCTCTAATTGGAGTAGCTCCTGGTTTCCATCACCCGTTGTTGGGGTTCTTCCCACTGAACCCTCTTCTCTTGTTGATTTCCTCTTCTTCGCCTGCGCCCTTTGCCCCAACCTCTGCCTAAAAAAGGTTGGCTCATGCCTGGTGGGCAAAATGGAGGCGGGCCTTGGGGGAACATGGGGTATTGCCAGTAAGATGGTCCCTGATATTGTGGCATAGGGTAACCATTATAGCCCTGTCGGCCACCCCTCCTTGCTTGATTATTGTTCCAGCTTTCCACGCTGGAGTCACTATTGCTGGATGAGCCCCGTCTGGTGGAATTGGAGCTTGTGTCTGAGATATTATTTGTGCCGGGTGGTACAAAATCCTGTTTGAGGTATGGATAAACCTTTTCCTTGTCAAAGCGACGGATATCTTTTTGTAGTTTCACTACTTTTTGCTTCATAAGATATTCCTTATGTTCAGCAATTTCGTTATTCAGTTCTGTTAGCTTGGATTTAAAGATAGCACTTGGAATAGCACTTTTTAAAGTGCTTTCAGCTATTTGAATCCTCGCTAATAGTTCGTCTGCTAACCTTTTTGCTGTACTGATTATCAGTATGAGTAGGTCCCTCGTGCATTTCCACGAAACCTGGGACTATTCTGTCTTGAATAAACCATCCTCTAGGAAGATTCTGGGAAAGTTCTTAACAATCAGGCCATTGGGTGATATATTGGCCCTCAAATATTCGGTCATCAGAGCACCGTGCAGGGTGATCTTGACCCATTCTCTCTTCATGGCTGTGAGGGATTGCCAATCCTCCGATTGGCTCCCAGAATAGATGGAGCCCTAAGTATCTCTGCTGCTAAGTCATCGCCATAACTCAAACCCTGACCTTCCATGTTGTAGAAGTCAAGGAATCGTATCGGAGGGATCAGTAAAAAGGTGTGGACAACCACTCAAATGTAGTGGTGTCTGGTTGAGCAATAGGGGGACAAAATGAATCTTACCCACCAAGAGAATCCCACGGGGTTGCCCGTGCTGAAGTCAATACACAAAGAAGGGACAGGGGGGCTTTTTGGGAAGGTCCAGCATAAATGCCCCAGAGCATGTGGCTTTTATCGGCATGTCTAGTGAAAACACTAGACCGCTAACTGCGGGGCTGTCCCTCCACGAGACCCGGAAGTGCCTCCGGAACCTGCTTCCCTCCGCAACAATCGAGCCGAACTGCTCGTGGCGGACCGGGGAAGCAGTAGCCCCATGTGAGAAGTGCAGGTGAGTGGAACAATCAATACAGTAAAATGCATAGTCTAAAATAAGGCTAAAATGATTTCCCACATGAAAATTTGCACATAATAAAACTAGAAGGTTAATATAGCAGCGATTTCAGATATAGCAGCGAGTTCAGAGCAGGTGAAGACGAGGTTAAAACAAGCATTGGCATAGCCAATAGGTCTCGCCTTTGGGACCTTATGTGTTTAGCCAGAACTTTTGGCTATGTTGTAGAGCATTGTGGCTGCTGTGCATCATGTTGAAAAGTTATAATAAAAAGTGTTAAGCATTTTTGTTACCTTTATACAAACCAAGACGACATTATATACAACTGAACAACCTGATTAAAAAAAGATTTTAACATAAAAAATGTCTTCTAGTTTTTTTGTACTTGCACTGCTGGCAACTTCTTCCTGCCTGTTGTCATGCTTGTTTGTTATAATTTTTTTTGTTATGGGGGAGCGGGACATAAATAATGGGGGAGTGCAGGTTGTAAAACAGTAATTTAATTCGAACACGAGCAGTGGACGGACACTAGGGGAGAATTAACAGATGCCAGATTCCGAGGGCAGATGACGTGATGCTTAGGTGATGTTTAGGTGATGCTTAGGTGGTGCGCTGATGCAAAATGCTGGTGGTGAGTGATGTTTGGTGCTCAGGTTGTGCCACTATATGGTGTGGATTGGAGGTACGTTGTGGATTGTGGAGTTGTGGAGTTGAAATATGTTGTTTGGTGTGTAATTATGTGGTGTGTATTGGAAATGTGTGGAGTTGAATTGTGTGGCCTGGAACTGTGGTGTTGAGTGAAATTATGCTTAGTGAAATTGTGTCATGGTGTGGAGTGCATTTATGTTGATTGGTGGTATGTGCCATAGAGTGCATTTATGTGGAGTGTATTTATGTTGCATTGAGTAGAGTGCAATTATGTGGCGTGTAATTATGTGGTACTGAGTGGTATTATGTGGAGTGTATTTATGTTGCATTGAGTAGAGTGTAATTATGTGGCGTGTAATTATGTGGTACTGAGTGGTATGTGGAGTGTATTTATGTTGCATTGAGTAGAGTGCAATTATGTGGCGTGTAACTATGTTGCAGTGAGTGGTATTTTGTGGAGTCTATGTTGCATTGAGTAGAGTGTAATTATGTGACGTGTAATTATGTGGCACTGAGTGGTATTATGTGGAGTGTATTTATGTTGCATTGAGTAGAGTGTAATTATGTGGCTTGTAATTATGTGGTACTGAGTGGTATGTGGGGTGTATTTATGTTGCATTGAGTAGAGTGTAATTATGTGGCGTGTAATTATGTGGCACTGAGTGGTATTATGTGGAGTGCCACTGACTTGCTGCTGCGGGGTCAGGACAAGTTGAATGTTCCTGCTCAGGTTCGGAGCCATGCCTTGTCTTCTACGGAAGCCTCAAAGGGGTCATATCCTGTCCTCCATCACTTCGCTCCAGGCTGACCTTCATTGTGGCGGCCCAGATGTTCGAGCTGCATGGTCAGTAATGTACAGAGGCCCAGATCTCTGTACTGGGGTGAATGTATGACATTGTTCTGCATTCTGTCCATCAATTGTTCTTTTTGCAGAAAGTGCCAGAGGCCACGGAGTTGATAGCAGTAGGCGCTATGCAAGAGGGCTTATTATGGACCAAGGCGGGTTGCCATGTCACGGAACTCCAGATATCTCTAAGAACAAGTCTCCCTTAAAAGTCAGTGCTTCCTGGAAACTTGATTGAAATAGAGCCTGAAGAAAACTGTACTTTGTTGAATGACGTTATTTTTCAGAGTGTCTTACAAACTCTGTGTATGATATCTGTACGGATAAAACATTTCAAATAGTTTGAAGAAGCGAGTGAAGAATCGTGAAACACTTTGGCCAGTAGGGAATTTGATAAATATGAATTATGTCATCAATAACTGATGACATTTGTGAAGCTTAGTAAACTGAATTTATCTCAAATACACTTTGAAGTATTGTGGTGGTCACTATTTGTGGAAACAAGTCCCTTTGGGTATATTCATGTGCCCCTTAAATTAATTGACATCACAGGGTCCTTTCTAGTAAAAGTTATTCCTATGTGCACCCCATCTTGCTATTGATAATATGGGAACACCCCAATCTATGTTGGTAAAATTCACATTTCCACTGTTTCATCATAACAAGTGTAAAATCTGCTGAGCACTTATGGTTCAGTGCCCCCTCCCAGCCCCTCCAGAGTCAAAGCTGCCAGCAATATCTCCAGATTGGGATGGTTGAAGAACGACCGCCCATCCCCCAGGGTTCCAGGAGGCGGTCTGCTGCAGGCCAGGCCACCAGGCACCTCACTCTCCACTCTAGGTCATTATAGCTTTGTTTGCAGCACTCCACATCATTCACACTGGAGGACACACCGTTGACGTTGTCCATGATTTCCTGCCATGTCCTGGCCCAGCTCTTAGGGCCGGTCCTTTGGCATGAGGTGCTCCATAATTCCTGACGCATCTTGGACAACTTCCGCTGCCAGAAGTTCACATTCTGAAAACACGTTTTGTATCCAATAAGCTATGCAATTGCTTTGGGGTGATCGTATGGCCTGGGCACTGATAGATTGCAAAGCTTCCCTTTGTACCAACCCCACAAGATGGCTGCATTTCAGAAGCTGTCTCCTGGGTTTGCCAGGAATGTGTGTTCAGCTCTTAAAGGTGCGGTGTGGGGAATTACAGACTCAGGGGGTGTGTTATCAACACTGGACAACATGTTGTGATGTGCTTCCAGTTGCAAGTCACTGCTCTATCAATCCTGGGGAGGCGGGGCGCACATTTATCAAGTAATGGCGTGTCAGGGTTACGCTAGCACCCCACGGCGGGGGTGAAACCGGGTCAGGTGTTACTCATCTCTGTAAAATGCAAGCCTGTGATCTGGCCCTGAGTGGAGCCTGTGAGCTACAGGTGGCAAGAAGATGGACACAAGAGAGGAGTCCTTTACCACCAATATCTATGTGTCTCTATGTACTACAATGACAGCGCGAGGATGGACAGGGAGGAGCTGAGTATATGTACATAAAGGAAATCTTACTATAGTCCCTCCCATAATGAATGAAGACATTCAGAGGCAGCGTGAGTTGAAAACAGTACTATTGGTTCTTACAGTAAAATGCTCTTCACTACTGCCCGTTATAGGTGGCCCCAACACGTTAGCACCATTGCTCGAGATGCCACCGGGAGGGTGGGCCCAGACTGCTTAGTTGGCTAGATGACAGCGTGGTGACTGCACTGAATGGAGGGCTGTCATACCCTGAGAAGAGGGAGGTCTCGAAGCCTGCTGTACTGCATTCTTGGGAAGTCACCTGCCTATAACGTAGTTACAAGCCATCTCTGCCGCATGTGTGGATTATTTCCAATTGTAGAAAACTGAATTACCACATGGTGGCACCAGAACACCAAAGATGCTTATAACTGTGACACATTTACGAGTCTGACCATTGAAAGGATGTTTATCGCACAAACGAAAAGTAATTGACGGGCAACTATAGATAACTAATAACAAGTAAACTGTGACACATTTACGAGTATGACAATTGAAAGGATGTTTATCGCACAAACGAAAAGGAATTGACGGGCAACTATAGATAACTAATAACAAGCACAAAACAAGCGCGGCCGCGAAAGTGTAAGCGACGGCGCTAGTAACCTGATCCATGACCAGCTGCCAGCCTTACGCGCCCCTGCACGCTCCCGAGACCCCTAGGCCATGGGAGTGAAAGTTTTGAGGGAAGGCGGGACATGCACCCGTCTTTGGCCATTTGCGTGCTTTCAATTATTGAAAGCCACACGCAAAGGCCAATGGGATGTGTGGGAGGAGGCACACCCACACGGAGAAGGCTCTTGGAAGTCTGAAGTGATTCCAAGAGCCCTCTCCTAGAGCAGCTCCTGCGCGCTGGGCTAGGCGAGACCTAAAAACGGGATAACTGAGTGAGCAGGACGGCATAATCTACCATGGCAGTGATAAAGAAAATATCACTGAAAACTGTGAATTTTGTTAAGAACTACTTTAAGGATTTATCTCCATATCAGTTATTGGCTACTTAATATTTGACAGTTGCAGGCTCCGCATTCCTGCTTCATTTTAATGGACACAACATCAATGAAGGACATAGAAACTCAGAGAAAATCTTTTTCAAATCATCATGCTTCTGTTTACTTAGAGTTAAGTTAAGGCATAACTGGAGTGTGAGAGTTCTGTTTTTATGTGATTATTATTAGCTGGTTGTAAAGTTGTAGGCAATTGATGCTGATGAGGCAGATCTCCTTGTATCCGGAGGTTCTAGTATAGTCGTTATACAGGAATCTTCACTGGTCGTATGGACCTTTGGTTGCCGACTGAAAGCGTATGAAAGGAGGTATCATCAGCAACACATTTTAATAACAGTGGAAACGATTTGACACCACAAAAACAACAGTGGGAATGATGTGCAAACCATGAAGGTTTTATTAGCAAAATTGGTCAAGGTTACCAATCAGTCATTTGGTAAGTCAATTTATCCAAAAAGCATGCCTATCTATATTGTTGTGCAGTCTCAATTTGTATATTATAAAGAAAAAGATGGAAACCATAAACATTTAGAGTACACGAAATATAATGATAATTGGTTCCATGAAGGAATTTTCCTACTCTAACTAAAGCATCAAAAGCGACAAAGGGAAATTCAAAGAAGAAGGTTTCAGCTTCAGAAGAACCAAATTAAGGTTTGAGAGGAAGGCACGGGAACTCAAGCATAAAGCTTAATACACTAGGCAGGGGAATCAGCAGAGACTTAGGAAGGTCTTTTCCCAGTGAAGTCAGGATGGGATATGCTAAACTATTCTAAAGAACACACAATTAATATGCAATAGAAGATTCTGGAAGCTTTCTCACACCAACTCCCTCTGGACGGTCCAATCAAGAGACAATGTTCTCTGGGAGCAGGTAGACTCCCCAGGTTCCCATGGTCAGACAAAGAGGTACACAACTACACTGACTTGAAATTAGCAAAGTTCAGTCTGCCTGATACAGGAGGCTCTCTCCCATCCCCACTTCATGCCCACAGCCAAATTTCAATTAGCCTAGCTAATCAAACAGTTCCCAATAATAAGCAAAGGCCTATTATATTCAGAGGAGAGAAGAACATGAAACTTGCAATGCATTTATTAAAGAAACAATTTGAGTGGCTGAGGCCTAAGTACAAGTCAGGTCAATGTTAAGTGGGGAAAAGATGGTAACCAAACTGGTACAGTTAACATGAGTAAATACATTGATTAAAATACGATTATGTATGTGGCTCTCACTACAGGTAAATGCAGCCACCTACTGACACTTGATTAATACGGTGCACACAGATTAATATGGTTATCGTATAATCAGTAAATATGATCTATAAGTGCATGAAGCACTACATTATGCGGCACCAATGCAATAATTCATCTGTCATTGAGTACTTTTTATTTAATTGCGTTTCATATGGGGGATCTGTTGGACGTTTTGAAATTCTCCTGAACCATTTTATTTGATATTTTATGAGATGTTTGCTTAGTATTGATTCAAAGAATTAAAAACATTGCACTCTTTTTACGATCCATCTCTCTTATTCGCAAAACAATGAGTAAGTCCATGCATGTGTAAATATTTTGTGTGGTTTTACTAATTTTGTTGATTCACAGAAGTAAGGGCAGTGGGGGACGCCAGTCTGCTCTGTTCCTATAACAGGAATGTCCACATGGCACAACATTAGGGTTAATGTCCAGTTACCCAGTTTTTCCTCTTTGTTTCTTTACATAGTTTCAATATGGAAAAATACCATTTTCTACAATGTCAGAGAAAATAGGGGTGCTGCTGTAGCTCTCCAACACTCTTGTAGTAGGCATTAGTAAAGAAGTGCAGTGATTGTGGGGAAAGGCATTGAAAATATTTATGACTGCCTGCAAAGGTATGACGTTTGAATGTTCATCACGTTGACAATACCAAATTACATTTTTCCACCTTCAACCCATAGTTACAGCTTTACATCTCAGTTGCCATTCGTGACTAGAAAAACTGGCAGATCCTAAGTCTGTCAGGATATGTAATTTGCAGTTACAACTGCCCTTTTTGTTTGCCTTTGAGTAGGGCCTAAGCACTGAAAATTGTTTAAAAAAATATACGGCTATAGGGCATATATGATGGCTAAAAGGAAGAAATGAAGCAGTTGAAATGGTTTACTAATAGAAATGAAATCTGTTTCTTTCAGTCACAGAAGATCTTCTAAGACGCCGTGCTGAACATAACAACTGTGAAATCTTTTCACTGGAAGAAATCTCTCTTCACCAACAGGAAATAGAAAGGATAGAATATATTGACAGATGGTGTAGAGATTTAAAAATTCTCTATCTACAAAATAACCTAATTCCAAAAATAGGTAAGCTGAACGCAATAGCCGCTGCCCTTATGAATGTATAATTACTATGATTTTATCGCATAACCATAACATTGAAATGTTCAATTACTTTTCATTAGAATGATGAGCATTACCAATTCTCAGTTTCAGAAGTTATTTGTTCTTAACTTCCATATTTTGTTAAGTTTAAAGCATACGTTTTAAGTCTTTAAACAAAATATTTAATTCTTATCCAATTTCGAATTGTGCACTGAATGCCAAATGTGGCTGTGTTCTATTGGTTGGTGAAGTTGAATCCTAATGCATCCTCCATTTGGATATTTGTTTCTCACCCTCTTCTACCTCTACTTTGGGCTAGCATGGTTACATCTGTCCGTATCAAGTGTTTAAATCGAACTGTTTGTGATCAGGTGGCTCATCAGGACATCACTGAGCAGAAATGTGGAAAGAAAATAAATGACACATACCTCTTAATGAAGACGACAAATACCATTTTAAAAATGGTGTACAATCATGCCACATAATATTTTGTGATTAAATTGGGTCAGACCCACTTCTACTTACCATGTATGCCTAAAATACATAAATGACCGTGCCCTTCACAAAACATTGTCTGCTGGAGGGCAAGTGCAGGTCAAGCTTAGCCGAAATTAATTCCTAGATGCAGATAATCTTAAATTAAATATTTTCCTTATACTAAAAGTTCCCTTGCCGTCCACACAAGACAGTGCCTGGAGTTGGTGGTAAGGGCAGGTGTTATCTCCTCTTTTGCTTAGGCTGTGGTACTCCAGTAGGTGTTA
The DNA here is from genome assembly GCA_963921515.1 of Calotriton arnoldi. Lineage (NCBI taxonomy): Eukaryota > Metazoa > Chordata > Amphibia > Caudata > Salamandridae > Calotriton > Calotriton arnoldi. The sequence goes on from CAWUFW010001355.1 coordinate 2,613,444, forward strand.
TCTCCTATTTTGCTTAGACTTTAGTTTTTCTCTCCCATATAGCAGCACGCCTTATGACATAGATGACTCCTAGCATCAGTTTAGGATATTGCTGAACTCACAAAGATGTCTGCTATTTGCATTCAATAAACTTATCTTTTGAAACTTAAAAAGTTTTGAGCTTAGAGAACTGGTGGCCATTAACTGTCGCTGGTTCCCTTTCAAAATCAGTAATGTGCTGCATTCTCTTATTTTAATTAACATGTGGATAATTTGGAACAGGCACATTTACATTGAGAATTTAGTGAATTTAGGAAAGTAACTAAAAGGCACCTAAACTATAATGAATCATACTTAATAAAAAAGCAACACCTCAGAAGACTGGAATATGAGTAATGTATCAGTTGGTGTGTGCTTCAGTAAATCAAAAGTTGAGAGAAAGGAGACAGATGCAGTCGGTTGAACCTGTGATTCACACATGATACTGGTATGGCATACAGAATTATACTTTCACCAGCACAGTTTTGAGAAAACCCTAGCTGGGATCTTCCATTTTTGTGCGCAGCGCATATATAGCGCATATGGAGGGAAGACTGTATGACTGAGGGAGAGTGGCCAACATATCTCCTTCCTTTGTTGGAGGAGAAATCTGGAGCTGGGCTTGTAGGAAAAGAGAAGAGATGTTGACTACCACACCACGGCAGGCAAGTAGCTTAGGAACCCACAGTTTACAGCCCCTCATAATGCTAGTTTATCCGCAGTGCTGATGTTAGGAATGGCAATCAGAGCTTTTAGGAGTGGAGGATGTTGTTCTAAAATGCTTTGTACAAGTCATAAGCTTGTGGGTAATAATGAACATTTAGTATTTTGTACCCTGAAAATGTAATGACAACTAAATATCCAAAAGAGGATGAGGTATTTCTGCTACCTGGAAAAATATTTTGTGTGCGGGGTAAAAAGTTACTCTAAAAAGGCACTAATGTACTTTTCCATCACTTGTTCTCCTGGGTATTGTCCCTAATTATTACGCGCATGCAGAAATACAACTTGGTCATGGTTCAGGATTGATGCAGGAGATTTTGGTGAATCCCCAAAAGTTAGACAAATGCATAATTAGTAGATGGAAATCTGTGGAATTCTATAAAAATCTAGATATTTGCTTTTAACTTTTTTGCTAAACGCCTATTACATGCCAATTGATGTTATAAATCTTTCTACTGAACATGTCTACTTTTATATTACAAGAAAAGTTTGATTTTGATGCGACACATTTTTTCTTTACATTTTTCTCTTTACCTTAGGACTTGACACCAATCAGTTTGATTTTATTTAACCTTCTGTCTTTTAAAAATACAATCTAAGAGTTATGAAAAACAATCATTCCTGTTGCTAGATTGCATCAGAATGGATGATTTTGTTTATATTGCTTGGCTTCAGTCTGTCTTTTGTTTTTGTCTACCAAGCAATATTGTTTTTCTTTTTTTTCTTTTCAGAAAATGTAAGCAGACTAAAGAAGCTGGAATATTTAAACCTAGCCTTGAATAACATCGAAATTGTTGAGAATTTGGAGGGTGAGTTAATTTGTTATTCTTGGCATACAGATATTTTGCTTGAACTATGTTAGTATGGTAATAAACCAAGTTTTACATGGCAAAAACTACATTATTCTTTTAACTGCAGCAAAGTATGTTCCACAAGAATACATTTCTGAATGAAAATGATTGTGCTTTGGTTTCCTATTGTCGAAATTGTTATATGCTTGCATGTATATGTTATTAAATATCCCCCTTCGTGAGGACACGTAAGAGTAGTAGACACACATTTACCTCGCACAAGCAGCGTGCATTGAAATTAACGCACACAACTGAACACGTCTAAAACATCATACAACGGAATAAGTCAGGCACACCCACACATGCATTTCTGACTATCCGTACAAAAGTATAATAATCATTTGTTTTCCATATCAGGATGTGAATCACTTCAAAAACTTGACCTAACAGTGAATTTTGTTGGACATCTATCTAGTATCGAAAGCCTTAAACACAACATACATCTTCAAGAACTTTTCTTGGTGGGAAACCCCTGCACCGAGTTTGAAGGCTACAGAGAGTTTGTAGTGGCAACGCTGAAACAATTGAAGGTATGTTTTTTAGTGAAAATCATTGTTGAATAAACAATGCGCATATTTTCCCTCGCAAGAAGATAGTATTTAATCTCTGCAGATCCGGGTCACTTTACCACAAGGCATATATTAGCAATTTCTTTCAAAAAGAAAAAAATCAGCAATTTCGTTTCTTTGCTGGAATATCGCAAATACATAGGCCTAACATGCATTTAGTGACGGATATTGAAATCTAATGTAACAACAAACGTCTATTGCTTTCCAGTGTTGGCAGTGAATTTCTTTTAAAGTCTTAAATCACGGGTTGCAATCCTCTTTTTATTTTAATTTAGTCATTGTCATTATTTATTCTTGATATTGCATACCCGTCTGCTTCCAATGCCATGTCTCAGTTGTGACTGATTGAGTCTTGTTCTGGCCGCCAATGTGGGAATTATGCAAACAGTGCTGGAAGGGGATAGCTCAGTGTAAGTATCACTGCACACATGCAGAATATAACATTTCTTAGCTTTTGTGACAGTATGTTTCAGTTCAGTTAAGGACTTGGAGGCAAGGATTATGCACTTATTTTTCCTTTATTTCTACGCCAACACTTGAAATAACAGTAAAACCTTATGTTTAACTTCTCAGAAAGAAATACATTTCCCATAAGACCAGGAAATTATTCTATTAGCATTCTGAAATCAACTAATCACAGAAAAACACTCTAGGGTCCGCTCAGAACTAAAAAAAAGTGCCTTCCTCTTTTCTGCCTTTAATGTGTGTGTTTAACCTCCATTAAGAACATCACTCTTGCTTCTGATCACAACCTGCAATTAGCAGTCTGTGAAAAGCATAACAATGCAAATCAATAATAGGTGTACCAAAAATAGCATCAATTGTCGATCATAAAGTAAAATAGTGACACATTATGCATTCTGAAACTTATAATATAATTGGTAAATAACTATATTAAACGATGAATAAATGTTAGAACACTCTCAGGTGTGCGTTATGTGGTGTTGTTCTCTAAGAGTGGTGAAAAATCCAGAAGGTTAATCTGATGCCAGGTGGAGATAATCATTACATCTGTGCTGTTAATAGAATTGAAACTTTCTGTTATGGAAGCCAGGAATCTTTATATTTTATGTCAAGCCTCAGGTGAGGAATATGCATGGTAAGCCCCCATAATGCGGAGGATGTGGTTTTCACATCCTCTGCATATACCTCTGGTGAACTTTATGTCATTAGCATTCCCAGAGGAAACCCTTCTGATGCATTCAAGTACAAGAGGTTTTCCAGAATGCAAAGGAAGAGCTTCCTTTGCACCCTGAATTCTTTTCTTTTTCTGTCACTGCAGCGCACGGACGTTACAGTGACAAAAGTTCACCCAGCAGCACTGTTAGGCACTGACTGATTTCACTTAAATAGGTGCTCAGGGGATGTAACTATGCCGGCTGAGCACAGATCAAGATGGGAGAGGTAGTGCTACCTCTCCCATATGGGTCCCTGCTTGGGAATTGGTCTAGGATCTAGATCTCCAAACAGAGATTCACTCACTACACCACCAGAGAAGATTTTTGGGGGGGTTGGAGCAACTTCCATGGCCACAGGTAAGTACACCCCTCTTAAATATTTAAAACCAATCCCCTGGAGGTAGATTTGGATAGTTTACCCCAAGCTATCCTCCTAGAGTAGGGAAGGCCATTAGACCACAAGGATTTTGTTTTGGGGATCCCCCTCCCCAGGTCAAGGGCAAGAGCCTTGTAGTAATGTCTATCCTTTCTATTACGGAATGTTTTATATGTCATCTCCAGAACTTTGCATGTTGCTCAGTGCTGTAGAATGTATTTAATTTTTTTTTTTTTTTATTAACAGTTTGTAAAATTTCATCACAAGAACAATAATAACAATAACATCTAATATTTCATAATCTGAAAGAAACACATAGTGATAGATTCCTTACCTTAGAATATCCCCAGGTGTCAGACTGGATCCGGAAAGTTTTCGTCAGGAGTACCCCTGCGCGTCGGTATGGGCGTCGTGCGGCTCCGCGTCCGTCGTTGGCGTCGTGGTCGCCAAGATGACGTCGCGGGCGCTACTTGGACGCCGCCCACGCGCGCTGACGTCAGTTCTTTCTTTTTCCGCGCCAGCAAGCGCAGATCAGGAGAGAGCGGTACCCCTAGTCTTTTTTGACTAAGTTTTTTGAGATCTTTTTCTCACCCTTTTCGAGTCGATACGACTCCTGGTGCAGTTAGGGATGCCCGGGTTTAAGTCCTGCGAGGACTGTCATCGGATGATGTCGGTGACGGACCTGCACCGCGTGTGTCTCTTCTGCCTGGGGCGCGACCACGACCCCAAGTCGTGCCCCGACTGCCGGTCCATGGTGCCGAAGTCTTTGCGGGAGCGGTCCCGAAAGCTGCTTGAAGCCCGGCAGTCGGTTCCGCGCCGTGAGAGGTCCCGGTCCAGAGGGAGGTCGAGGGACCGTGCGCGGAGTCATCATCATCGACGATCGTCGGGATCGAAGCCTTCGCACTCTGGGTCAGGTAAGGCGAAGCACAAGAAGTTGAAGAAACGTCATCGTTCTCCGACTTCCCCTCGCCGGTCGCGCGACGCGGCTGAGGGTACGGGTGGTGCCACCCCCGTGGCTCCGGCGGAGTCCAAGGAGTCGACGCCCGACTACCCGCCCTACCCGGGGTCGTCGGCGACTCCGGCCCAGATACAGGACTTCCTGTCGGCCATGGCTCGCCTCTTTGGGCCATCGGGTCCCGCCGGAGCGCCTTCGGGCCCCGCGGTCCCGCATGGGTGTCCTAGCGTTTCCTCGCCGGCGGCCCCGGCGTCGCTGTCGGCTCCGGCCCCAGCACCGCAGGACACCCTTGGATCCCGGTCGACGCCGCTTGACTTTGTTACGCCTCCACCGACGTCGACTCCACCGGCACCGATCCTGACGCCGCCCGCTCCTCGGGACGACGTCGACCCCAGCTTCAGCCCCGAAGTGGACGCGGCGTCGGTCCGGCGTCGGTCGATGCCGTTCTCGACGCCGTTTGGGGATTTCTATCCCCATGTCCCTACTCCTTATTTTAGGCGTGTTGAACAGCCTGAGGAGCAAGGGGAGGACTGGGAGGGGTCGGACGACCCTCTCGCTGCAGCCTGCGAGTCTGAACAGGACTGGGCTGAGGAATTGGGGGACGCCAGTGGTCTGGATACCTCACCAGACCTTGGCATGCTGTCTCCTCCTACCGTGGCTACGGAGGAGGGAGCCAGTTATGCAGTGGTGTTGCGTAGGGCGGCGGAGGCCCTACACCTCCAGCTCCCTACTGTGGCCGTCAGGACTAACCTCCTGACAGAGGTGCTTCAGCCAGCAGCTACTTCTGCGGAGCCGCTGCTGCCCTTTAATGAAGCCCTTTCGGACGTTCTTTTGGGCACTTGGTCCAGGCCCACCACAGGGCTCCTGTGGATAGGAACGTGGCCCGACGCCATCGCCCGGCTCCGGGTGACCCCATTTTCCTCTCCCAACACCCCACTCCCGAGAGCTTGGTTGTCCAAGCCTCTGCTTCCCCAACCGCCTTCCCTTCCGCCCCGCCGGATAGGGAATCCAAGAAGCTGGATCAGTTTGTGAAGAAGATTTTCTCTTCCACCAGCTCTGCGCTGCGGTCTGTGAACACCGCATGCCTCTTGGGCCGTTATTCCCACTGTCTGTGGGATATGGTGGCGAACGTGCTGCCCCAGTGTCCGGAGGAGGCCCGGCCTGCTCTCGCCCAGGCTGTTGCAGAGGGGAGAGATGCAGCGAAGTTCATGATCCGTTGTGGTCTAGACACCACCGGCTCACTGGGCAGATCCATTGCAACGACGGTGGCGGTTCGCCGTCACGCCTGGTTGAGAACCACTGGATTTTCAGGGGATGTCCAAAACACCCTTATGGACATGCCCTTTGACGGCCGTCGCCTCTTCGGCGACAAAGCGGACAGCGCGTTGGAGAGGTTTAAGGACTCACGGGCTACGGCCAAGTCCTTGGGACTCTCGGCAGTCCGCCCTCCTCCGCCTTCCACTTTTCGCTCCTTTCGTGGCACAGGAAGGGGCGCCCGCAGCATTCGCAACAGAGCCACAGGCCGGCGCAGCAGTCATCCCAGCGCGGCCGCGGGTTCCGCTGTGGCGGACAAAGGGGTCAGCGGGCGGGTCAGTCCACCACCACCCCGGCCACCATTGCCTCCAAACCTTCCTAGTCCGAACTTTCAGGCCCATCAAACGCCAGTGGGCGGCAGGCTCCGCCATCACCTCCCCCACTGGCGCACCATCACTTCGGACAGGTGGGTTTTAGAGATAGTCCCGAGGGGCTACTCCCTCCCCTTCGAGACTACCCCCCAGCCATGCCACCTCAATACCACCGCATGTTGGGGGATCACTTGGTGCTTCTTCAGCAGGAAGTTGCGGCCCTCTTGGCCAAGGGGGCCATCGAGCGCGTTTCGACGCACGAAGTAGGTCGTGGTTGTTATTCCCACTACTTTGTGGTGCCGAAGAAGGGCAAAGGCCTGCGTCCTATCTTGGACCTCCGGAACGTCAATCGCTTCCTCCGCAAAGAGAAGTTCAAGATGCTCACTCTAGCTCAGGTCTTGTCTGCTCTCGACCCACAAGACTGGATGGTAGCGTTGGACTTGCAGGACGCTTACTTTCACATCCCCGTCCTGCCGGCCCACCGGCGTTACCTGAGGTTCACGGTAGGCCACGAGCACTTTCAATTCACTGTGCTCCCCTTTGGCATTACCAGCGCCCCTCGGGTGTTCACGAAGGTGATGGCGGTGGTCGCAGCTCATCTGCGCAGATCAGGGGTCTCAGTCTTCCCCTATCTCGACAATTGGTTGTTGAAGGCGGGCTCGCCCCAGACAGTCGTCTCCCACCTCCAGACTACGGCCGACCTCCTGCACTTGCTGGGGTTCTCCATCAATGTGCCGAAGTCGCATCTGATTCCCTCCCAGAAGCTCCTCTTCATCAGAGCGGTTCTGGACACGGCGCAGTTTCGGGTCTATCCTCCCGAACGGCGAGTCCGGGATATTCGGGCTCTGATTCCCATCTTTCAGCCCTTGTCCCGGGTTTCGGTCAGAGTGACTCTGAGGCTGCTGGGCCTCATGGCCTCCTGCATCCTGCTGGTCAATCATGCCAGGTGGCATATGCGGGCCCTGCAGTGGGACCTGAAGTTCCAGTGTGCGCAGCATCAGGGAAACCTGTCCGATCACGTCCAGATCTCGGGGGGCACTGCACAACAATTGCAGTGGTGGCTCACGAACCAGCATTGGGTCGACGGCAGATCCCTCTCCCTTCCCCAACCGGAGTTCACAGTGATGACGGATGCGTCCCTCCTGGGATGGGGCGGCCACATGGGAGAGGCGGAGATCAGAGGCCTCTGGTCTTCGGCGGAGTCCCGGCTCCATATCAACCTTTTGGAACTGCGGGCGATCAGGCTTGCACTGAAGGCATTCCTTCCCTCTGTCAAGGGGAGAGTAGTGCAGGTGTTCACAGACAACACCACCGCCATGTGGTACTGCAACAAACAAGGCGGGGTGGGGTCGTGGACCCTCTGTCAGGAGGCTCTGCGTCTTTGGACATGGCTGGAACATCAGGGCATGTCCCTGGTGGTTCAACACCTGGAAGGTTCTCTGAACGCCAGGGCGGACGAACTCAGCCGCAGGTGCATGCTCGATCACGAATGGCGTCTTCATTCGGAGGTGGCGCAAGGCCTCTTTCAGCAGTGGGGAGAGCCTTGGTTAGATCTATTCGCCACCGAGAACGCGCAATGTCATCAGTTCTGCGCGTTGGAATTTCCAAGGCGGCACTCGCTCGGCGACGCTTTTCGTCGCGAGTGGAGTTGCGGTCTGTTGTACGCCTTTCCGCCTATACCACTTCTGCCCAGAGTGCTGAAGAAGATCAGGCGCGACCGGGCCCAAGTCATTCTTATGGCTCCGGACTGGGCTCGAAGAGTATGGTATCCCGAGCTAGTCAGTATGAGCATCGATCCCCCGATCCGACTGCCTCTTCGGGAGGATCTTCTGTCGCAGAAGCAGGGGACGGTCCTCCACCCGAACCTGTCCAGCCTCCACCTCTTTGCGTGGAGATTGAGCGGCGGCAGTTGATTCCCTTCGACTTGCCTCCTGAAGTTTGTGACGTTATTTTGGCAGCCAGGCGTCCCTCTACTAAGGTGGTATACGCCTGCAGGTCGAACAAATTTGTGGCATGGTGCACAGCAAAGGCTGTGGATCCCCTTTCAGCCCCTCTTTCTGAGGTTCTACTGTTCCTTCTTTCTTTGGCCCAGCAGGGCTCTGCTCTGGGCACTATCAAGGGCTACCTTTCTGCTATTTCTGCCTTTCTCAGGCTCCCTGATCAGCCCTCTCTTTTCAAGTCCCCTGTTGTAAATAGGTTTCTTAAAGGCATTACACACCTTTTTCCTCCTATTCCTTTCGTGATGCCTCAGTGGGACTTGAATCTGGTTCTGACGTACTTGATGTGCGCTCCCTTTGAGCCCCTTCACAACTGTCCTCTTCGTCTTTTAACGTTAAAGACTGCCTTCCTGGTGGCCATCACTTCCGCCAGGCGAGTGAGTGAACTCCAGGCTCTTTCCTGTAAGCCTCCTTTCCTTTCAGTCCATCCGGACAAGGTTGTGCTCAGGCCCCGTCCTTCCTTTTTGCCAAAAGTGGTTACGGCCTTTCACATTGGGCAGACTATTACCTTGCCCACCTTTTTTCCGCCTCCGCATCCTTCCAGAGAGGAAGAGCGGCTCCACCGTCTGGACCCAAAACGTGCGCTTTCTTTTTATCTCAACCGCACACAGCAGTTGCGGGTGGATGACCAGCTTTTTGTTGGCTACGTTGGCACCAAGAAAGGTCGGGCGGTCCATAAGAGAACCATCTCCAGCTGGGTTGTCTTGTGTATCAAAGCCTGTTACTCTCTTGCTAAAAAAGAACCTCCGGTGGGGCTGCTTGCTCATTCCACCAGAGCTACTGCAGCCATTACTGCATCGGGACGTGGTGTCCCCCGGCAAGACATATGTCAGGCAGCCACGTGGGCCTCGCTGCACACGTTTACCAAGCATTACTGCCTGGACAGCCAAGTCCGGAGAGACGACTTCTTTGGCCGTTCTGTTCTCCGTGACTTTCTGGTGTGATCTTAGTTCGCAGACCCACCACCGGGGTTGGTATTGCTGGGGTATCTATTCTAAGGTAAGGAATCTATCACTATGTGTTTCTTTCAGATGAGCAAGTTACTTGCCTTCGGTAACGATATATCTGTAAGAAACATTAGTAGTGATAGATTCCTTACCGCCCCACCCATCCTCCCCGTTCTGCGAACTGATTTCTAGGGTTAAGGTCATCCCTTTCAGGGCCCTAGTTTCAGTGGTCAGTATCTTGCATGGCTCTGTGTTCCTGGCGCGGAAAGTCGTGTACAGAACTGACGTCAGCGAGCGTGGGCGGCGTTCAAGTAGCGCCCGCGACGTCATCTCGGCGACCACGACGCCAACGACTAACGCGGAGCCGCACGACGCCCCTTCCGACGCGCAGGGGTACTGCTGACGAAAACTTTCCGGATCCAGTCTGACGCCTGGGGATATTCTAAGGTAAGGAATCTATCACTACTAATGTTTCTTACAGATATATCGTTACCGAAGGTAAGTAACTCGTTCATTAATAAATGAGTACATTAAAATGAGGAGAAGAAAAACATTCAGCAAGTATTATTTGTTAAAACATAGAATATATAAATAAATAGTTGAATAGTTAAATAGTTGAGAAGAATAGAAAAGAGAGAAAAGGGAGGAACAAGTGCATAGAAGTGAGAAGCAAATCACAATATGATTTAATAAATGCACAAATTAAACCATTACAACTATAATCAAACAGTAGTATGATAAATCACTTTATAATTCTTGGATAAATACATTGTAGTGATAAAATAAAGTGAATCAGAATTATAGAATGAATAAGTTAGAATAAAATAGCTTATGTAAATAGTGGAATAAAGTAAGATAGAATAGAATAGAAAAGGGGTGAGATACTATAAGGTATAATAAGATAATATGAAATAGAGTTAAAGGGAATGGAGCCAGGGGGGATGGGAAGGACGAGAAAAATTAATAACACTAAAGAAAATAATTTTAGATTAAGGGATAGGAGTATTTGTTGTGGAAATATAATTATCAATATCGCTATCACTCTTCATATTCAAGAAATGTGACCAGACCTGAAGAAACATGTCAGTCTGATTTTGAAGATTATAAATTACTCTCTCATGTGATGCTGTGTGTATCATCATTGTCAACCATTCCTCTTGTGAAGGGGGGGATGAAGATTTCCAGTGTCGTAATATGCATATTTGTGCTGTGGCCAGTGCTGTATGGAAAAGGGAGGACCTGGCTTGGCAGTTCGGGCTGGACTGTTCCCATGAGGCACAGGGTCAAGACTGATTTGCATTTGGCTGGGTTCAAACTGGAATGGCATGGTGAGCAAAAAAACGATGTATTTAGGCCCGGATCTCTGTACTGGGGTGAATGTATGACATTGTTCTGCATTCTGTCCATCAACTGTTGTTTTTGCATTTGTCACCCCGAGTGGGACGGGTATGCCCAGACGTGGGTCCCGTGCTCTCCATGCCCCTGGAATCAAGCTATCCTGGCTGAAGAGGGGTGAAACCCCGAAACCGGTCCTAGGATGCTTGTTTCCAGTCCAGGGAGGACCTGGCTTGGCAGTTCAGGCTGGACTGTTCCCATGAGGCACAGGGTCAAGACTGATTTGCATATGGCTGGGTTCAAACTGGAATGGCATGGTGAGCAAAAAAACGATGGATTTAGGCCCAGATCTCTGTACTGGGGTGAATGTATGACATTGTTCTGCATTCTGTCCATCAACTGTTGTTTTTGCGTATGGAAAAGACGGCGCTGTGGTTTAGAGATCTTTGGAGAAAGTCATAGGTCGTGGAGAAGAATATTAGTAGAGGTTAGTGGAAGGCGTAAAGGCATTGTGGAGTGTAAGACTTTACCCACATATATACAGAAAGACTGTATCATTGGACATTCACATACAATATGAGTTGTGTCACAACTGGTATTAGAGCATCTCCAGCAATTAGCATGGGAAAGTAGCCCGGCTTTCTGCAGTTTCACCGGAGACTAGTGCCAGTCATGCAGGATTTTGAAGAGGCAGGATTTTAATCTAGCTTCACGAGCTCCCTTGTCTAATTTTTCCACTAGCTCCTCCCATTCCCCTGTAGTGTAGGATATTGAAAGCCAAGCCTGCCATTTGAATTGTAGTGCCTGGGAGAGAGGTTGAGAATAAAGGTGCAGTGTAAGAATTGTATAAAGACCAGATATTGCTCCTTTATGTTTGCCCCTTGTGTTTAAATATGATACTATTTGTGAGTTTTGAAGTACCCCAGGGGACAAACCTAGCTGCTTTTTCAAGCATTGTTGAAGCTGAAAATATTTCAAGGATTGATGCATTGGAAGATCAAATTCTTCTCTTAATTGTGTAAACGGTTTAAAATCACCGTTATGAAAAATTTGATTTAGGGTTTGAATGCCTGCTGACTTCCATAAGGGCCAGGATAATGTTTTTCTATTGATGCGAATACTGGTGTTATCCCATATAGGCGCTTTTTCATGAATATTTGGACTTAAGTTTAATAAGCGATGCGCCCGTTGCCAGGATTTGTGCATAGCTGATAAAATTGGATTTTTGAGATTCTGGCGGCTAATTCCTGTACCATATAAAGCGGAAATACCTGGGTCTGAGGATAAGAGGTGTCATTCTATATGAACCCATTGTGGAACATCAGAAATCCCCGACAGCATATATGATAATTGAGAAATTTGCAATGCTAGAGTGTAGTGTTCAATTGATGGAAGACTCATTCCCCCATAAGAGTGATGAGCTCTTAATTTTGCCACAGCTAAGCAAGGTTTTGCTGAACCCCATTTAAAGGTTTTTATCTTAGTCTATAAGTCGCAACGTGGACAAGGGAATGTGAAGAGGGAGCATACCTAGGGTGTATAAGAAGCGTGGGAGAGTGACCATTTTAACAGCTTGAACTCTACCCCACATGGAGAGATTTAACATTTTCCATTTTTCAAAGTCACGCTGCATTTGGGCGATCAGAGGATTCAGGTAATCTGTAACCATACCTTCCATACCTTTGTTTACCAGGATCCCCAGATACTTAACGTATCGAACAAAACACAAGGGAAACCCTACTCACAAAGAACCAGGGTAAGTACTGTATGCCAAAAAAACAAAGGTTCTTGTGGGAACAATAGTGTACTATATTGGTATTACAATGCACAATGGCAATAACAATGGGTCACGTGGATTTCAGACAGAAAGGAGGCCGAGTACAGTGTGATTGAGTATTTACAGTTTATATCAAATTTTCAAAAACAAATTTCAGTTATATACAACCAGTAGTGCTTAGTGTCCCCAGTGTACAATGGAACCAAAAAACGGACTAGTGACATTTGTGACATTTACAACTTGGTTTCCATCATTCAGAAAACGACCATTTACAACTCTAACAATATTTTCAGACACTGTACTCCGTAATCAGTGCTGACACAATGGTTCGTTTTATATATATGTCGACGGCGTTTCGACCCTTCCGAGGATGCAGGGTCTCTTCCGGACCTAATAATATAGGGACATCTAAAATTATAACAGTCAGTACGCGCAGCCACGTGTAGAAGTGAACGACACCTGTCAAGTGAGAAGAAGGTGGGAGTATACTCACACTGGACCCAGCCGGGTACTCAGTGTGAAGGGTGAGGAAGAGGCTGGCGGTTAAGGATGGGGCAGGGCGGATGCCAATGCCTGTAGTTCAAGACTTCTTGGGGAGTATAGTCCATGTTTGGCCTCCGGTCAGTGTGGGCCAAACCTGAAGCTGAAGTGATGACGGGGGTGCGAGAACAGGATGTGTCCCATCCGTGGATTTCTCCTGATTTAATCAGTAAAAGACGCGTGCAGCCGCTACGCGTATCCTCCCAAGCGTCTGTCTTGGTGCGATCACCTGCCCCATCCTTAACCGCCAGCCTCTTCCTCACCCTTCACACTGAGTACCCGGCTGGGTCCAGTGTGAGTATACTCCCACCTTCTTCTCACTTGACCGGTGTCTTTCACTTCCTACACGTGGCTGCGCGTACTGACTGTTATCATTTCAGATGTCCCTATATTATTAGGTCCGGAAGAGACCCTGCATCCTCGGAAGGGTCGAAACGCCGTCGACAAATATATAAAACGAACCATTGTGTCAGCACTGATTACGGAGTACAGTGTCTGAAAATATTGTTAGAGTTGTAAATGGTCGTTTTCTGAATGATGGAAACCAAGTTGTAAATGTCACAAATGTCACTAGTCCGTTTTTTGGTTCCATTGTACACTGGGGACACTAAGCACTACTGGTTGTATATAACTGAATTTTTTTTTTGAAAATTTGATATAAACTGTAAATACTCAATCACACTGTACTCGGCCTCCTTTCTGTCTGAAATCCACGTGACCCATTGTTATTGCCATTGTGCATTGTAATACCAATATAGTACACTATTGTTCCCACAAGAACCTTTGTTTTTTTGGCATACCCCAGATACTTAAGGCATGAAGGCTACGTGTTTTAAGTAGCTGTAATAGATCCGGAAGGGGCGGACTCCTGTAGTCAAACATTCATCAAGGCTGACCGCCGACTTCGAGAAGCCGGAGTAGGTGCAGAGGGCGGGCGGTCAGCCTTGATGAATATTTGACTACAGGAGTCCGCCCCTTCCGGGATCTATTACAGCTACTTAAAACACGTAGCTAGTGTTTCAAACCAGACGGTGGGACCGTAAGTACGGATACACCACTGCATGCACAGCACACCTTAGCGTGTGTGCTGTAAACTAATACACGTGGTGTTTTTTTTGCCATAGTACAATTTTTCACTTTAAATGGTCCTGAAGAAAGCCTCCTAAATTGTTTCCCGAGGCTGAAACATGTCGACCAGTCCCTGAAGGATAACGAAGACCAAATACTAGTCTTCACGTTGTCTCTCTGTTTTCTTTTTAATATGTCCTGGGCCGCTGTGAATAAAAAATTTGTCAGCAAGGAATCCCAGAGGCATTTTTAACCTCACCACTTTTTTGAGCACCATCCACACAAAAAAAAAAAAAAAAACGCTCCGCCGTAATTCAGGCGTCGAAGCACAGCTAGGTAGCATTTGGCTGCCCAGCTGGGAACCCAATGATGAAGCATGCCACCAACTAGGTTGGTGGGTGAGGGTTCTTCTTAAAAACCCATGTGGTTCCTGGCATTCCAAAACTTGCAGCACAGTCGTCCTTTTTTAGGGATTCACCATTGGGTCCGTCCTCGTTGTTTTGTAGTTGTAACCAGGGGATAGGGACGCACCCCGTTTGCAGACCTCACGCTCTTGTTTGTTTTCCACTTAAAAGAAGGAACTCCAACTCCAAAAAGCCTGTCGTGTGTGTTTTTAATTCTGATTGTGAGACTGACGCTGATGTCATATCAGTGATTCGTGAAGAGCACGAATCTACCATGTGTGGTAGAAATGAACATGTTAATTCTCTTACTAAAACAATAGAGGGTGATCCTTCCACGTGTGTGGACCCCATTGTCGACATTACTGTTGGGGAGAAAGTTCTTCCGTTGCTTGTTGATTCAGCAGTTCGCATAACAATGATAACTAAAAAGTTATTTAAGGAGACCTGGGTGGTTCTATAGAATCGTCTCCTCCTGATCGTTCCCCTGTGTCTTATGAAGGACGCAAGATTGATTTACTTGGATTTTTCGAACAAGACATATTGTTCAAAGGAAGGCGAATAAAAGGGAAAGATCTACGATGCAGTCAAGGGTCTAAACATCCTTGGCTGGTTCCATCAGGGACTATTTGGTATGATCTTAAGACCTGGCACCCTTGAACAAGTGTTGGTGGTGGAATGCAGCGATGATGCCAAGCAGACTTGGAAAGCTAAATTTCCCTCTGTGTTTGGGGAACAGCTAGGAAAGATCAAAGGGTTTAAACACAAAATTATAGTCAAGGATGGTGCCACACTGATCAAACACAAGCTGAGAGGAGTACCTTATAGTGTTAGGTCTGATCTAGAGAAGGAACTCGAGGACCTGTGTGCTACAGGGTTCATTGAACCTGCCTAATCCTCCTTGTGGCTTTCTCTTTTAGTGGTGGCCCGCAAGAAGAATGGTCAACTTAGGGTCTGTGTCGACTTGAGATCTCTTAACAAGGAGATATGGGTTGATTCACATCCTCTACCCAAAATTTGTGATCTTTTTGCTGCCACCAAGGGTGCCAAATGTTTTTCTAAGCTCGACCTTGCCAGTGCATACCATCAGGTTGAGCTCCATCCCGAGTCTAGACACCTTACTGCTTTTGTGTCCCCCTTGGGTACTTTTCAGTACCGTCGTATGCCCTTTGGTTTGGCATCTGCGGCCTCCGTTTTCCAAAGGGTCATGAACAACATTCTTAAGGACTTAGATTCCGTCCTTGTGTTCCAAGATGACGTTTTGGTTTTTGGGGAGGACACTCGATCTCATGATGCTATGCTTCACAAAGTCTTGTCCTTATTCAAGGAGCACAGAGTGGTTCTCAAATCTGAGAAGTGTGAATTTTGTTGCGAAAAGGTGGAATACCTGGGACATGTTGTGTCTCAAGAAGTTGTGAGTCCCAAACCAGGCTTATTGGAGGCCATAATCAAGGCTCCTGCCCCTTCTGACAAGTGTGGGGTGAAATCCTTACTAGGGCTATGTGAATATTATTCTAGATTCATCCCCGATTTTGCCACCATTGTTCGCCATATTAGCGCACTACTAAAGAAAGGTGTATCTTTTGAGTGGGGCAATGAACGTGTGCATGCTCTGGAACGTGTGAAAGCTCTTTTGGTTGATTGTAAGGCTCTCAAGCCTTTTGATCCGGCTTACAGCTGCTGCATTACTGTTGACGCCAGCCAGGTTGGGTTGGGAGCGATGTTGACTCAAACTGTAGATGGTGTGGAGCAAACTTTTGGTTTTGCCTCTAGAGTGTTGAGGGCAGCAGAACTTCATTACTCAGTTATTGAAAAAGAGCTCTTAGCTTGTTGTTGGGCCATAGAGAAGTTCCGCCCTTATGTTTGGGGTAGGCGTTTTCTGCTACTCACTGACCATAAACCTCTTGTGAACATTTTAGGTGACAACATGAGAAAGTGCTGTACATCCAGGATTTTAAGAATTGTTACTAGACTGTTGCAATACCAGTTTGACGTCAGGCACATTTCTGGGGGAAGAAATGTCAGAGCAGATTTTCTGACTCGATTTCCAGTTTGCAGTAATGAGCAAGATGAAATTGAACCTAAAGATCTTGTTGATGAGGACTGTGAGGATTGCTTTGTTGCCACTTTAGATATTCCTGAACTCAGTGGGTTCTGAAGAAGTATGGAGGTCAGCATTTCTTGCTGATTCTGTTTTGCAAGATGTTCGTGAGTTGGTAGTAAAAGGCTGGCCACGTGAAAAGGTACTTTCTCCTTTCTTGCAACCTTTCTGTAAAGTTGAGAGTGAACTCTCCTTAGAGGATGGTTTACTGTTGAGAGGTGACGAGCGTATTCCTCCGTCTGCTGTCAGGTTGAACATCATGAAAAGAGCTCATGAAGGACACCTGGGTGCCACCCTCACCAAGCGTCGCATTCGTGATGCCTTTTGGTGGCCGTGCATGGACGCTGAAATTGAGAACATGGTCCGTGAGTGTTGTGTTTGTAGTGCCTCTGACAAGAGCTTTAAAGTGTTTACTCCTCCATTACTTCCAATTGAGTGTCCTGATGGTCCGTGGGTGAAAGTTGGGGTTGATGTCCAGGGACTTTATGATGTTTTGTGTGGACAGAAAAAGTACGTCATTGCTATTATGGATTATGCTTCCAAGTGGCCTGAAATAAGGATGAATCGTGTTGTTGGGGAATGTGTCAAATGGGATAGAGCTGGGAATCATGACGTAGTCGAAGCCCTCAACGACATGATTTGGTTTTACAGGACCACGCCTCACTCCTCCACTAAGGTTGCACCTTTCGTGCTCATGAGGGGAAGGAAAGCAAATACCTCTTTTAGACCTGGATGGATGTCAAAAGTGTTGAAATCTGACTCTGATGTCGATAAATTGATGTCTATTGCTAAAGAGAATGTTTTTGAAACTCAATCTAAACAAAAAGAATGGTTTGACGCTAAGAAAGGCGTTAAGTTGTCCTATCTTAACGTTGGTGACTTTGTCAAGATTAAGTCTTCAGTCTATGTAAAGGGGAAAGCAAGTTTTCCAAACCAGTCCGTGTTGTCAAAATTGGTCATAACGCTGTTCAAGTTGAGGGTGGGCATTGGTGGAATTTGTCCAAAGTGTCCAAAGTTGTTCCTCGTTCTAATGTTTCCTTAAACCCTGCCAATTTGTCAAATATGGTTCAAAATTCTAAGGTTTCAGACACATTTGTCCAACAAAATTCTGCGCCTCCTCCTAATGTTAAAAGGAGTGCCAGATCTCGTGCAAAACCTGCTCGCTTCAGGTAAAAAAAAAAATATTTTCTTTTTTTTTTTTTGTTGTTTTGGTTTGTTTGGGAAGAAGGGAAGGTGTGTAGTAATGTCTATCCTTTCTATTACGGAATGTTATATATGTCATCTCCAGAACTTTGCATGTTGCTTAGTGCTGTAGAATGTATTTGCTTGACTGTTGGTCTTGGGCTGCTGAGCCTGGTGGAGTCTCTGCCTTCTGGCTCCACGACCATGTAATTACCAATAAACGCATCAAACCCTGCTTCAGTTTCCGCCGCAGTTACTACAGGCCCGGCCAGAAAAAAAGGTTTTCTGTCCCCCAGTGGCGGGGGAATGAGGTTTTACCTGCAGTCTGCCCCCGGCTGCGAAAGACCAGTACGACACAAGGAGAAAAAGGTAAAAAAAAAGAAGGATTGGGGCAGTATTTGTCTGGCATCTTTATTTGTCCCCACCCCAAAACAGGCCCAGGCATTATTTTTTCTTTTAGAAAAAAAATACTAGTGCGCATGCAGCAATTCTTATCTGCCTTGGGGGAAAGGCAAGCCTATTAGACACTAGGAAATTAAAAATAAATATATATATGTGTGTGTATATATGTATATCTATGTCCACAGTAAACTTGCTGAATAAGCACAGTTTGGCACTCAAATGGGTGAAAAAGTGGATATTTATTCAAGCAAAATCTTAGTAACTCAAATCTACGCTTTTCGGCTGTGTAACAGCCTTTGTCAAGATGCTCGACTCCATCTTGTGTTACCTTTTATAATCACATGCATTGTGTGAAAGAAAGAAAAGTAGAAAACATGCTATGACAGTTACCAAAATTCTTATGAGTCTATATATCTCAGCAGTTATTTCATGTATGGACCAAATAAGATATAAGGAAAATGTGAACAGAATTATAACAAGTACATTTCCTTGCTACATGCAGGATATAAGGTACTCATATGCACACACTAACCCCAGCATAAATGGCTAGTTACTCGACATTCTCAAGGCAGCTCTATATATATGTATTTATGCATTTATATCTATATTTCTTTTGGGCGTAGTTTTGACATATGGGTCAGCAAAGAGAGAGTAAAACCAATTTCCTCTCACTTGCCATGGTGAATGCTGCAGTAGTTGGGCTCTGCATTAGATGGCAACCATGGTACTCCTTTTGCAAATCCAATGCACAGACATTTGACATTTCATGAAACCAGGCATAGCAACATTGTGAGATTGGCCAAAAGTTCCTTCAGTGACAGAAAATCATTCTGAGGACAAGAAAAAAAACTGTTGGGAACTAGTGTAACATCCTAGAGATGGGAGTATGTCTTATGTTGCTTTATGTGCCAAAGCAATTTACAAATGAGACACCAACTGGACTAGCTTCATCAAGCAGATCTGTATCTTTTGGTTGCACTGTCCACCCACGCTCTCTTGATAACACCAACAGCTTGTCTCGAAAGTCCAGAGATTGACCATCTATCCCGGTAATACTCCATGCCATCAATTATGATGCAGGCCACTGGAATTATGTAATTGTGCGTCATTTCCCGCATAATTATACATTTACTACATTTGCCACATAGTCCATCTTCTCCTGCATAATTCACAGATTTTAACAAGAAAAGGTTTCTAACTCAAATGTTACTAAAAAAGCACTGACATGTGTTGCCAGGTATATGGCATTCCAGTTCACCACCATGTTCTTGCTCCCTACAAGATATTTTGCCCTCAACAAAATCTACCTGTTGAGGCAGAAAGGCCAGAAGTTCCTGTCCAGTTCCACCGCCATCTTTGACCTGGTGCCTCACAGTTGGTTGTTGTGTCTGACCGTAGAGATGTAGTCTATCTTCAGCAGGACGTATTAGCTAACTCAGTTCTTGGTCAAGTATTTTATTGTGAAGGACCCAGCAAGGAGCTCTAGACTATTAGAGTGTAATATGACTTTCTCAGAAGGCCTCTATCCACTGGTAGATAATTCTACACAGCTTATTCCCCAGCCCCTTCAGCTGGCATCTGACTCTGTAATCAGATCCAGGGCAGAACAAAAAATTGCTTGTCGATTTCAGGCCTGTAGTTGATGGAGCCACCACCTGAGTTCCTTTCTTGCCTCCTCCAAGATGGGAACCAGTTCTGAGTTCCTAAGTCCGCTATGAAGATATAAAGCTTTCAGCCTCTGCAGAGCCCGATAATGGAGAGGTCCTGGGAAAATTGCCTTGATTAAAAGAGGAAAGGAGCCCTACTATCCTGCCCAAGGACTGCAGAAAGATGTTGTCCTTCAGCAGGGACTTCTGCAATTGCCTCCTGATATTGATTGTTTTCTAGTAAGGGCGGCAAGGATTGTGTGCTCTTAAATTCATGATAAACTCCAAAAAGGTAATGGAGTGGGTCGGAATCAGTTCTGAATTCTGCATATTAAACATAAACTGTAGTCCCTGGAAAAGATTGACCCTGGTCTCTACTTGAGTTCTCATGCAATCCTGCACTGGGCAGTTAGAAAAATATCGTTGAGGTAAATTATCAGCCTTATGCCTTTGCCCTGAGAAAGTCCATCACAGAATGAAGTACGTTGGTGAAGAACCATAGGGCTGAAGAGAGTCTGAAGGGAGGAACCTTGAACTCGAAAACCTGGGCTCAACACTAGAACTGGAGAAATCTGCAGTGTGTTTTGAAAATCAGTACTATGAGATACACGTTCTTCAAGACCATCCAATCTCCTAGTTAATAGAAGTCCTGTACTGATGGATTTCATCTATCTTTAAATCATCTAGATCATCTAGGTTTCTTGGTGCTTGCTGCAGGACGCCAAGGGTGCCTAGGACCTTTTTTGCCATTGAATTCGTCGGAGGCACCTGAAGTGGCCAAAACTCCCTTGCTCCTACCGATGAATGGACAAATGAAATTGCACAATATTTTTATAGGAAAATTAAAACTATTCAGGACTCATTTAGTAGCCCTCTCCTGGACAGGGAGAGCGATATTGTTAGGCCTCTTCCCGTATGTCTCACTACGGAGAATACCCTTCTGGACTTCTCTCCTATGCCCATGGCCACTTCACTTAAAATTATGAAGGCCTTGAAATCTGGATCCCCCTCGGACCCCTGTCCTGCAAAAACGTTGGCATTGATTGCCGAGGTAATTAATCCAGCTGTTAACCTGATATTGAATCCATCTCTGTCGGAAGGAAGGATGCCAGAAAATTGGAAGCATGGAAAAATTCTTCCGCTCTTAAAAAACCCCATTAGCGGACCCTTTGGTAGTCAGCAATTATAGACCCATATCGCTTTTACCTTATTTCTCCAAGGTTTTGGAGAAATACGTGAATGCCACCATCACAGATTTTATCGAGGTTAGCCAGGTGCTCCATTCAAGCCAGTCAGGTTTCAGAGCTAATTTCAGCACTGAAACTGCCCTATTGGAAATCTCAGAGACGATAAAAATCACTCTGGACAGAGGAGGAAAGGCTGTGCTGATATTAATAGATCTTTCGGCGGCCTTCGACACCGTGCCACATGATCGCCTCCTTCATAGATTGAGGGAGAGCGGCATTGGGGCCACGGTGCTCAGATGGTTCGCCTCTTTCTGGAAAAACGCCAGCAAACAGTCTGGGCTCCTCCCTTCTCAGCCCTCATCCCCCCACTAAATGTAGGAGTGCCACAGGGTTCTGTTTTGAGCCCTACGCTGTTCAATATATATATGGCCCCACTTGCTCCTTTAGCTGAACAATATGGAGCAAAAATTATATCGTACGCAGATGATACGCAATTGTTGTTTACCTGTGAGCAGGAGGAGGTGCTGAATTATTATTATAATTGCTTGTAAAGCGCAGCTGACACCCTACGGGTACCCTGGCGCTGTGATAAGATGTTAGCTGGGTGTGGAAAGAAACTGTAGCAAGAACTATAGCCCCTGCCCAGAAGGAATTAACAGGGAACCAAGGAGCATACCTGGGGATAGAGCCAGGTTTTTATCCTTTTTCTGAACTGCAGAATGTTGTCTATATGTCTGATATCAGATGGAAGTTTGTTCCAAAGGCGGGGGGCTGCCGTACAGAAAGCCCTGCCTCCTGATTTAGCTTTCTTAACTCTATGCACCCTCACCAGGTTTGCCGAAGACGAGCGAAGCGTTCGAAGGGGGACATACCAGGTAAATTTTTCCTGCAGTGATTTGGGTCCATGTCCATGCAGGGCCTTGAACATTATGCATAATGCCTTAAATTGTATTCTCTGCGAGACCGGCAGCCAATGCAAGTCAGAGAATGCCAAAGATGCAGAAGAGCGGCGCGATCGCCGTAGTGCTATTTTAGCAGCCATGGTCTGTATTCTCTGCAATCTCTCAATCAGATATTGTGGAGAGTCTAAGAGCAGAGCATTGCAGTAGTCCAATCTACTAAGGATAGTACTTCGGACTATCAACGTTCTAGCCTCCAAAGAGAACATCGGAAGGATTTTCCGAAGTGCTCTAATCAGGCCAAAACAGCTTCCAACTGTCTTGTTGACATGTTTCTCTAATGTCAGTTTATTGTCAAACATGACTCCCAGGTTGCGTACAGTAGCTGGGAGCTAGTAAGGTACTGGAAGAAGTAGGCCAGAAGTTAGATGGAAGTAAAGAGGGAATTCTTCCTACTGCACAATGTAGAATCTCTGTCTTCTCTGAATTAAATTGAAGAGAGTTCTCTCTGAGCCAGGTTGCTATATCCTGCAGACACGCATGAAAATCTGTTAGAGACACTGATTGCTCACCCTCAAGAGACAGGATAAGCTGGGTGTCATCTGCATAATTCACCAAATTAACATTATGTGATCTAATAATGGCAGGTAAAAGGCTCATGTAGATGTTAAATAGGATAGGACTGATTGCTGATCCCTGCGGGACTCCATACAGCATGTTAGAAAACTTGGACCGAAAAGGGGGAGGGCTACTGCTTGTTGTCTGTTGGATAGGTAAGAATGAAACCACTTAAGGGCAGTGCCCGTCACTCCCACCTCTTCAAGCCTGGACAAGAGAATCCCATGGTTCACCGTATCGAATGCGGCAGACAGGTCGAGGAGAACCAATATGGCCGACTGTCCCCTGTCTGCTCGCATCCGTAGATCGTCCATGACTGTCACCAGGGCAGTCTCCGTCCCATGGCCTGGGCGGAATCCAAATTGTACTTTATCAAGAATGTTATTTATTTCTAGAAACTGGGAGAGTGCTTTACTAGCCACTCGTTCCAGAATTTTAACTGGATACGGTATGAGCGAAATGGGTCTGTAGTTCTTTAGACAGGCCGGGTCAAGTGTTGCTTTTTTCAGCAGGGGTGTAACCGACGCCTGTTTCCAGCAGGCCGGCACAGAGCCATTCAACAGGGATTGGTTACAGATTTGCCGTAAAGCTGGGAACAGTTCAGGAGCCAGCCCCTTCCAAATTTTATGTGGCAATGGATCCAAAGGAGATCCTGATGATACTTCCATTGCCATTTTATCAAAGTCATCTGCAGAAAGCATTTCAAAATGGTCCAAGGAGTATAGCTTCTCCCCCCCCGCTCGACTGGCAGAAAGTAGCTCCTTGGGCGTAGTGCCCAGATTTAAGCCATTGACGATGTTACTAATCTTGTCTTCAAAGAAGATTGCCAATCTGTCACATAGTACCTGGCTCGGCACAATCTCATTCTTTGAGCACTCTGGATTAATCAGAGTATCTACGATCCTGAATACATCCTTGGTACTATTTTGTGCCTTCAGGATAGAATTTGCGAAATACTCTGTCTTTGCCACCAGAATTTCTTTCCTATATTCCGCTATGGCTGTCCTCCAGGAGGTGTTATCCCCCTCGGTATAGGCTCTGCGCCATTTCCTTTCCGCTTGCTTGCAGCCAAGTTTCAAAGTTCTAAGTTTTTCATTAAACCACGGAGCCGATGGTCTGCCAAGTTTTTGTGGTTTTTTACCGGGGCAATTTGATCCAGCCTAGTGGTTATATTATCGCAATAAGTTGCGTAATTCTCCTCCACCGTCTTATTTATGTCGTACTTCTCGGCGGGCTTAAAAACTGGGGAAGCCGTTGCCTTATTCAGAAGGCCTTTCCAATCCCTACTTTGGAAATTCCGGTCATTCTTAGGAATTGAATGATTCAATCCAAGATTATATAACTGGAAAATGATCAAATGGTGGTCCGACCAGCACACCAGTAGGGCTTCAATTGGTCCCATTATTTGTTCATTAGAGAACACTAGGTCCAATATATGTCCCCCTGTGTGTGGGCTCCATGACCCACTGTTGTAAATTAAGGGTTTCACAGGATTGAATAATATTGTAGTATCCTGGATCTAATATCCCATTAGGCCATAGATTGAAGTCCCCTACAACAAGTAGTCTAGAATGGGACAATGCCAAATTGCTCAGGACTTCAATGAACCCTTGTTGAAATAGAGGGCTGGCTGTTCCAGGGGGTCTATAACCGACTAAACCAGTCAGTAATTGTCCCTTGGGATCTTTTATTGAGAAGCCCAGAAGTTCTATACCCTCCGGCTCATCAATATTAAGAGAGAAAAAGTCCCAGTTTTCTTTGAAAATGACCCCCACACCGCCTCCTCTACCACCCAAACGAGGCTTATGGAAGGCTTTATATCCAGATGGACAGGCCAAACCTAGCTCCAGATCTGACCCGGGATGTGTCCATGTTTCAGTCATGAACAACACATCAAGTCCCTGCATTTCCACCAGCAATTGTGTCTCCAAATAGTGCTTTGACAGAGACCTGACATTCAGCAGCCCACACTTCAGACTGTCTCTTTTTACATAATCGGAGTCCAACCCTGCGGTCTCCTCTAGTCTAACCCTACCTCTCCTACCTCCCACTACCCCGAGTTCAAGCAACTGTTCCCTTGAGTAGTAGTATCTCCTGTCCTCAACTCCGGTTTTACTGGTACATGCAGCATAGCTGGCGCTGTGCGCGGTCGGTGCGCGGACGGGCGCAGACGGGCTTGCCTTAGGCGCGACTTCGGCGCGCCAGAGGCGCGGCCACGCCAGCATGCTGTTTTTATGGGTGTGGGGCTAGAAGACTAGACCGGAGACCTCAACGTGGGCGGGTCCGCTCTACCAGGCGGGCACCGCGAGGTCGGGAGAATTCCGGTAAGCACACAGATAGAGTTGTAGCCTGCCAGTAGTTCGAGCAATTTTTAAAAAAAAGATACCATACAATTTTTCCAAGCACATTTTTAAAAAGAATACAATGCGATTTTTAAAACTAAGATTAAAATGCAAAAGTGCAGCAGCAGCCAAAAGGACTCGCGCTCTCGTTTACACAGCGCTTAACGCACCAACCACCTCATAACACCATGGCAAATGAATGGCAATGTAGTCAATGTATGCCTAACCAAGGTGTTTGATTGGTTTAGGCAAGACCAACTACTCTGCAACTCTGATAAGTCGGAAATTATTTTTTTGGGACACACTCCTGACGATGACTGGCGTCAATGGTGGCCAAAAACTTTATCCCCCCCCCCCCGACAACCCAGTTTCCATCGCGAAAAATCTAGGAGTGAAATTAGATTCTGACATGACTATGAAGTCCCAGGTTCAATCAGACTCTTAAAAATGATGCAGAATTTTCTCCCCCTACTGCCTATTCCTCATAGGAAAACAGTGGTCCAGGCACTGATTATGTCTAGGCTGGACTACGTTAATGTGTTGTATCTGGGCCTTCCGGACTACTTATTTAATCGGCTTCAGGTAGTTCAAAATGCGGCAGCTAGGGCCGTGCTTATGGTTGGACCCAGGTCACACATGTCTCCCCATCTCAGATCCCTGCATTGGTTACCAGTGAAACAAAGGGTCAATTTCAAATCTCTGGTGTTGAATTTTAAGGCCCTAAATGGCATCGGGGCCCCGTACATCAGGAATAAAATTCTGCCCTACAAACCGTCCAGAACGCTGCGGTCATCTACCCAGCTATTGACAACTGTGCCTAAGTTTCTCCGATCTCGCAAAGGCGGACGCTCCTTTCAAGTAGTAGCTGCAAAACTATGGAACAGTCTCCCATTCTCTCTTAGGCAAGAATGTGATCTCCTGAGCTTTAGGCGAAACTTAAAGACCTGGCTTTTCCAACAATAGAGTAGACTCTCTGCTCTAGCTGTCTGGTCTTTTAATTTAATTGCTCTGTTCTGGGGTCAGGACAGCGCCGGGACACTCCTCGGAGTAGCCGTGCGCTTAACAAATACCCCATAACATAACATAACACTACATCTCCATCCAAGGAGGGGGTCAAGAAACTTGCCACCCTCCCTTGCAGGAAGAAGAGGACCCAGATTTGGTGCGTCTTTTAGAAAGGTATTCCTCAGGCATTCAAAGGAATCTGAGCAGGGAGTGGCTTCCTCCCGCTTGAGCTTCGCCTGACCTTTTGGCTGACTTAAGGCGCCCTCCACCATTTAGGATGCAGAGGTCTCAGGAACCAGTGGAGTGACTTTCCTGAGGACGAAGGGTAACTGGCCACTTGCAGGAGCAAATGTATTCCCAGTGGTTGGAGAGCCTCAGAGACTGCCTTTTTAATAGATAGGTCAATAACTTCGGTGAGATCTCCCTCAGTGGGGTAAAATACCTCATACCTCCTCTTAGAAGTTGTGGAGCTCTTGCTCAGCCATGGAGATTTGAGCCAGTAGAGAGCAGAGTAGCCCCAAGCACTAGTAATACTACCCTCTGTCACCCTAACACCCAATATTTACTGGGGAAACTTCCCCTGAAAGTGTGAAAAGAGAGTGATCCGCATTTGAGATTCCCTATCGCAAATGATGTCACAGTGGGAATCAGTGGGCCCCAAGGGCATACAAACACAGTGTTGTCTTTAGAAAACTACAAAAATGTCAGGTGACTGATGCACACCAATCCCAGCTTGACTACAGAGAGAAAGGGCTCAGCCCGGCTTGTATAACAGCACCACCAATAGATATTTCATGGTGCCGTGCTCTGGGCCCGCTCTGTCGAGAGTAGCTCTCTGAGGATGCATTTAAGCTCTGCTAGTAAAAACAATGTCTCAATGGGCAAAGTAAAAAAAAGTTGAAGGGGGAAGAGAAAATTCACTGCATACCAAGTGAATCCTTCATAAGTTAAAGAACACTAGCATTTGAAAAAGACAGCATCGAGGTCAATATAGCAAAATAGCACATCTAAGCGCGTCAGGCAAAGCCACAGCTTAGTCAAAAAAAAACCTGCTACTTATCTGCCCTAAAAGCAGGAAGAAAAGAGGGAAATTTGTTACAGTCCACACTAGATATTACAGACTGGGTTCTGAGAATGGTTGATTTAAAAATGTTTGGCATTATTTCCTGACGTTATATAGTATTTTCTGATGTGAAGCATAGGGTTGTACTACACCCCCGCTCTGGTCCTGACCTAGAATTGAAGATATTTTGTTCAGAATGCTCACTTAGTCATTAGCTTGAGGAAAGCGAGCACAACCACTTTGAAATTAAGAATCTAAAATGGGTGTGAGTGTTATATGTAAGAAGGAAAATTGGAAAGCAAATTGAAAAACAAATAATAGAGGTAATTGTAAAAAAGAGCCAGTATTAGTGAATGAAGATTTAAGGAGTCAGTTAATCAAGTGCCAAACCCCCCAGCGAAGCCACAGACGTCACTCCCTCCCAGGACCGCTGCAACAAGCTCGGCTCCTACTTCCACCTGAAAATCAAGGCCCTCTACGACAACTTCAGCGAGCAGTCTCCAGAAATCACCCTCCCCTCCATCAACGACAGCTGGCCCACCATTACCGCCTGGACCCCGGTCACCACCAAAGATACCACCACAACCATGAAGAGCACTCACTCAGGAGCCCCTACGGACCCCTGCCCTCCGCACATCTTCCACAGAGCCGCTGCCGCCATAGCGCCCGAGCTACGACGGAGCATCAACGCCTCCTTCGAATCCGGCACCTTCCCTGACGACTGGAAGCGCGCAGAGGTCAAGCCTCTCCTCAAGAAACCCTCTGCAGACAAGACGGACCTGAAGAACTACCGACCCATCTCTCTCCTTCTCTTCGCTACCAAAGTCACCGAGAAGATCGCCAACGCCCAGCTGACAAACTTCATTGAAGAGAACTACATCCTCGACCCCTCCCAATCCGGATTCCGCAGGAACCACAGCACCGAGACCGCCCTCCTCACTCCCACAGACGACATCCGCACGCTGCTCGACCAAGGTCACACCGCAGCCCTCATCCTACTCGACCTCTCTGCAGCCTTCGACACCGTCTCCCACCGCACTCTCGCAGCCAGACTCCACGACGCCGGAATACAGGGAACCGCCCTCAACTAGCTCCGCTCCTTCGTCGTCG
The DNA here is from genome assembly GCA_963921515.1 of Calotriton arnoldi. Lineage (NCBI taxonomy): Eukaryota > Metazoa > Chordata > Amphibia > Caudata > Salamandridae > Calotriton > Calotriton arnoldi. Next base: position 2,641,359 of record CAWUFW010001355.1, read on the forward strand.
GCAGAACCCAAAGGATCAGACTCCCGCCTTTCCTCTCTGAACCCACAGAGATCAACTGCGGAGTACTACAAGGATCATCGCTCAGTCCCACACTCTTCAACATCCACATGGCCCCCCTCGCCGCCATCGTCAGACAGCATGGACTCAGCATTGTATCCTACGCCAACACCCAGCTCATCCTCTCCCTCACGAAGGACCCCAAAACCACCAGACTCAGCTTCCAAGAAGGAATGAAAGACGTTGCAGCTGCCTGAAACTCAACTCGGAGAAGACAGAAGTCCTCGTCCTTGGACCCATCCCCTCAGCTTGGGACAACTCCTGGTGGCCCGCCACCCTCAGCACCCTCCCACCCCCATGGACCACGCCCGGAACCTCAGCATCATACTTGACTCCTCCCTCACCATTACCCGACCGATCAATGCCGTGGCCTCCACCTGCTTCAACACCCTCTGCATCCTCCACAAGACCTTCAAGTGGATCCCCTCAGAAGACAGAAAGACCGTCACCCATGCACTCAAAACAAGCAGACTGGACTACGGAAACACCCTCTACGCTGGAATGAACAAATCCCTGCTACACAAACTACAGACCATCCAGAACACCGCGGCCAGACTCGTCCTCGGCATCCCCCGACATGAGCACATCACCCAACACCTGCGAGACCTCCACTGGCTCCCTGTTGAGAAGAGAGTAGCCTTCAAGCTACTCGCCCACGCCTACAAATCCCTCCACAACATCGGACCCAAATACCTCAACGATAGTCTCCTTCCACGTACCCAAAAGAAACTTACACTCCACTGACCTCGCCCTAGCAGAAACCCTGCGCATCCGCAGAACCAGAGCGGGTGGAAGAGCCTTCTCCTACATCGTGGCCAAAGCCTGGAACGAACTCCCAGTCAACATCAGACACTCCCCTACTCTGCACACCTTCAGGAAGAGCCTCAAGACCTGGATCTTCGACTGAACCGGAGCTGCACCCCCCGCCCCCAGCGCCTTGAGACCCTCACGGGTGAGTAGCGCACTTTAAACCCCTGATTGATTGATTGATCTGCTGCTCTGATTTTACAAGATGTCGGATTTTGGCTGGGTTACTGTTTTGAACTTTCTTTGTTTACTATTTCTAGGCTTACATGACTGGGTATTTCATGCTTTTTTCTAGCTCTGTGGTGGAAAGCTGTATCGCCATTGACAATAAATGGACATTGTAACATGTGAATATTGCTTTCCAAGCTTTTGTTCTGCCCTTTGCCAACGCATACCCATCCTATTTCCCCGCTCTTTGTCGGAGAATGGACTGTACATGAGAGCTGGACTTTTTGGTGAAAATGGGGAGGGCACCATTAGGGAAGCAACACTGGCAAGGCTGGAATAGGCCTTGTAGGGAGGTAAGCAACTGGGAACTCCAACAGACCAGATTTCTGCTACCCATTTTATTCCATACCTATGCTTCAGACGCTGATAGTAATAGGGTGGCAGCAGAAGTTAAGAAGATCTCATTGCCATTTCCATGACCTTGCCAGTCTGGAGATCCATGTGCTATGCCAAATTGCCCCCATTGTCTTCTGGAATATGTGTTTCACTACAACACTAGGACGTGATAGTCCTAAGTGATATGAGACCTTGCATTGCCATGAAGGCCTGGTGACATCAAAAGCAAGCTCAGTACTAACCTGATTAACTTGGTACTAAGTGCTAAGGAAAGGATAACTTCTATAATACTGCAATGCCTACCTGTTGGACATGCCTGTGGCTCAAAAGGCAAAACAAAAATCTGCAAACGAGAGATTGAAGGAGATGCAAAGTGGCATTTCTACGGGTGCCCTACCTGCTAGGTTCATTGCCGGGCTCTCTCTTTTTCTCACTGTATTTCTCATTTCAGGCTTCTTCATTTCTCGATCTGCAGCATGGGTGTGTCTCAGCACTGAAAAACAAACAAACGAAAAAAAAAAAATCCAAAGCCCTCTGCGAAGGCTTGAATGTCCTAAAATACCGGAAAGCTATTAAATTCAACTAGTACTATAATGCACTTTCATGTTTCCCACCAACATATTTGCACCATAACCTACTTTCCAGTCTTTGGAGCCTATTCGCAAACTGCATTTTCTAGTACGTTTTTTAGTACTATGAACTATAATAGCACTGCAAACGTTCTACAAAATGCTATTCACAAACCTATGTGCGGAGGTTACTCCTCTGTCTCTCCTATCTCTTTCTGTGCAGAGCTATCGGCCTGACTGCAGAGTCTCCACCCATGTAGGTATATGTTTTAGTAGTAAATGTAAGTGGGATGGAGGAGTGACTGGGAAATGGAGAAAAGTACTAAAGGGGAGGAGATTAGGGAGGATAAAAGAAAGGTTAAGGGATGGCGACGGAGGGGTTGTGGGAGGGACTTGTATCTTCCCATAACAGTAAACCTACTGCTATTCACAGACTGCCCTTCAAAAGTTACTACAGCCAAAAACGGATCGAAAATTGCTCAAGCTTGCAGATGCTGTAAACCCAACACTACACAAGGCCAACCACTGGTACTGCAACACCCTCCCATCCATGTGCCCTATCTGTTATACATTGCAGTCTTCTAAGGTTATATGTCGTAGATCTCATCTGCATAAAACCTGATTAGATGTGATGAATTAGGTTCCTAACATCCTGTGCAGTTTATTCACAAGGACCTTTGCCAGTTTTGATGTTCAGCAGTGAGATGGGCCTATATGAAGGTTGTTTGTCTGGTTTAAGAATCATGACTAGTGTGGCTTCCACATCAGGATTATTAAGTTGCCTTACTAAGGAAAATAGTTCCTGGTGGGATTTTTAGAGGTAGTGATTAACAAGGTGAGGTTGGATGCTTTTGAAGCTACAACGAGCTGTTTATATTTAATAATTACATCCATAGATTGGCATCCTCTAGTTTCTTCCTTTTCTTCACCATTTTCTGGGATGTGATCTGTCCACGTACCGCTGTCTAAAGTGGCGCTGGAACTAGGGGCGATGCAGGTGCTCTGGCCCCCTTAAAAAACTTGAAACAGTTTAGATGGAGAACTGACAATAAATGAGACATGCAAATGTTTTTCTTCTGCTGTGCGTTCAAAGACAGCCTTCCACATATTCCCTATTCCTTTAGTGAGGTGGTGTTACTGGCCCGCACCCCGACTCTAAAAACTGTTCCAGCACCACTGACTGGCTTGTATGCCTCCCATAGTACTTTCCTATATTTTCTACAAAATGGTGTTTAGTTGTCTGCATAATCAATTACATCAACTGCTCACCTTTTAATTCCCTTGGGTTAACCTTCCACTCCTCTGTCTTTATCGCTGTCATGGGTAACAGATTATCTTGAACTGAGGGTGTTCTGACATCGAGAATTACAAAACACCGAAATCTCGGTTATGGAAACCTAGCCAGTTTTTTCAGAAAATTAAATTTACTAATATAAGATTCAGAAAAAATAGTTAGTAAAGGAAAAATGTCCTTTCTTGAGTCCCCTCACTCACCAGGGTTTCCCATGGTGACATGCTTCATCATAGGGGCCATCCCAACCCGCTACGGGCTGAGGCGTGCTACGACTTGCGACACTACGTAGGAGCACTACTTGTGAGTGACTATGTGTGGTGCAGTGATGGGGGTGGAGTGGGTGAGACTAAAAATATCTAGCTAGTGGGCAAAAAGAATTTATTCAGGCTCCTAGCCGATATATTAAAAACGGGGTTGGTCGCTAGGGTGTCTGTTTTTAATTAGTCAGGGGTCCCTAGTGAACGTCAACTAGTTTCGAGCTACCCCAGTGCCGCATATTCGGGAGGGAAGCAGGCAACAGCCGGAGCAACAGCCGGAGCAGTTTTCATTCTCAATGGCGATGATCTCTCCAGCCCCTCTCAGACCATGAAGCACATTGTTGCTCCATAATTAATACTACGTGATCAAAGTACTGTATGTATTAACTCTTGCCTGCTGGTATTTTGCAGCATTTTTTCCTAACCTTAGGTCACTTTGGAGTGGTACTAAACAGGGCTGGACCCTGTTTGTCCTGAAGAAGAGCACTGGGGTAGCTCGAAACTAGTTGACGTTCACTAGGGACCCCTGACTAATTAAAAACAGACACCCTAGCGACCAACCCCGTTTTTAATATATCGGCTAGGAGCCTGAATAAATTCTTTTTGCCCACTAGCTAGATATTTTTAGTCTCACCCACTCCACCCCCATCACTGCACCACACATAGTCACTCACAAGTAGTGCTCCTACGTAGTGTCGCAAGTCGTAGCACGCCTCGGCCCGTAGCGGGTCGGGATGGCCCCTATGATGAAGCATGTCACCATGGGAAACCCTGGTGAGTGAGGGGACTCAAGAAAGGACATTTTTCCTTTACTAACTATTTTTTCTGAATCTTATATTAGTAAATTTAATTTTCTGAAAAAACTGGCTAGGTTTCCATAACCGAGATTTCGGTGTTTTGTAATTCTTGATCATTTTTGGAGGGTGGACCTAGCATATCCCTCTTTCTCCCCTTATTTTTCTGATTTTGGTGTTCTGACATCTCCTTAGCTAAGAATGCTGCATTATCAAATGTGTGGGTCTGTGTGATCGATGCGAAAACATAATCTAATATAGCCTTATAGCCCGCTGCCGAGGGCTATACCGACTGTTAAAGGCCCTGATCCCGAGTTATAGGCCCGAGCCGCAGGCGAGGGCCTATAACGAGGGAGAGGGCCTTTAACAAACGGTATAGCCTGAGGCAGAAGGGCTATTAGAACATTCCACCCACTAAGGGTAGAATGTTCTAAATTAAAAATGGAGAAACAAAAAGACAAACATTGGAATGTTGCAGCTCCGGGCTTATACCAGCCATTATAAGCCCTGAGCAACTCCATTGTCTTCAATGGAGCTCCCAACATTGCAATGTTCTAATCTGGAATGCAGCTGGCCACGTCGCACGCAGGGCGACATTAGAGGGGACAGCATCCTAGTGTTGCCCCCCTGCTGCAAGGGTAGACGAGCCCTTAAGGCCACCGTAGGAGGGGAAGGTGGGTCATCCCCATAGTTTATGGTCTCAGGGTGTCAGGAGGGGAGGAGTGGAGGAGTGGACAAGAGGGTTCATAAGGGGTCAACTCCCAGGGCAGGGCCTCTTTGGGCGGCCAGCGTTCGGACCTGGAGCAGGCTGCGGAGGTGGTAGCTGTTGTTCTGGAGGTGACCAAATGGTGGGGGAGGCCGCAGCACGGGCTACCAATATAGGGATAAGGGGCGCGAGGCAGTAACACACCCGGACCTTCACCGTAGAACAATAAGTAAAACGGTAACTCCCTCACACCCGATGACCCCACTCAGCATTATTATTGGTAAATTGTTACCTCCACTCCGGAAGACATGGGATGGTCACGGTAACAGCAGCAGTAGGTCGGGCCCTTCGCAGCGATCCGGTTTGCTCTCTAAGGAGCATCAGGAGCCGAGGTAACAGATTTCCGGGGCCTAATGGGGAGCCGCTGGGAATCCTCGTATGGTGGTGACGCTGCTCGCCCCCCCCCCCTCGGCCTCGTGGGAGTCTCGGCCGCTTTCAGTAACTCCCTTGTGTGCAGCGATCCGGTTTGCTCTCTGGGGAGCAGCAGGAGCCGATTAGGCAGATTTCCGGGGCCTGGCGAGGATTCGCTGGTGATCCACGTGTGGCGGAGACGCCGCGCCCCGGCCTCGTGGGTGTCTCGGCCTCTTTTGGTGCATGCTCGCTTGTTCTCCCCTCCCCCCCCCCCGGCATATGCAGCAAGGTTGGTTGGCTGCCTATGCCGCAACGGGGTCCCGCAGACTGGGCCAGGATAGTTTGTCGTTTGTGGGGCTGGGGCACAGTGGACTGTGCCATATTTCCTGAGTGCCTGCTTGTTTCCTCTTGTGGTTGCGGAGACGCCGCGCCCCGGCCTCGCGGGTGTCTCGGCCTCTTTTGGTGCATGCTCGCTTGTCCCCCTGACCTCCCCCCGGTGTATGCGGCAAGGTTGGTTGGCGGCCTATGCTGCCCGGGGGTCCCGCAGACTGGGCCAGGCTGGTTTGTTGTTTGTGGGGCTGGGGCACCGTTGGCGGCGCCATATTTCCTGAGTGACTGCTTGTTTCCTCTTGTGGTTGCGGCCCCGGGCAACAATTCTTGAGTCCGGATGGTGGGGCCTTTCCAAGATCGATTGCAACGGCTATTTTGTTGCCATGTTGTGATGTGGGCCGTGGCTGGCATTAAGTGAGTGACTCAGCCGCCATCTTGAATGAAATTGGTTGAGGCGTCCAATTTGCCGCGTTGCCGGAGCAACAAGGCCGCATGAAAAAATGGGGGCGTGGCAAGCATAAGGCAATAGCGTAAAGTAGCAATGTTTGAAATGAGCCTGCCGCGGTTCGAATAACAAACCCACCAATTTTAATTTAATTAAAAAAAAAAAAAAAAAGTTTTCTCACAAATTAAGCTGAGAAAAAAAAGGGGGGGAATTCTGGTAATCAAGGCTTTAGGACAACGAGGTGCACGCTGGGAGCTTCGTTCAGGGGAGCAGGGGGGGGAATCAATAATAAACGTCTTCCTTACCTTTCAGAATACTTTACAAGGAAGGCATGCGGGTCAAGCAGATGATGTCTGAATTGGCCGGTCACTGCTAAGGAGAGACGGCCGAGTAAGTGGTAGGCAATTGCTATAAGGTTTGGCAAGTACCTAATGAGCAGACGTCATGTTGGCACCGGGGGTGGGGGAGGGAGATTGTAATGTTGGGACGTAGCGGTGTGTTTTATCGAACTGCTTTCTGGTGACTACATACAATATGCCAAGGGATGGGGGGTGGCGACCGGTCACGTGTAGTATGGCGGGCACTTGGGCATCAGGGTGGTCCAAGGGATTACACCGTCATTTTTCAGACACAGCTGAGCTGCATCTACGAAGACAGGAGGCTCTGGGGAATGGAGCTGGGTGAACCACAACACGCTTGGTGAGTAAGTGGGTTCGCCATACCAGGTAGTCCCTGCCGCGGACTGGGAAGTATGCATGGCAGGTTGGAGTATGGTCCTTTCGCCAGGTGACATAGCAATATGCGTCTCAGGCGGGGGGGTTGTTGTTGAGCAACATTGTTTGTCAGGGATCATCGGCGTGGACTGAGGAATGTGGTCGATTTTTATTAAACACTGCTTCATCTTACAGGTGGTTGTGGCAAACGATAGGGCACCGTCCAGCAGCCGACACGCGACCGGGAGGGCACGGCGCATTCGGATAGGAGAGGCTGCTTAGCTAAGAGACCAATTCAGACACTGACAGAAGCCTTAGTACCGAGGGTGCAGCAGGTATTGGGGGGCAAGAGTATGGGGCTAATGCAGACCCATTGTGTCGATAAGTTAATTTCACAACAGTCAGAAGGGCGTAAGCCCATTATGACATAGCGGTGTGTCTTGTTTCCTGTCATGATAGGAATTGAAGCAGTTACACTCAAATAACTTTCAGAAGGGCGCAAGCCCATTATGGAAGCTGATGTTTCACAGGTCGCGCAATTCCCTATGTCTCTACGCTGGCTTGTAGATGCGCTTCAGAAGGGCGCAAGCCCAATATGAAGTTTGTACATTCGGGTACAGTGGTCCAATGCCAGGTGGCCGTCTTTATTCCAACCGCTGATCCTGGTGACACATTTCCTTGCACACAATGGTAAAAATGTCCTCTCTCAATTTCAGATTTCTTTCACTCACCCACACGCACGCTCGGAATGATGGAGGGCCACGGTTCCCAGTCGTTGTTTTCCCCGGAGCCTAGCCACGAGGACGCAGAAGTATGGGCGAAGTTCATGGCCATGGGGCAGGCCAAAGGGCTGGAGTGGGCAAGGAAGATGTTGGCGATGCAGGAGACGCAGCAACAATCAGCATCGCTCACCTTGACAGATGCTGAGGGGTTACAGCCAACTGACTCCGGTCTTGGCGTCCAAAGTGTTCAACCTGTCAAAAGGAAGCAGCCAGTTGAGAGCAGCGGCTAGGGGAAAATTGAAGAAGGCCAAGAAAGGTGATGGTGAACAAGCGGGGATAGAAACTCCGTCAACTTCCCAGGGGGAGAGCTCAGCAAACAGAGGCACTAAGGACAGTGGAGGACAAGACCCAGGTACTGGCAACAGTGGTAACACCGCAGGGGCGAGACATGACCCACAGACTAGCTTGCCGGCGGCACAGAGGCAAACTAACCAACCCGCGCAGGAGCTGGTTCCTAGCCTAACCCCAGGAGCATCTGGTCCGGGCCTGCAAGGAGGACTGGGTAAGATGATGGAAGCTATGCACAGCTTCATGGCCTCTGCAAAATTGCTGGTTGGGGCAGGCACAGGGCAGACTCCCAGCACCAGTCAAGCGAGCGCGAGTCAAGTGTGGGGGCAGGGAAGCAGTCCTTCTCTGGAGGTGCGGGTCGAGTCCTCCTCTTTGACAACGGGGGGTTCAGGCACGGGTGTTGCAGACGTCACGGCGGGTGCGAATAGCAAGGGGGTTTTGATTAGGCCTGATCTGCCGTTGCTGACTGGAAGGTCATCTTTGGCATGGAGAGTTCCTTTAGAAGCCAGAGAGAGAATTTGGAACAGGGAGTTCATTGACATTTTCTCATTGCTTACGTTCGCCAAGGAAGGCGCAGACATCACGGTGTCGAGTAAGGAGGTGGATAAACATAAGTGGAGGAAGAAGGTTAAACCAGATGAGACAATAGACAACTGGTTAGAGGCATTTGCCATGTTATCCACAGTCATAATGGAGAAGTCCCCTGAGCAGGGGCCCGCCTTGTGCAAATATAACAGGGTAATTTATGAGGAATACAAGCGTAATGGGGGCACAGGCTGGTTGAATTACGATAGAGAGTTCAGGCAAAAGATGGAGCAGGCACCTGAGATGTCATGGGATTGTCGGGAGATAGAGCTCTGGGTACAGTACATGGGTAATGGAAACAGCAACACAGGCAGAGTGACCCCCTTCTGGAAGTACAGACAGACAAAACCATACTATTATAAACAACAGTTTAGACATTCCTTTCAGGGCAGGGGCGCGCAAAGGGGGAGGGGAGGCTTTCAGCATAGGGCCAACAACGCATGCAGGCTATACAACAATGGGGCATGCACTTGGGGCGCCACATGCAAATTCACCCACACCTGCTCCAAGTGTGCTGGGTGGCACCCAGCAACCAGTTGCAGAGGAGGCAAGACCGATAGGCCAAGAGGCGCCAACGCCGGCGCAAATCAGCCTTAATTGTTCGCAGTCTAAACACTCCGTTCTAGCACCATCCCCTATTTCGTTTCCCACCTTGACCCTTATCCTGAAGGAGTACCCTAGAGAAGCTGAGCGGGAATTGTTGTTCAAGGGTTTTAGTGAGGGCTTTAGGATCCCCTATTCTGGACCCGCAGTTACAAGAGAGGCCAAGAACCTACGCTCAGCCATAGAAGCACCAGAGGTGGTCCGGGAAAAGCTGGAGAAGGAGTGCCAGTTGGGGAGGGTGGCTGGGCCATTTGCCCAACCACCCCTTCCACATTTTATTGTGTCTCCTCTGGGGATCGTGCCCAAGAAAGAGCAGGGCAAGTACAGGATGATTCACCATCTCTCTTACCCCAAGGGATCGTCAGTAAATGACTACTTGGATGACAGAGCGTGCTCAGTTTGTTACGCTTCATTCGACGAGGCAGTAGATTTGGTACGAGCAGCAGGCGAGGGTGCTCTTATGGCAAAAGCGGATATTGAGTCTGCCTTCCGCCTCCTCCCAGTCCATCCCGATAGTTTTCACCTACTAGGTATGCAGTGGGACGGGCAGTATTTCTACGATAAATGTATGCCCATGGGCTGTGCGGTGTCCTGTTCCCTGTTTGAAGCATTTGCATGCCTCCTGGAGTGGGCATTGAGGCAGAGGAACCCCCCAGGGAGCTCATTACATTATCTAGATGACTTCCTCTTCATCGGTAAGGCCGGTTCCAGGGAGTGCTGCGAGACCCTCTGTGCATTTCAACAACTTAGTCAGTCACTAGGGGTGCCCTTGGCCCCAGAAAAGACCCAGGGACCAACCGAATGTTTGACATTCTTGGGCATAGAAATTGATTCCACAGCAGGGATGTGCAGACTGCCAAAAGATAAGGTTGAGGCCCTCCAAAGCGACATCATGCAGGTCCTGAGCAGGAAAAAAGCAACGCTGGCCACAATTCAGAGCTTGCTCGGCAGGCTAAACTTTGCAGCTAGGATCATACCAGCAGGGAGAATCTTTGCCAGGCGGCTTGCTAGGGCAACAGTGAAAGTAGAGAAATCCCATCACTTAGTGCGGCTTAGTGGCTCTTCGGCTAAACAGATCTGCGGACCCCCCCCTCAGCGCCTTGAGACCCTCACGGGTGAGTAGCGTGCTTACAATTCCCTGATTGATTGATTGAGTGGGGGACTGAAAGATGACCTGCGCATGTGGCTGTCCTTTCTGAATGACTTCAATGGGTCTCTGTTGTGGCGCACACCATGGTGCAGCAGCCAGCAGCTTCAGCTGTTCACTGATGTGTCTGGGAGAGAGGGTTTTGGTGCCATTCTAGGCAGGGAGTGGTGTGCAGCGAAATGGCCAAATGCATGGAAGAAACATGGGCTTACGAAAAACATCACTGTTTTGGAAATGTTTCCAATTGTTTTGTCACTACATCTATGGCCGCAAGTGCTAGCTAACAGAAGGATCACATTCTGGTCGGACAATATGGCCGTGGTGCAGGCCGATAACTGCAAATCGGGCAATTGCCCGGTATTGGTGGGGCTTTTGAGGGAATTGGTGAATGGGTGCCTTTTGAGGAATATAGAATTTCGTGCCAGGCATGTCCAAGGGGTGAAGAACGTGGCAGCTGACGCTCTTTCTCGTTTTCAGTGGGCAAAATTCTGGGCGAATTACCCCCAGGCGATGGAAGAGATGACCCCCTTCAAGGCGGAATGGTGGCACTTGGTTCAGTGGAGCAAAGGATAGTGGCTTTGGGAGAACTATCATTGGCACCTGGGACACGAGCCAGATACCAGGCGTGTTACAGCACGTTTACGTCAGTGACCCGTTCCCTGGGATCAGGGGAGGGCCACCACCCTGTCGGAAGAGTGCAGCGATTTGTGCTGTTGGCAAAAGACAATGGGAAATCACACACATGGGTTTCAAGACACCTGGCGGCAATCGCCCACTTCACAAAGCTCAAAGGGGAAGCTGATCCAACTGCAGGTTTCCCTGTAAGGGCGGCACTCACAGAATGGGCTAGACAGGAGGGAGTGAATTCACCAGACCAGAGGGCACCCATTGATTTGAGCATGCTGAAGAGGTTAGTGGGGGCACTCCCTGTCCTATGTAGTTCACGGTACGAGGCCTTGCTATTCTCCACCACATTTTCCCTAGCATTTTTTGGAGCCTTCCGGACATCTGAGCTAGTGGCACGTGCAAAGAATGACTCTTCTTATAGGGCGCTAAAGTTGGGTGACCTCAGAATGGGTCAAGATGTGGCGTATTGACTGTAAGACAGCCAAAAACAGATCAGCTGGGGAAAGGCTCAGTAGTCCGTCTGACCAGGCTAAGAGGCTCCGAGTGTTGCTCAATAGAACTGCTCAGGGCTTATATGGAGTGACGACCCAAACAACCAGGTTACTTGCTGCTTCACCAGGACGGCCAGCCTCTCACCCAATTTCAATACAGAAGCATCCTCAGACGGGCGCTTACAGGGGCGGGGTACCAGGGACAGAAATGGTCAACTCATTCCTTTAGAATTGGGGCTGCCACAAAGGTGTTTAAAGAGGGTTTGCCTCCTGGGGCGATTAAGTGCATTGGAAGGTACAAGTTGTATGTCCGAATGGAAGTCCATCAAGGGCTGTCGCGCAACCTCCTCAGCGGCAAAGTACACCATAACTGGTGGGGGGATCAAAGGGTAGCAAGAAAGCCTACACACTACTGTATAAACTAAGACTGGTTCTACCCTTGTTTACGCAGTGACTGTCACGGTGCCAAAGCATTATTTGTACCTTCAGAATTGTATGACCATATATTGAGTGTGTTCACAGACGTTAGTAAAATGTTTGGTAATGTTTACCTTCTTGTTTTATTTAGGACTTAAAACAGTGTGGGTGATGGGTCACTCTTTTGTGGCCAGAGCGGAACAGCGGGGCAGAGACAGGAGTTGGACCCACGGCCTCAGTAACGTGGAAATGTCCTGGATGGGAAGCCCGGGGATGAGATGGGATATGTTGGAACCCAAGTTTCGCCAGCTGGTGGGAAAAGAAGGGGTTAAGCCAGACATTCTTATAATCCATCTGGGGGGAAACGATCTCACCTCCTGTGGTAGGGGCCCCTTTTTGCAGGCCATGCGACAGAGCCTGACCAATATGGCTGCTATAGTGGACGGGGGCGAGATAGTTTGGTCGGAAATCATCCCACGCAGGGTGTGGGAGGGAACTAGATCACCTGCAGCTATTGAGATGTCAAGGCGGAGGATCAATCTGTCCCTACAAACATTTACTAAGCAGCATGGATTGGGTTTCATCAGGCATAGCTTGCTCAGTAGACATCTAAGCGGTAATTTTGCACCAGACGAGGTACACCTGTGCGATGTGGGTACAGATATTTTCCTGCTGGGCATTAGGGATGCCATGGAACGGGCGGGCTGCACTTAATGGACATAGGAGGGGAGCACAGGTGGGAGGCCTCGGTTATCGCGAAGTGCCATCCCCGAGGCTTGGCGGAGTTACAGGGCGATCCTAAAGCTTTAAACAACTAGAATGCCTCCAGATAGTGGATCTTGGAGCCAAAAAAGCAATTGCCTCAGGTCACTGGGAGTCATTGCGGCGGGGCCTGGGATGATGCGACAGCGCTCCTTAATCCCTCCAGGGACAGTTGAAATCCTGAGCAACTGTGGAGACTGGCCGAGGTCTCGCTCTGACTTGTCAGGAGCATGACACAAAGTAAAGAGTAGGTTGGCAACCTACCGTAAGGAACGAGCTGTAAATAATCTAACTGAGGTGGTGTGGAAAACACCAACAGGACAGCTCTAGCTTTCTCAGGATGGGTGTCGGCCGTTCAAGGAACTCATCGTCGACACCTGGTTCGCCCGTAAGCTAACTCAACCTGTGTAATCAATAAACTTGCGACATAGTTTATCCACAAAAAGTGTCCCTCTAATTTATTATGTTGCGCGCACTGTATTGTTGTAATTTAAGGGTCCTCACAGTCAAAAAGGGCTAGGGGTGGCAACGCTATGTGTTTCATTGTCCCCTGAGTAGAATGTGAACTGCCTGACTCCTGTTACGTTCTCTCCATAAATCTACAAATCCTACTGCAGCCATTAATGTATCCAGTATAGTGTTGCCATCTTCAATTTTAGCTCCTCCTCTGGTCCTTGCCGCTTGTTATTCATGGCTAGGTTAAAATCACCTCCCACCACCAGGACATCTGCTGAGATCTGTATGACTAACCTCCCTGATTTCTCCATAGTGTTCATCTGTAAATCTCGGGGTGGGTAAAGTGATACGAATGCTGTTTTTCTCTACTTTTCGCTCATAATACTGCTACATAACATCCCATGGGATCCTCTCATGTCTGTTCTATAAGGAATTGCTTTGCTTTTTCGATAAGGACTCCCACCCCTCTCAAGTATGTGGCAAATCCAGCATGTGCGGCTAGAAAATATTAGTTATCTGTTTCTACCTATACAATTTCATCGATTCCCCACACGGGAGGCTCGTTGTTGCATCACCACATGCTTTTCATGCCTCTGCAATACCTGGAATACTCGTCCTCTCTCCATCTGCTTTCCAGTCCGTCTCATCCACTATAGAATATCTAGTCTCTGCTGTGCGACGTTTATGTTATCCGATATCACATTATCTTGTCACATATTCACCATGACTGTTATGACAACAATCCGCAGAACTGCAGCCAACAAGATTGTATGATGATGATACATGTTTCATGCAAAACAGGCACGGATAAATCAGGCATGCGGATACATCTTACTGTTGCATGATGGGAATCAAGATTTGCCTCAAATGTTCCCAAACCTGTGTAACTATGTCCACCCCACCTGCCCCCCAATTCACGGGGTGCCTGTTGCCCTAACTTAGATATAATAACCAAAGGTCGGGTGTGCTATGTAGTTTGTTGCGGTACCTGATGTAGGTGAACGGTGAACAGGGGCATCCTCTCGGCCTCACTCTCAGATCCATACATACCTATTCACAGCTGGTATTACATTTACTCTTCTTATTGTCCTGGCTGTTCCTTTTTATCAATTCTCCTCCTTCACTTTTCATGTTTTAATCATATGCATATTTATGATCTAATTAGCCCACGGCCAGACTTTTTTGGAGCTTTTCCGGGCATTCACATTTCTATGTTTATGACTAGTTCCCCTTCCCGTATGGGTCTCCCCTCCCCTCAGCTGAACTGGAGTTGCTCTTCACATCACAATCTATAGCAACACAGACCTACCTGGGTTAATGGTCCTATTGCCCTCAGAGCTGCACCAGATGAACCCAGATATCAGCGGACTAGGAAAAGATCTCTTATATGGAAAACAACATCTTTTGTCAATGAATCCACCGGTAAATGTATTAAAGACAGCACAGTGATCATGAGCCTCTAGTTTGTTGTCTGGATTTTGATGTTAAGTTTAAGCTTGTTACATTTCTGGCCACCTTCTTCGGGATTTGCACAGTGAATATAATCAAAGATGGGACTTTAATTAATTCCACTTTGTAGAACAGGCAGTGAAGATTACTGAACCAAGTGCATATCACAGCAAGGCACAGATGGCGATCATAAACATATAACGTGGAATCTTGTAGCTGCACCAAAACTGAACTGAATCCAGAGCTATACATTTTTCCTAATTCACGCTGCTGTATAAAGCAGAAATTTGATGACCAAACACATCCTTCAAATCTACTTCGGTCTAGCATTGATAAGGACTAAATAATCTTGATGCCCAAAAGTAGGTGTCCAAAATAGAAGGCACATTCTGAAATGGTGTGGGAGTAAGTTCCAATTGCACTTTAGTTTTTTCAGTTTATGTAAGAATGTTGAATCAAGGTATGAACGTGCTGATTACCTGTGTTCTCCATCTTGGGACATGATATATAACTGTTAATACATAAATAGTCCCCAAGCTTGGTATTGTTGACACTCTAGCCGAACTTGTTCATACGTACATAGTACATTTGGCTCATACTCGTCACACTTGAATTGATTGTTTACTATGCATTTATATTTGCTGTAGCTAACATCCCCCGATGAAGGACCCCAGGTCCGAAATGTATTAGGCTCACAAATTCATGTGGTGGTAACCGATCTGTCGATTGTACAATGGAATGGTGAACCCTTATCTGTCCAGGAAACATTCTCGAATGGGGCAGCTCAGCAATCTTGTAAGCATCCTCCTAAATAGCAATCATTGGTAAAACCTATTACAAAATATTTTGAAAGCTGAGGAACAAGACCTCATAAATCATACAGTTTCTGCATGAACATTGTGACAATCACCAGCCCAATTATGCCACTCTATTCACAATGTGCCACTTATAAAGACACCCTCAACTCACTATACCAATGCAAACATTTTGTAACACATGCTTCACTGTCTTTCTTTTGGTCTTTCCGCAGTGTGGATATTTAACAAGAAACAATTACCTTGGCTTATTGATTGTTCTCTGGATGTCCCTCTCTTCTAGGCCTTTGCATCACTGACCCCATACATAGGACTATGAGGGGTTTGAGTGGATGGAACTAGAGGATCCTTCATCATCTCCCCTCCCTGATCCCTTTTGCATCTACTCATTTAGAATTTGTTATGCTTTTGATTGGTTGTGATGCAACTGTAATATCCTGGTTTGATATTATATGTGGCCCTAGCAGCGGGCTCGTTACCAACGAATGACTAATAAAAGAATACCAAAAAAAAGCATTGGCAAGAGGGAGGGGAAAGGGGTTTAAATGTCCAGTCATAATTTGCTGGGCCATAACCAGTGGGAGAAGTGAAGGAACAGCACATATAGTCCCATTCCCACTGCACCAAAAGACGTGGGGGGAGAGGAGTTGGCCTAACGGCTAGGGCGGTCAACCTCAAATCTGGGGAACCGGGTTCGAGTCTCAGCAAGGACGCGCAACATCCTGTGATTCTGGGCAAATCACTTAATCTCCCCATGCCTACCAAAAAAACAAAATGAATGTGTCCTCATGTAACGCAACCGGTGTAAAGCACTCTGATACCCGATACCTTCGATTCAAGTTTGCGCTATATAAAACTCCGTAAAAAAAAAAGGGAAAAAAAAGGTGACTTGAGCACCTTTTAACCAGTTAAGGCTCTCCGACCTTCCTGCGAGTTTGCTTCTGTGAGTTTCAGTAATACATCCAAAACACAGACCAAATCTCACCCCCTCCAGCAACCCTTTAAGTAAATTTGAAGGACAATTCCACCCACTTCCCTCCTTTGACCTCCACATATGTCCAGTATATGGTTGAGTGAGCCTTTCACAATCCCCAATAGCTTATTGTAGTCCTTTTATGGCTTAGGGTCACCGTGGGCTCTTGAAAATCCTTCCATGGTTTTCCCCATGTCATATGATGAACTTTGAAAGACTTTAGGGATATCAGTCTCTTCTAGAGATTCAAGTGAATCTGCAGATACGACTGCTGCCAATTCCTGAAATAGAACATACCTCTTAGACATTTAATCTGGGGTTGAAGTAAAACGAACTGATTTTGAACACATTGACCTTTTGCCCTCCTTATCACAGGTCAGAAGCGAATAATTGTCGTCATAAGTTATTTAAAAAATGATTGAAAGCCGCATTATAGCCAAACGCAATGGACTAGCTTTGATGTCCCTTTACTTAGGACAAGAAGTTCTAATACTACTTGTAATACTAATAAGGTTGCAGATGATTCAGAATCTAAAATGACAAATTGCAACGGAGCCAAGACTCGTCTATAGTGTAAAGTTGTAATGACAAAAAGGAAAGGTATAGTTTAATCCCAATATTGCTGTCGGCCTAGAATCTATAGGAATCATGTGATTTACCCTAATCTTACCCAGTGGAATAATCCACCACTTTGTGTTAGCTGGAAAGCAGACTATACAACCCCGCGATTGTGCATCTTCCGGCCCCCATGTTTACAGGTTCACAGCCTGTAGCAACAGGCATAGTCGTAGGTTGTCTAGGCACATCATGTGGTTGTTGTCAGTATGCCTGTTTGTGCCAACCCTTTCAATTAGTGGAAACTGGTCTGATCTGACTTCTCATTGGGGAAGCCTGATCCTTGTGCCCTGAGCCCTGAGCCTGAACCCTTGCACCAGCACTTTATCCACAGCCCCTGGAGGGGCTGCAACGCGGTAAAAGGACGCTCGCGGTTCCCGCGGGCGGGAAGCCTGATCCTTGTGCCCTGAGCCCTGAGCCTGAACCCTTGCACCAGCACTTTATCCACAGCCCCTGGAGGGGCTGCAACGCGGTAAAAGGACGCTCGCGGTTCCCGCGGGCGGGAAGCCTGATCCTTGTGCCCTGAGCCCTGAGCCTGAACCCTTGCACCAGCACTTTATCCACAGCCCCTGGAGGGGCTGCAACACGGTAAAAGGACGCTCGCGGTTCCCGCGGGCGGGAAGCCTGATTCTTGTGCCCTGAGCCCTGAGCCTGAACCCTTGCACCAGCACTTTATCCACAGCCCCTGGAGGGGCTGCAATGCGGTAAAAGGACGCTCGCGGTTCCCGCGGGCGGGAAGCCTGATCCTTGTGCCCTGAGCCCTGAGCCTGAACCCTTGCACCAGCACTTTATCCACAGCCCCTGGAGGGGCTGCAACGCGGTAAAAGGACGCTCGCGGTTCCCGCGGGCGGGAAGCCTGATCCTTGTGCCCTGAGCCCTGAGCCTGAACCCTTGCACCAGCACTTTATCCACAGCCCCTGGAGGGGCTGCAACGCGGTAAAAGGACGCTCGCGGTTCCCGCAGTGCGGGACGCGCGCGGGACGTGCCCGGGCGCGGCCCGGGCGAAGACCGGGCCAAGACGGGCCCGTCTTAGGCCGATAGAGGCTGGGCTGGGCCACGACTCTTTCATTTTTTTCCATTTCGTTCTCCATTTGTGAGCCCGAACAAGGTATTGTGCTCTACGCCCTTGCAACCTCCCCTATAAGTGATCTGATAACGGGGGTTACTGTAAGAGACTGATTAAGACTTGTGTGGAACTTTGTGGAATCATATAATTATATTATTGTGTGCTGATTTATATGTGGTAATATCTATTTTATATTTTTATTCGCATATTTTGGTTATTGTTTTTGTATTATACTTTTTTATCCCGATATGGGGAAGAGGAAAATGCAGAGTATTCAGACTAAAAAACACAGAAATCGGGGAGTATCCCCGCCAATCTTTATTAAATTATCTAACAGGTGCTGTGGGCGCTATTGAACGTCAGATAATTACAGTCGAAGAAGCTTTGAAGCCAGGTTCTGAGATTGCAGAAATAGAGGTTGGAAAATGCAGTGATCTAGAGCTATTAGGCAGGGGGACTGCAGATGCTGATGCTAATGGCTGTGCGGTAAACATATCCGAACATATATCGTGTAGTGAAATTGAAATAGAATCAGATATTCAACCACCGACTAAGCGCGCCAGAAATCCTGAGGGCTTATCAGTCTTGGAGCCTTTGAGCCCAAGCCTGTGCTCTAAATCAAGCACGAACCCATCCAAAACGCGTAAAAAAAATTAATAAAAAAGAATAACCCATCTTCAACGTGTAAGTCAGAGAACTGGGAGAAATCGTTAGTTAGTAGTAATATGCGTACACAAAATGAGGTGGGAAAACTAAAAGGTAAAATGGACGCAATGGACAAATTTGTAAGAGATACATTAAATAGTTTAACAGCTAAAATAAGTGTAATGGAGGGAATTTTAGTTAAATGTTTGGATAAATTGGAGCTTAGGCAGAAAGAAGAGTTCAATCAAGTGCCCAAACAGGTTTGTAATACTGATGTTATAAAGCCAGCTAATGACTATGGATATGGGCCTGTAGACTTAGCCCCACAGATCCAAATGGCTAAGGCGGGGCCATCACGTCCTACTATATTACCCAATACCCTACATAAGAGCCCACCTTTATATCCTCCACCAGCTATTGGCAGTAGCTGTGATATGATATCATCAATGAATAGGAAGGGAACACAGCACTTTTATTTAGATCTCCCACCCGAGACTACTCCGTACATAGTGGTCCTGGCAAAGGTCCCAAAATTAGAAATAGGGACACAAGAAACATGCGAGACTTTAAGGAATAAATCTCTACATTGGCTTGGTATGGCTTGGTATGAGGTCGGGTCTAACAAGGGAGCAAGGAGAGTGCCATGGGTGGGAAGAGGACAGAAGACCCTTGTAGGGGACTGTGTAGTTTTAACTCTTAAATCCCCTGAACTAGTTAATTTGATCTTGAGTAGAGCAGAGTCCCACACTGTGATAGGACAGGGTGTCATTGTGGTTCCCTTGGGGTTTTTCTACCAACCAATTCACGGTAATAATATCAGGGTGAATTGGAATACAAACAACTTAATTGAACCAAGGTCATTTAATATCAGAACACATAATCGATTTGAGACCTTTAACGACCTTGAAGGAGTCGATTGACTGGGTTCTGTTGTATTACCCCGAGCTATAACCAGTGGATGTTTGTTTAACCCATTGGATGTAGGCTTAACGTCGCCAAGCACATTTAATGACATACCAAATATCCATGGTGTCGTATCTGAGAATCAACTTAGGATTGTTAGTAATTCAAATTTAAATACATACGATGCTGCTTTACAAATCCCTACATCCCAACTAATAGTGGTACCATCTGAAGTTGTAGAGGGTGATGTAACAATTAATAAGAAAGTTAGCTGTAAGTTTATGTTCTGGAATGTGGCGGGACTAAAATCAAAAGTGATCAATAATGAGTGGGCTGTTTTTATAAATAATTTTGAGATCATTAGCCTACAAGAAACTTGGGCAGAGGAACCAATTCATCTTAACGGTTTTAGAACATTCCATACACCGGCAATAAGATCGCCCAATGGCAGAGCTAAGGGGGTCTCTGTACTTATGTGTCTAATTGTTTGAAATTGAAGAAGGTTGAATTAATGGTTGATAATCCATACTATCAAATGTTAAGTTTACAAGTTAAACAGGGGCTGTGCGTGATTTTATTAAATTTTTATAATAATATCCCTCCGGCGATATTAGAGCAGACATTAAGGAATATCTCTAATGATTTAAATGATCTACAACAGCATTCAACCAAAGAATCTATCATCCTATGGGGAGGTGATTTTAACACTCCTATATGTCGTATGGCTGAAACAGGGATTTGTGGATTAACATATGCAAAAGATTTTGGTTTCCAACATTTCCCACACACAACATATGGTGATTGTTTGAATGATATTATGTTCTCCTTGGATTTGGGGTTTGTCAATTGTCTTTGTACGCCTATGGTACCTTTCCGCCCGACGTTTAATGGACGTGGTGCTTCTACTATTATTGATTTTATTATGATTACAACGCGACATTCTTCACGTGCAAAAGATTTTATTACTCATGATATTGCCCTAAGTGATCATTACCCTCTTAGTATTGTCGTAGAGATTTTTAAATCAGATTTCACTATGAGAAGCTGCCCTGTAACGCTTCTGCAAAATATATCATTATGCAGACAAAATGGTTATGCATTAAGGTGGGAAAAATTGGATCCAATAGATTTTGTAAAACAATTGGTGTCGCAGAAGAAGGAGATGTTTTTCTCATGTCTAGATCCGCTGACTCCCCATTGTAAAATAATAGAGAATTTTTCAATAATCTCTACTCA
Source organism: Calotriton arnoldi (assembly GCA_963921515.1). Taxonomy (NCBI): domain Eukaryota; kingdom Metazoa; phylum Chordata; class Amphibia; order Caudata; family Salamandridae; genus Calotriton; species Calotriton arnoldi. The sequence continues at coordinate 2,662,166 of CAWUFW010001355.1, forward strand.
TATTAAAGAACTTTTGTGGGTAAAAACAAAGAAGCGCAAGCCCATTAGTGAAGGGTGGTTTGATTCACAGTGCACGAAGGCTCACTCTAATCTGAAACGGGCTCTTAATGCTAGAGTAAAAGATCAAGTTCACATCAGGATAGCTAGAAGGAACTATCAAAGAGTACTAAAAGAGAGGAAGCTAGCATTAAAAAGGAAGCATGGGATGCCCTACATGAAGCCTCTATTAATCGTGACCCCAAAGCTTTCTGGAGAGCGGTAAATGCCCCATTCATGGCTGGGAATGAAAAAGCAACCATTGAAATAGCTATTCCTGAGTCGGACTGGATAACACACTACTCAAGATTGTATAGAAATACTGAGTGGGAAGAGACGGGATTAATGCTTAATGTTGAGCAGGAATCGCCACCTACTTTCCGGAACTTAGCCTTGGACTTCACCTTAAGTGAGGTTAATGCTGCTATTAAGGCAAGTTCTGGAGGTAAGGCCCCGGGCCCAGATTGTGTACCTATTGATTTATTTAAATCTAATTTGGAACTGTGGGGTCCACTTTTAACTCAGGTTTTTAATGCCTGCTGCTCTATGGGATTTTTAAGGACATGGTACGAATCTATAATCGTGCCAATTTTTAAAAAAGGAGATAGGGCTGATCCTGTGTGTTATCGCCCTATCTCCTTTTTGGACTCCACAGTTAAGGTTGCAGGGAGAGTGATTTTGGAAAGGTTACAGGCATGGGCAGATGAAAAGGCAGTTATAAGCGATTTGCAATATGGCTTCCGGAAAGGATTGGGCACTATTGAACAAGGATTAAATTTGCACATTTTAGTAGATAAATATATAAAATCTAAAAGAGAAAGGCTGTTTTTAACATTTGTCGATTTGACTGCGGCATTTGATTGCGTCGTCCATAATGAACTTTGGGCAATTTTAGAGAGGCTGGGGGTAGATGTTTTATTAATTTTGTTTTTAAGACAGCTCTATTCTGAGGCAAGGGCTAGTGTGCGCTATGGCTTGGGGGGAATGTACTAAGAGTTTTAGAGTAGGTAGAGGTGTCAGACAAGGCTGTGTTTTAGCTCCGTTTTTATTTACTTTATATATTAATGAGTTAGAAGATATACTTGTTAAGGAGTGTAGGGATACTCCAACAGCCTTAACACGCCCAATTCCCGCGCTCCTATACGCGGATGATGCGGTCCTTATGGCCCGCACTCCGCTGGGCCTTCAAAGAGTTGTTGATTCCTTCTCAAAATTTATGATTAACTTGGGCCTTAGAATAAATTGTTCGAAAACTTTTGTAATGAATTGTGGGAGCGAGGCTAAGAAAAAGGCTATCCCTATCTTTATTGATTCAAAGATAATTGAGAGTACTAAAACCTTTTCTTACTTAGGAATTTTATTTAGTAATTGTGGATCTTGGACTCGAGCAGTAATGGCCAGAAAGCTCTTGTTCAACAAATCATTGATGGCACTATTAAATTTTAGTAGAAAGTTGGGAAAACGTTCACCGGATGATTTGATAAAAATTTATAAAGCAAAATGTGTGGCGGTTGCCACCTATGGTGCCGGCATCTGGGGTATTGCTAATGTTAATTCGCTCCAGTTGGCCGAAAACTTGTTTTTTAGGTTTCTTTTAGCTGTACCAGGTAGTACGTCAAGTTTTATTTGTCATAGTGAACTAGGTATGCCATTCCTGGAAGACTTGATCAAGATACAGCCTGTTCTTTTATGGCACAGGGTTTGGACTACTGATGAGGCCTCCTTCAATAGACAAATTTTGAAGGATGCAATGGGTCTTGACGGGGCCAGACACATAAGATGGTTGGATTATGTCAAAAAATTTGTAATTCGAATAGGCCATCAAGAATATTATACTGATCCTCTCACTTTGCGTAACGTGACGAGAAAAGAATTAAAGAGTGTATGCATGCAGTGTTTAAACGAAATGAGAATTAAGGTTGAAAGTGGAAAAATAACGGTTCAAACACATACTCAAACTTTGGCTACTTTAACTATACAACCGTATATTATATTTGTAACTAGAGATTATGATAGATTTTTGCTGACAAGATTTAGATTAAACACTTTGCATAGGTCCCTGAGTTTCCCGAGCAAAATGATTGGTCACGATCCTTGTGTAAATGTCCTTGTGATGATATTTCTGAACAATCAACGATGCATATTTTGTTATTTTGTAGTTTTTACTCAACATCCAGGAATAAGTGGATTAAACCGGTCTTAAAGAGATTCGGATTGAGACAGTGTCGCCCTGCATACCTCGCTTTACAATTTTTAGATAATTAATTTATTATTATCTCTGTTATTGCCTTTTTAAAAACAGTTTTTAAATTACGTAAAACAATTGCGATTTGACTTCTTATCAAGGATGTATATATATAATGTTTTTTACCTCTGTTTGTCAGTGAAATAATATGTGCTTTTATGGTTTACATGTTATGTAACCGAATAAAGTTCTTTTGAATTGAATTGAATTGACTTCTCATTGTCAGTCTGTCTCTGAGTGCCCACAATTGACCATCATGACAAATGCAAAGGACCAAAGTGGACAGTCAGAAGAAGGTTCATGCTCCTATTGGCAAACAGGTGAGAAGCAGCGAGCTGGACAAGTATGCAATTGTGTATCCAGGTCTAACACCTATTAGGAATAGTCTCTTTTATATTTACGTGCTGTGAACCATTGCAGGACTGAGTCTGGGCAGATATGGTAGCATCGACCTTTGCTTGATGGCAGTCAGTATTTATGTGCTGGTGTTTCATCTTTGATGATTTTACTTTCTGTTTTGCACAGTGGTTAGATGGCAAAGAAATCGAACGCACTGAAAGGATTCGGGCAGTGCAGAATTACCCACTAGTGCAAAAACAAATCCGAGAGCAAGAGCATGCCTACCAGTTGAAACGAGTCAAGCAAAAGGAAGAGGCACAGGCAAAAGTGGAGGAGAAAGACTTGTCAAGGCAGAAGGCACGCAGGCCTGGCTTCGACGGGCGCTGGTACACCGACATCAACAACACTCTGTATGTAACGCTGCATTTACAGTGCTTCTTTTGTTATGTTCAAAGGGGATCATCGGTTTCCAATTTCTCGGTTTTGTTTATAGTGTATTTAGGGCCTACAGCCTCTCTTGATTCTCTCAACACTCTTTGCTCCCTTATATCTTTGTTTCGCTTTTTAGGTCGAGCCTGGGCAGCGCATGCGCTGCTCTGCGAGGCAGGCAGTATTCAGGTATGGACTTGAAGCTCCACTAACTCTCTGCCCATATTTTTCATTGGCTTGTGTCATTGTTCTTTGTAAACTGTGGCTTTTCATTGGTCAATAGGCTTAGTAGTCCCTCCTTAGTACCGCCTTGTCTCATCTTGTAACCTCCCATAAGGACTGGCCAACTTACGTGTGTTGTTACTTGGTAGGCTTTAATTACAGCCTTTGAGCACTATTTCGTTAAATGGTTTTCACCTGCCTGCTGTTGCAGGCAAGACACGCTCTCTCCTAACGCTTTTTGTTTTTATAGCACGGCACGCCACATTGGCGGCTGCGCCTTTGGTTTATTTGCGGCGCCTAACGCAGCTGCATGCTTTTTTTTCCCATTTATTCACTTTTTTTTTATTTTCATGCGCCCCATGCCCGATTTCACATTAATGGAGGCCTCACCCCTTTCTTTACACAAGCCGCGTCTAAAGAAAGGTTCCCGGCCGCTATTTAACTGAAACCGCGGTATGAGGCGCCTTAACAGAAAAAAGCATTTGTTTGTCAACTTGACAAAGAAATGCTTTTTTTTGTAAAAGCGCCCCATACCGCGCTTTCACTTTACTGGCGGCTGCGTCCTTTTCTTTAGACGCGACTCGCCTAAAGAAAGGGGCGAAGCCACTATTAATGTGAAAGCACGGCATGGGGTGCTTTTTAAAAAAAAAAGTATTTGAAATGCAATAGGTCTTGCATTTGCAAGACTTTAAGCTATTGTTATTTACAATGCCAATAGCTCAAACTCTCGTAAATGTGAGACCTATTGCATTGCAAATGTTTGTTTCTGTTATTTCCACTCCACGCCCTACAGAGACTCAAATTGCTATTCTTAAATTGCTTAAGACTCAAAACTCAAACTCTAACTCTTTGTATCTTTTCTATGTTGTCTATTACTTCTTTTCATTCTTTTCTTGTTAAATCTTTTGGGTTTTTTGCAAAATTGTGTTGTAATTAACAAATAAATTAAGAAATGCATATCTTGCTTTGTGTATGTTGGATTGTTGTCATTTTGGTCTTGTTTTATTCAGATAAATATTGTCTATGTTTCTAAACTGGTGTGGAGTACTTTTGTGATCTTTTCACTGTGTAACTGTGTGTGTGTGTGTGTGTGTGCACACAAATACTTTACACATTGCCTCTTTAGTTGAGCCTGACGGCTCTGTGCCAAGCTACCCGAGGGTGAGCACAGGCAAACTCTTAGTATGTACTACACTTACCCTGAGTAGAGTGGTGGTTCCTGCTTGTACAGGGTGCATACCAACGGCGGCCCGCACAGGTAAACGTGGCGGGGCGGGTGGGGGGAGAAAGTTGACAGACGACGGAATAGGTATAATTAAATAAATAAATAATGCCTATTCCGTCGTCTGTCTGCTTCCACCCCGGCCTTGCCTTGCCCTGCCCCGACTCACCACGCTTACCTGTGCCGGCCGCCTCTGGTGCATACTCTGATAACCAGAAACCCCATTTTAAACGATGTGTTTTGGGTTTTATTTCATTTTATGTATGTTTAATTCTTTTTAGAGAAAACTGTACTGACAGCAAAGAAAATAATCAGATAAATGCAGAAGGAAGCAGTGAGGAATTAAAGCAAGAAGCAGATGAAACTGAAGAAGACCAAAAGTTCTGGCAGGAGCCTTCACTCTACACTCCTGAATCTAGATTAGAAACTCACAGATACATGGAGGAGAAACGCAAAGCTAAAGACAAGCTAAGGTAAAATATACCCACAGGTCAAAGGATGAATGTAATGGTACTTCTAAATTTAATACATCAGTCTTAATTTAGTGCCGACTGATTATTGTTAAAAATGGATTAGGAATGTACTACTCATTCTTACTCATTGTGTAATTTGAATAGTTCCTAACTAAAGGAGAAATATTGTAGACTAAGCATTTTTAAAGGTCTTCCTTAGTGTTGAAAGTTAGAGAAAACTGGTCACTCTCTAACAGTGCTTTAGCTTCCTACTGAGAGTTTCCTTTGAGGATATTTTGACATTGTGTGCTCAAATCGCAATCCTTTTTTTCAGTGTGTCACAAATCCTGTTTTGTATGCCGATTTCTCATTTAAGCAACCGGAAATTCTTTTTAAACCATTATCTACGGTATGTTATGTTATTGGCATGTGCAGAGTGCCCAAACTGCCATTAGTATGGCCTCATAGTGGTGCTGCTATTTTGAAGTGCTCTACCATATGATTCTCGGGTTACCATCGCAGACCAGATTCTGAATCATCATATAATGTATTATAGTCTGACTCCAGCTGGGTGACAACGTCCTGGTGAATGAACGGTGTGTTTGTGAATTTTTGTGTTTGAGAGGTCTGCTGGAGGACTTTTGTTGCCAGTTCATGGTAACACACCATTTGCATGGAGATTAGAGGTAGTATAAGTCTGGTAATTCTGTCTATGTATCAATTGCACAGGATTCACAAATCTCATGATTTACACCAAACCAAACAAATGCACTTCCATGAGTAAAGTTCTACTTTTATGCCAGGTTTTGTGTAATTCCATTAAGCTGTTGTCACTACAGGGGACAGCAAAGAATCCTACTTGAGTTAAAATGGAAAATGTCACTTTTTTGACACCCTCTTTATTTACAGCCACCCTTGTCAGATCCCAATAAAACATGCCAAGCCTGTAAGGGGAACATGGCGGCCGCCGCGTAAACGGCTGCCAGTCTCCAGTCGGCTTCGCTATGCTATGAGCTAAGCGGGGCTCTCCTCGCCCTCTACGGCTCCCCCCAGTTAGGCCCACATGCCTCTTTCTTTTCCCCCATCTTTGCTGGCTTGTCCCGCTTTTTCTTGCTGGAGCGTGAGGGGTGCGCGAGAGGCACCTGCGTCTCCCCTCGATGGTGCTCGAGCTGGGGGCAGATCGTGCTGTCTTCCCGTGGTTCCCTGCTTGGAGGGAGCTGCCGGGAGGCCACACAGTCACCGGGTTGTGCGTTTCTGTTCCTGGGGCAGCGGAGGAAGAGTCAGCACCTGTAGGGGTGCTCCGGACGGTTCGGATTTCTCTAGGGGACTGCTCCTCCTGGGTCAGAAGCATGTTGGATGTACTGATGTTTCTAGCAATGGCGGCGGTAAGATCTTCCCATTAAGGGAGAGGGCAATATATGGCAACACTTTCTGTAATTTGGCTGGCAATACCTGTAAACAAGTTGTTACCTTATGCCCCTTAGCAGGGCCGGTCCTATGATTTGCGAGGCCCTGGGCCAAAATGGAATGCGCGAGGCCCCTCTAATTTATTTAAGGGAATGCGCGAGGCCCCTCTAATTTACGTAAGTGACCCCTTGCAAGGAGACCCATTCAGAGACACTGTGGGAGGCCCATTGTACAGGATTTTAGCGGCCCCACAGTTTTAACTTTCAGCCCACAAGCAATTCTCACACCTTCAGCCTGATAGGTGTAAGAATTGCTTGTGGGCTGAAAGTTAACACTGTGTGGGCGCTAAAATCCTGTACAATGGGCCTCCCGCAGTGTCTCTGATTGGGTCTCCTTGCAAGTGGAACAAGGGGAAGCTTCTCCCCCCTCCCTCCCCTGCCCCCCAGGCCTCCAGACACCATCCCTGAGAGGCCCAGGGAGGGGATCCCTTTGCATGGAGACAGGGAAACAACAGGGCACACGATCGGTTCGGGGCCCCATGCTGGTGGGCTGAGTGCGAGGCCCTGGGCAGCTGCCCACGCTGCCCATGCCTAGCGCCGGCCCTGCCCCTTAGGGGATATTACTGAAGTTTTGTACCTTGCACCACAAGTAGAGGAGACTGCAGAAGGAGCCACGAGTAGCCCGATAGGGTTTAGTCGGGGTCGGTTTTGCAACATATGGAGAGGGGGAGGACTGTACAGAATAGACCCTCTGCTGCAATTGGGAAAGTGTGTAGGTACACTCTCCGCACTAGGGGGGGTCTGGCGACATCTCTTCAAGGGCTGGAAACCCTGCCCCCTCCTCATTCTGGCTTTGACCCAAACTCTGTAGCGAAAGGAGGGAGTAAATCTCTGGAGCCAGCCAAGGAAGGAGGGAAAGTAGAGAAAGCTATACCTTCTACTACTACGGCCGGCAAGTCCCCAAGGAGTAGGGGCAGAGGGAAGAAGGGTGCTGCATCTAAGGTTAAGGTCACCCCCTCCCTGAAGTCCTTTTATAAAGTTCTGGCTTCCCCTGCTGCTGCCTCTGAAGCTCTTGGTCCCCCTAGAATGGAATCTTCAGTTGGTGCAATTCAAGGCCCTAATGCGGCAATTCCTGTCCACTCTCCTTCGCTGGAGACATCTAAAGATGTAGCTCCATCCTTAATCTCCACTCCTACATATAATGGGTTTCAAGTCCTAGAGGCAGCAGAGGCATCTGGAGAAGATTTTCATATTAGGCTGGAGCCCCCAAAACCCATGCCATTAATACCTGTGGCTAGTCAATCCTCGCAGGTAAATTCAGAAACATTGGTGGACATTCTTCTAGCCTTTAAGGAAGAAATGAAGAGCAGATTTGCAATTTCGGAGCAGAATCAGGTTGCTATACAGGCATCTTGTGCTGCGTTGACGCAGAAACTTGAGGAGGTTTTCCTGAGAACGGAGACTTTAGAACAGGAGGTATCTATGCTAAAGCAAACCATTGATAAAACGTCAGTTGAGGTGAGCAGATTAACACGCCAAAATAAGGAAATGAGGGAGGACCTGGAACGCCTCGAGAACCACAGCCGGAGGAACAACCTCAGCCTTATTAATATCCCTGAGAATGTGGAAGGTCCGGATATTAAGGCCTTTGTGATCAAACTGTTACAAGATACAGCCTTAATAAATCGGCCAGATATTGACCTCTTAAATGAAATTCAGCAGGTACATCGATATCCATTTAAAAGGAACTCAGAAATGCAAAGGCCAAGGAGAATTTTAATTAATTTCCTCACCTACACCACTAAGGAGGTTTTCAGCAGGCTCCTACTCCTTTTCGATTAGGTCAGATCTTTGCCATACTACCTCATTAAGACAGTGGGAGCTGGGGAAAAGGGCGGAGGAACTGAATAAACTTGGCGCAAAGGCTCAGTTAAAGTTTCCAGCTTCCCTCCGTACAATGTGGAACAATCGTATGTATATACATCGTTCTGTGGAGGAAGCTGACTTGCTGATTGAGGAAATTAAGAAGGGGGGCAGTAGATAGAGGGGTGTGGGCTGGGTGGGGGCGGGGGAGTGAGGAGAGTTCAGATGTACTGAGTTTCTTCTTTTGCCGACTCGGAGACCACTAGGCTTTATGCTTATTCCAGTTGGGGGAGGGGGGTTCCCTTGGGGTGTGTGGGGGGCACAGAGGGCACGGAGGGTGAATGGGTGGGAGGTTAAGGGGGGGTCACGAAGTGGGGAGCAGTGGGGGAAAAAAAAAATGTTCTCCCTCTATCATCTTAGTTTTTTAAGTGTTTCACGTTGCCAGTCCACAGTCATTGTTGTCCTTGATAGGTTAGATGTGGGGGATTAATGAGTTAAAAATCCTAACCTGGAATGTTAACGGGCTCAGGTGTAAACGCAGGCAGAGGTTGGCAATGAAGTATCTGGAAGAGAGTAGTGCCCATATCTGCCTGATACAGGAGACCCACTTAGACACCCTAGAAGGTAAAACAGTATTCTCCAAGTGTCGATGGATAGACCATTGTTTAGTCTCGGAACAGTCTGCACACTGTAGGGGTGTCGCGATTCTAATTAAAGAGAGGAGCAGGCTGCGCTATCAAGGCTTTTAAGTCTGATAAATCTGGGAGGTGGCTGATAGCTACACTGGACTGTGGGGGGTAGAATTAGTTTGTGTGGTTTTTTATGGGCCTAACATTGATGATTCCTCTCATTTATCCAACCTGGAATGGAATCTAATGGAGGTTACGGCCCCTATTATAATGGGGGGGGGGATTTCAATGTCCTGCTGGACCCCGTTGAGGACAGATCCAATAATGGTCGATATGATAACACCCCTCGGGTCAGGAGGACGCTAAAGAACATTCTGCTAGAATTGGGCCTGTTGGACGTCTGGGGATATAAGATGGGTACAAGGCAGGGCTTTACTTTTCATAGTAAGAAACATGGCCACTTCACTGGATTGGATTATTTTTTTGTTGACAGGACCATGGCGGAAAAAATAACATCTATACACATATTACCAGCCCATATTTCGGACCATGCAGCTATGATTTTTTCTTTAGTTGGGTATTCTAGCCCTGTGAGACCAAGATGGGCTCTAAGGAGAGCCACTTTATCCGATCCTGAGATAGGTGGGGTGTTAAAACAAGTTTGTAGGCTGTTCTTTCAGGACAACCTTGGTTCTGCCTCCCTAGATATCGTATGGGACACGTTTAAGGCCTTCCTCAGAGGGGAACTGCAAAGTCAGTCTTCTGCTCAGAAAAGGGCTGAACGTTCAACTCTAAAAGCCTTAGAGGATAGAGTAGGCCTATTTGAGGGCAGCCTGCTCCAAGCCGGAATGCAGCCCCCTGATGTCCAGGTAAGGTTGCGAAAGCAACTTGAGGATGCAAAGATGAAATATAGGGTCTTTCTTGATCAAAAATGCAGAGCCCAGTGGGATGTAAAGTCCATGCAGAATTTTGAATATGGGGAAAAAGCTGGTGCACTACTGGCCTGGAAGGCTCGGACAGACAAGTCGAGGAACTTTATCGAAAAGTTGGTTGTCAACGATAGGGGTGACACCTCAGGGAAGCAGGAGGATATGCAGGCCTGTTTATTGTCCCTTTTTTCCAGCCTATATGGGGAAGAAATCTCTCCTGATCCGGAGTATATTAAGTGCTGGCTGAGGAAGCTGCAGCTTCCTAATTTAACAGATACAAGCTGCAAGGCTCTCGATGATCCAATCACTAAGGAGGAGATTCGTTTGAGTATAAGTAAGGGTAGGAAGGGTAAAGCCGTGGGCACCGATGCCCTTCCAAATGAAGTGTATAGCTTTTTGATTGATGAGCTGATACCATTCCTGGAAGCCCTGTTTAACTCTATATACAGCCAGGGCGGTGAGGTCCCTAATCCTGGAAAGAGGCCTCTATAGTCCTTATTTTAAAACCTTCTAAGGACCCTACTAGGGCGGACTCTTATCGGCCAGTCTCTCTGCTCAATGCGGATTATAAGATCTTTATGAGCATTTTAGCGGGGAGATTGGCTAAGCTTGCCCCCCAGCTCATCCACCCTGATCAGAGGGCTTTATGCCCAAGAGATATATACAGGAACAGACCCAGCAGTTAATTGGCATGATAGATCTTGCCATGGATCGATCTGCCCCTCTGGCCGTAGTAGCGTTAGATGCCGCCAAGGCATTTGACCGAGTATGCTGGGTCTACCTCTGGGAGGTTTTGAGCTCAATGGGGTTCGGCCCTAAATTTATTAACACAATTAAGGCGATCTATGCGGGAGCTTCGGCCAGGGTTTTCCTTAATGGCATATATTCCTCCAGTTTTAATATCCTAAGAGGAACACAGCAGGGGTGCCCTCTATCTCCTCTTCTTTTTGATATCTATATAGAGCCTCTCGCCCAACAGCTGAGACTGGATCCCTTAGTTGATCCATTTAGCTCCTCGCCTTATAGCTGCAAAGTCGCGCTTTATGCCTACGATCTATTAATTTATACGGCACACCTTTGACTTCTGTTCCGAGAGTAGAACAATTACTGGTGGAATTTGGCTCTCTTTCCGGTTATTTAGTCAACACTGCCAGAACTGAGGTTATTTGTTGGAATATCACTGATTGGGGGAGGGAAGTAAGTCCCAAGCTCAGATATCTGGGTATTACAATAGTAAGTGATATAGAGAAAATTCCACATCTGAATTTGTCAAGGGTCTCTAAAGAGATTGAACGTATATTAAGTAGGTGGAAAAACCTTCCGCTGACAATCTATGGACGGGTTAATTTGATAAAAATGGTTATCCTTCCTAAACTAACCTATCTTTTTAATGCTATCCCTCTTGGGTTCCCCAAACAAGGTATTGATAAAATTCAGGGGAGGGTGTTGAGTTTCATTTGGGCCAAGAAATGTGCTAGGATGTTCTGGAAAAAACTCAGGCGTAAATTGAATAAAGGGGGATTGGCTTTACCTGATTTTAATTGGTATTGTGCTGCCTTTGTTTAAAAATATTTGAATGCTTCTGGCAAAAACAGATGATTCTACTTGGGGGAAACTTTTGGGGGAAATGGTAAGGCATTTGAGTGTAGAGGGTTTTCTATATAAATTTGGTGCTCCTAAGTTCTTTAAGAAGGTTTGGCTAAAGGTATTGAGAGCTGCCTTGGATCTTTAGTATAGAGTCAGGAGGAGGTGAGGTATTTGATATTATTCTGATTTTGCCCCAGTTTGGGATTCCCCCGGAACACCAGAATGTTTAAAGGATGCCCTTAGTTTCCCACTTAGAAGGGCGGGGGTGACAACTTGGTCAGACTTGCTATCATCGGGAGGAGTTTTCCCCTGGGAAGTATTAAACACTAAAACCAGTAATGAGCTGTCCAGATTTAAGTTTATCCAATTATCCTCCTGGTTTGCGGTGTCAAAAAAGGAGATTGGGGGTGACTATGAATTAGAGTTGTCTCTCCTAGACATCAGACTTAAGAACAAAGAAGTGGCAAGGTGGTATGAGGGATTCTTAGCGGCGGTATGGAGAGGAATTCTCCCAGAGGAGGGCATTGAGTCAGTTTGCGACAGCTCACTGAAGACTCTCTACTCAACTGTTAAACCTGCTAACTTGAAGCGAAACCCTTTTTTTACTATTAATCGTCTTTATTGGACTCCACATAAAATATCTAAGTTTGCCCCTCAACCTGTGAAGTGCGGCTGTATAGGAGCCAATGATGTTCACATCTTCGCTGATTGTCCGTGCTTGAAGAATTTTTGGGACGGTGTAGGACTAGCACTTAAAGGGATTTTCGATCAAGAGATTAAATTAAATACAACCATTATCCTCCTGGGAGATGATGGAGCACTAACTTTGCTGTTGAGGCGGCCTTATAGAAGGTTGCTCTTTTATCTAATCCTTATCGCTAGGTGGGAAATCTGTCTGAAATGGAGGGACCCTTCGCCCCCGACAGCAGAAGACGGGGTCAGGGCCGCAGTCAGGATTTGTTGCCTCGATCACAGAATAACAAAGAGCCCTGACCTATCTATATGGTCTCCTTTTCTGACTTGGTCTCGTTCCCTGGGTGTTGGCTATTCGTCCCTATGATTACACTGACTCACTGACAAAGGTGAGGGTCCAGGTGGAATGGACCAGGGAGAGTGCAGTGACCGCTGGGCGGACAGATAGACGATGCAGTTTTCTTTGCTTTGCAGACACTTTTTGGTGATATGAGGGATAAAAAAAAATAAAAAAACATGCCAAGCCTAACCCAAATAGGATGAACTTTTTTTTTTAGAAAGTTCATGCAGGTTCATTAAACGATGCCAAAGGTGTTAAAACAAAAAAAACATTTCAGTGGAAACTCATGTGCAACATAACTACGCAGTCTCTATTTCACTATGTACAGCAATACATGTATATCAATATATACACATATAGATATTTGTAGATCTATCTAAATCTTTCTCACTAAATATATATATATGTACACATATATATATATAAATATGTTATATGTAATATTTATATATATATATGAAAGTTGCTTGTTTTGAAAACCGCCGCTGCTCCTGACCAAAGGGCGCGTCGTCGACACGGATCATCCAAGCTCGATCCGTAATGAATTGCACAAAGATACCATTACCACAGGTAAAGGATGACGACGCTTTGTCTTGCTGAAAATGATAATTTAATCGTCAGCTGCTGGACGCGTTTCGCCTGTCCTGCAGGCTTGTTCACCAACAGTTTACAATAAAGTTTTCAGCCATTTTAAATGCCACGAATGGCGTGTCACGTGTACTAAACTACAAATGCAGTGCATCAGACAACAGATTAGTAGTTCTCCAATTCAACACATAATGTTGGAATGGTTTTGCGCTCCTGTTAACAACAACTGCTTCAACATTGATACTTTGTAATTACAAAACAGCTAAATGGTGACCTTATGAATTGCTAATAAACAAATTCGTAAGGTCACCATTTAGCTGTTTTGTAATTACAAAGTATCAATGTTGAAGCATTATGTGTTGAATTGGAGAACTACTAGTCTGTTGTCTGATGCACTGCATTTGTAGTTTAGTCCAGCAGCTGACGATTAAATTATCATTTTCAGCGAGACAAAGCGTCGTCATCCTTTACCTGTGGTAATGGTATCTTTGTGCAATTCATTACGGATCGAGCTTGGATGATCCGTGTCGACGACGCGCCCTTTGGTCAGGAGCAGCGGCGGTTTTCAAAACAAGCAACTTTCTTTCGTGTCAAATACACCGCCGCCTCCCTCAACGCTTCAGGAAAGGAAGCTGGTTCGCACCTGATAACGTTGCCTGAAGTCGAGCCTGGAGTGAGCAGTGTAACCGGAGAGTCGGAGGACCCGCGGTGTGCGCTTCCCTCACCCAGGTAAGCAAGGGCTCTGCATAAAGCATTTGGGGAAAAGGGAAAGCCAGCGATCATTACGTTTCCACGTTTATTCATAAACACGGAAGTCGGCGGTTCTCGCCAGCAGTGGGGAGTACCCACTTTCTGGTGTAAAAATCACGCATCATGTCAGCTGATGAAGTTAAGGAAAGGGAGGAAGCAGCATTATCGATATTTGATGATTCCTTAATGAGTATGAGAAGTAGCGCTGCTACCCACAAGAGTGTAGTGAAATCGGATTTAATTACACGTCTGAAGAGATTGGAAAAACTGAAACGCTCTGAACTTTCAAAATGGTGGGAATCTAAATCTTTAAAGCGATATTTAGAGGTCAAACGAATCCCGAGAGGATTGAGGATTTTAGTAGCCCCCACGTATGAGGACCCGAATCCAAACATGCTCCGTGAGTGGGCGGAAAACAACCAAGAGTCCTCACAAAGAATGTTGGCAATTTTGATTAAATACGCTGAGATTGATAGACAAAAAATCATTGATGAAATCGAACAGATTAATGGAGTTCTGGACAAAGAAGCAGACCAAGAACTGATAATAAAAATCAAGTCTGAAATGAAAGAAAGGCTGCATAAGTTAGAGGAATCGATTAAGGAAAGGAAAGCGCAAAAATTTATGCGCAACAAAATCGATTACGAGCGTGGACAAATCTATACGTTCACCAAACAATTTGAGACTCTACGTCGACAAAAAATGAATGCAAGCAGCAGACAAGCAACAGATTTGCCTTCTGAAGCAAGCAGTGCCCTCAGTTCAGAACCTGATACCGATGGAGATGACGGTACTGGCATAGCCATCAGTGGACCAGCTCCCACCGTAATTGAAGAATTTGGTTTTTTAGAGCAGGAGAGGAGATTCAACCTCCGACCAAGGCCATCTGTGTACAATGTAAAGCCTCAAAGAGGAAGAGGAAAAGGCAGAGGCAACAGAGGCGGAAAGGTTCCAAACAATACAGACGTTATTGGGAAAGCAATAAGCAAAACGAAACAATAAAGGAGAATGAAATCTCTATCATAAATCTGACCAACATTGACCTGACGGAAAAAGAAAAGAGTATTTTGACATTGGGTTTATCATTTTGCCCAGAGGAAGACTTCAGTTATGTGAAAACAAGGGTGGATGTTTTTAAATTTATTCGAACGTTGAAATTGAAAAAATACTTCAGTAATAATGATAGACCAACAACATCATTACTGACAAGTGCGAACATTGTCCAAACAGGAGAACTAGTGGTCAATGATATGAATTTGATGTTGGATTTACATCAACTTGAAGAGGAATCAAGACCCAGTACATCATCTTTGGATCGTGACACTAATATTACTTCAAGCCAAGCATCTCTGCTAGCTGAAGAAGAAGGTATAAATATTACAAGCAATGATCCAACGAATTTTAGGCCGGTGTCGAAATTTACACCTATGACAGGCAGAGATGCTGTAGATATCTACAATGAACTAGTGACCAATGATTTAAAGAATCTTTGTAAAATCACGAGTGCTAAGCATAAAAAAATAACACAACAACAACGTGATTATTTTAATTTGGTGAACAAACTGTCTACAAATTCTGAGTGTATTGTTCGCAACGCAGATAAAGGCGGGAACGTGGTGTTATGGGGTAAAACGCAATATTTATCAGAAGCGTATAAGCAACTGAATAATCGCTTCAATTATGTGAGAATATCTGAAGATATAATGCTTGATAGTCATCGTTTGTATAATGAACAGCTGTACAAGTGGCATTCACAACACTTGCTTAAAGATGAGGAGGTATTGTTTTTGAAGATCAGCAACCCAGTGACCCCTGTCATGTACTTAATCCCCAAAGTACATAAAGACCAATTGAACCCACCTGGTCGCCCAATAATTTCTGCTATAGATAGCGCATTAGAGAACACTTCTAAATTTGTGGATTCCTTTTTGTGTCCTTTGGTGAAAGCCCTCCCGTCCTATATTCAGGACACGGGGGATTTCCTCAAACGGGTCTATGATTTGCCATGGGAGAGTGATTTCCTTTTGGCAACTATTGATGTTACCACCCTGTATACCAGCATCAAGCATAAGGATGGCCTGAATGCTATCAAACACTTTCTAGGGAATAGACCTGTTAAATTTTGGGCTCACACTCGAATGCTTATAGAAATGACAGCTATCTGCTTGAATAATAACTATTTTCTTTTTAATGGTGAACTATTTCACCAGATCTGTGGTACAGCAATGGGCACCTGCTTCGCCCCCAGCTATGCTAATTTGCATATGGGCTGGTGGGAGGAGCAGGTGGTCCAAAAACTGTGCACAGACGAATGGCAGAATAATGTCATGCATTGGAGCCGTTTCATCGACGATTTATTCGTCGTATGGAAAGGCTCCGAGGAAACGCTAGTTGAGTTTATTAGAAAACTGCAAATAAACAACTTAAATCTTAAATTCACTAGTACAGTGAGTACAACCCAAGTCAATTTCCTGGATCTGTCAGTTTATATGAAGGATGGCAAGTTGGAAACAGCTTTGTTTCGCAAACCTACTGCTGGCAACACGCTGTTGCACGCAAGAAGTTTTCACCCTCAAAACTTGATCAAGAGCATCCCCTATGGGGAATGCTTAAGAACAATACGTAACTGCAGTGATCAAGCTAATTGCAGTAATGAATTGGAAGTACTAGAGTCACGCTTTAAATCTAGGGGTTATCCTGAAGATTGTATAAAATCAGCTATTTCCAAAGCAAGGAAAAGGACTAGGGAGGATATCCTTTTTAATAAAAGCAACACCAGTAAGAGGAAAGAGCAAAATAAAAATGAGTGCAGGATGGTAACATCGTACAATACGCAACATAAAAAAGTAAGGAATATATTGTCTAGGCATTGGCATCTGATATGTAATGATCCTATTTTGGGTAAAATGGTACAAAAAAGGCCGCAAATAACATTCAGGCGGGCAAAATCTTTTAAACAGATGTTGGTCAGCAATATGGTACCAACCTCAATGTGGTTAAGTAAAAGAGAAGGGTTTGTAAAATGTACCAAGTGTAAAGCTTGTGTACATGGGATAAATACCACCATGTACACACTAGGCTTCTCCCATAAGAAAATCAAAATCAAAGGTCACTATACGTGCAAGACGGATTTTGCTGTGTACGTGCTTCAGTGCCCATGTGGCCTGAGATACATGGACAGCACTATCCTACCAGTGCACAAACGTGTGTTGCAGCACTTAAGAGCTATTAAAAATGGTGATAGAACCTACCCAGTGGCACGCCACTTTGAACAGCAACATCAAAAAAACGCAGAAGGGTTGATTTATTATGTGATTGATGCTATTAAACCCAATGTGAGAGGTGGAAACCGGGAAAAGCTTTTGAGAAGACTAGAATCTTCTTACATAATTAAATTGAATAGCAAAATCCCGGAAGGTCTGAATATGGAGGAAGACCTGCATACTCATTTGTAATTTGTATAGATAATTGATGGAATTAATGCTCCCTTTTCTTCATGTTTTTAACCATTTATGAGTTTATTTGCACGATTATCACTTTGTATCACTTGCAGTTCCAGAAGACGCACTTTATATTTTTGCACTGTTATTCTGCTTACAAAACAGGCCCACTGGGGCACAATATGATATGAGTATATTATAGAATATCTCATTTTAATTATCAGTCAATTTGTTTATATTGCTAATGTATAAGAGATTGCCATTGGGTTTCTTTTAAGATCATATTTAGCTCACCTTGAAATTGGGCACTTGCCCTCGAGGGTTACATTTGTTTATTAGCAATTCGTAAGGTCACCATTTAGCTGTCTTGTAATTACAAAGTATCAATGTTGAAGCAGTTGTTATGTTAACAGGAGCGCAAAACCATTCCAACATTATGTGTTGAATTGGAGAACTACTAGTCTGTTGTCTGATGCACTGCATTTGTAGTTTAGTACACGTGACACGCCATTCCTGGCATTTAAAATGGCTGAAAACTTTATTGTAAACTGTTGGTGAACAAGCCTGCAGGACAGGCGAAACGCGTCCAGCAGCTGACGATTAAATTATCATTTTCAGCGAGACAAAGCGTCTTCATCCTTTACCTGTGGTAATGGTATCTTTGTGCAATATATATATATATATATATATATATATATATATATATATATATATATATATATATATATATATATATATATATATATATATATATATAGTCACTGAAAAAACTAAGCTTACAGGTACGTTATAGTTAGGTTCAGATTTTAGACACACGAAGCCATAGAATTCCAGCATTTATAGTTGTAATTATCTCAAGTAACTATAACGTGTCCCCTATGGTAACTCTAACTCGTACCTCCGCCATGCACAGTTTTCTCATCAATAATTTCACTGCAAATGTGGCAGTGATATTATCAATGATGTCATAGAAGATGTCATTAGTGATGTAATATGTGGGGTAATTAGCAGTGCATGGCAAGGGTGCGAGGTATAGTTACTTAAGATAACTATAATTTCTGAATTTCTATGGTTTTGTGTGTGTAAAATCTGAACCTGTACTTTTTGTTTTTTTAGTGAATTTCTAAGCTTTTTTTAGCTCTTATTTTCTAACTAAAACGTCCCTGTATCCTTTGTTTTTTTTAGGTGAATTTCTAAATTTTTTTAATGTTATTTTCTAACTATACGTCCCTGTTACGTGGGTGTGGTTGTGTGGGTGTGTAAATCGGTGTGTGGTGGGTGTGTGTGTGTGTGTGTGAGTGTGTCTGTGACTGGCTGTGTGGTGTAGAGTGGCTGTTTGGGTGTGTGAGTGGTTTGTGGGTCTGTGAGTGGGTGTGGGAGTGGCTGTATTGGTGTGTGTGAGTGGGTGTGTAAGTGAGTGGGTGTGTGGGTCTGAAATGTTGGTGTGTGAGTGGTTTTGTGGGTGTGGGAGTGGCTGTATGGGTGAGTGAGTCCGTTGTGTGGGTGTGTAAGTGATTGTGTGAGGGGGTGTGTGAGTGCTGTGTGGGTCTGTGAGTGGGTGTGTGAGGGGTTTTGTGGGTGAGTGAGCATGTGTGAGTGGTTGTATAAGTGTGTTAGTGCTGTGTGGGTCTGTGAGTGGTTTTGTGGGTCTGTGAGTGGGTGGGTGAGTGGCTGTATGAGTGTGTGAGTTGGTGTGTGAATGGTTGTGTGGGTGTGTAAGTGGTGTGTGAGTAGGTGTGTGGGTCTGTGAGTGGCTGTATATGTTTTTTTTACATTGGGGTCTGGATCCGTGAATCCACCTGAATCTGGGTGAATCCGCGGATCCTTGCATGCTAAAAAAACATTTACGGACAATTTCTTGCCCATGAGTTGTCCATCACAGACCCCTCTATCAGTCCCGTGTGGTTAGGGTACCTCTACCCTGACCCCTTCTATCACTTTTAAATGTTATTTTCCCCGCTGGGAACTGAGTCCCGATGGACAAAATAGTGGCCACAACATTCCTCTCAGGTTGCATCCAGCCAATCCCAGCATTGCTGTTGGCATGTGGATCCGTGTTGGATCTACGTCTCTAGCCATACATATATCTATTTACTTTAATGACTCAAAACCTACTGAACAGATTTACATCAAATTGCAAAAAGCACTCTTTCTGGACCAAGATCTAGCTTTCAGCCAATTTGGTGTAATTCTATTCTGCAGTAGTCCTTTTTAAAATCCCTATGGGAAATTGCATGGTGAAAATACATTTTAGGACCCCCCTCTGTCTCGGCCCCTGCTTGACGGGTCACCCCAAAACTTTCCAGACAGCAGCTGCAGTGACTGGCAAACTAGTTTTGAAGATTTTGTGGAGATTTGTCAAATGGCGCCAACGTTATTAGCAAAACCAAAAGCCCTTTTTCTATGGAAAGTAGGTCCTAACTATAACTAACTACTGGCGACTGCCACTACACAATGGCAGTCGCCACTGCTTCGTTAGTTAGGTCAGAGTTTTCATAGAAAGAGCTTTTTTTTCACTAATAACTTCGGAGCCATATGAAGTAAACTTTCCAAAATCACAAGTCCATCCACCTTGTCTCCCTCATGGAAAGTTTTATGTTGATCCTTCAAGTGGGGGGCCAAGAAAATGATGGGGGCCAAAAGTGCAATATCCCATGTTATTTACCATATGAAACTTAGCTCTCTGTTACAGAAATAAATAAATTATGGCAGAAAGTTAGAACTTTTCTCAGAGAGCATGATTTTTTTGACATCTTGTACGTCCGTTCAGCCGTTTTCAAGAAATTAGCATTTAAAGAAGGGCTTAGGTTGGGCATTAAGGTGTTAAAATATTATATATACACGTAGACTGTTGGTGCCCAGATATGCTCTGATTGCCACATTTAAAGTGGAATAGTCAGTCCTGATTAGTTGGCCACAACATGAACAATATGTTGTGGCAGCCACTGCAGGACTGCGGGACATGGTCCCTGCACCCTGAAAATCAGTTAAAAAACATATAAAGGGGCAGGGTGATCACATCCTGACCCCCCGGGGCTTCTGGGGGGCGGCGGGGTCCCCCCGATTGGTTGGCCACAACACTGAAACATGTTGTAACAGCCATTACAGGACTCTGGGACATGGTCCTCTTTGAAATGCATCGTCGTGAATGCCAGGTTTTAAGAGTCATAAAAGGAGCATTTGTAAATGGTGATAATAGATTTTAGTCAAAATATAATGTTCTACTAATTTTATGAATTCTGGTGAGTTCTCGGGTGATTTTACCCTGTGAGAAATGCTGAAGGTACTCCTGAAGCTAAATTGAGAACACATTTTCCATAAGTTCACACTATCATACACAGCCTTGTGAGAATAAAGTAAAAACGTTTTTAGCTGTCACATCAAGAATTTTCACTTCTATTAAGGACATGGAGGTGATTATTATCCTTCTTTTTCTTTAACTGAAATCAACAGCAGCCAATGAAAACCAGTATACAAACAACAACTTTATCTCTTATGAACCATATGCATTACATCACAGGTCAATCCACCAATCACCCTGGATCCAGCCAACCAAATAGGAGTGACTGCATCTTGTTGCCACTTCTTTGTGAGTCCTCAAATTGTGACACCATGTAACTAAAACTGCAACATTCCAACTTCTGACCAGGCCTTCATATGCACATTTTGTTTGTAGCCTATTTCTGGTTGTAAACGTTCCATAAATAAGTCCCAGTTTCATTCTCGCTTCTATTCTGTCCCTGAAATAGAAGTTTGAGAAGTCACCTCTGACTCCTTGTATTACATCTAATCAACAATGGCGAAAAACAGAGAAATTGCACTGACATGCAACTATAAATACAAGTTGTTAGAAATGGGATTTCTGGTTGGCTAGGGCATGCGCCTAAGCCAGGCAGAAACCTCCATTCTAGTCAGGGCAAGGGAGTTACACACTGAAGATAACCCCTGCTCACCCCCTTGTTAGCTTGGCACGAGCAGTCAGGCCTATCCCAGAAGCAATGTGTAAAGCGTTTGCGCAACACACTCACACAGCAGCAATACACTAGGCACACTCCACACAAGGTTATATCAAAAATAGCCTTTGTATTACTCCTAAAACACATTAGAGCATAATCACACATATGCACTGTGCCACCTGGCGCTAGGTATTACTTTACAGGGGATTATATACATTACAGGGCCAATCGGGCCACTGTCATCACCATTAGAATGCGCAAGTAGTGAAAATAAAACAACCAGTAGCTACTGGCAATAGGCACCTAGCATAAACACATTATGCATACATCTTGGCATTACTGAGAGAAGCATATTATGTAAAATATATTAATCCGCCGTAGCGCAGTGCAAATTTCATAAACATAGCAGACCCCTCTCAGGGATCAAACTGCACCCTAGGTGATCCTTGCACCATATCCCCTCAGGCCCCTCACCTAAACATAGGGGGCTACCATCAGGCCGACTGGCCTGCTCCTCGGGGTCCCATCTTGGGCTTCCCCATAATGCCCTTTGTCCCAAAGTCAGGGCTTTCCTGGCTGCCGATGCAGCGCTCAATTTTGGGCACAATCCTCTCCTGGGGAAGGGGGATGCAACTCACCGTTGTCCTCCCCAACCATGTGTGCCCCGCGTTGCAGCTGCCCGCGATCTGGCGGTGCAGCTGTGTAAACAAAAATCGGAACCAACAGTGTGATCTCCCAGCCCCACTCACCGGGGCTTCTCTTGTTGCGCTGCGAAAAAGAATGCCGCTGCCCGCGATCATGCTGCGCAGTGGTGATCAGGCCAGGAATGTGGAGGAACTTCCCCCCCGGGGCCTACCTCGAGGTTTCACCCCGGTTCCTCCCTCTGGGGTCTCCCGCAACCATGCGGTGCAGCCGCCCGGTAGCCAAATAGAAATCATGGGCAGTCGGGCGTGGAGCGAGGCCTCCGTCGGCCCTGCCCACAACCAGGCGTTCGTCGCCTGACTTCCTCTCTCTGGCGGCTTCCAGGCTACATGCAGGGCTCTCCCTTTCCTCACGGGAGCCCTGCCCACAGACAGGCGCAGACTTGCCTGACTTCCGGTCTAAAGGCCGTCTACATACGGAGCGAAGTCTCCGTCGACTTGGCTCCTTCTCGCTTCCTCGGGCAAAGCCCTGCGCAAGACCAGGCAGTCCGCCTGACTTCGGGGACGCGGCGGTTTCACGGAGCGAAGTCTCCGTTGGGGCCCCTCTCTGGCACTACCAACAACTGGGGCAACAGCGCTCACCACGCGCTCCTACTGCGGCCCCACTTTGAAGGAAATTGAAGCGCTCAGCATGCACTGAGGCCGATGAGCCCACGTCCAGGGCAAGGAACAGAGCCCGCAGTGTTCGGCCGGTCTCACCCCGGCAGACACCACCAGGAAACAGGCAGCACTTCTTTCCCAGAAGTGCACAGGCAGGCCAGCACACTGGGTCTCCTGGGCAGACAGCAGATCCTCCAGCTTCCAAGCAGGGCAGCAGGTCAGTCCCCCGGTGGCGGTTCCTCCTGGCAGACCAGCAGCCTGCCGGCCCCAAGTAAGCACCAAACAGCACACACCCTTTCATGGGGTCACAGCCCCACTACTTATACTATATCAGTCTTTGTTCTCCCCCTGGCACAGGGCTCTGTGCCCAGTCCAAACCAGTTCTGGGGGGCACATAATATTTTATTTACAGTGCACAAAACACCTCCTTTGTCAGTGTAGGCTCTGGCCCCAGACACACCACGGGGGGCGGAGCCAACATTGTGTAGTGCAGGCACAGTCCTATTCAGGCCCAGGTGCTACTCCTCCCACTACTCCAAATGCAGTTCAGGCCCATTCAGCCTAGCGCTGACTCACCCAGCCCCTCTGGAGCCACTGCACCTCCCCAGTCTCTGTCACTCCAGAGACAGACATGCAATACACAACAGGCAGGCACAAAGACACATAGCACACAGAAATGCCCACTTCTAAAAGTGGCATTTCTAAAATAGTGATAATAAATCTGCGAACACCATTAAGCAGCATTTATTACCACTATTCCAAACATACCAAACTTGATCACGCTACTCCTCTCAGATCAGGAATTACCACTAAAACACATATCAGGGAATCCCCAATGCATTCCTATGAGAGGGCAGCCTCACAGTAGTGAGAAACCAAAGTGGCTGTTTGTCACTACCAGGACATGCCACGCAGTTAAGGCACATGTCCTACCTTTTACCTACAGCGCACCCAGCCCATAGGGCTAGCTAGGGCCTACCTTAGGGGTGACTGATATGTAGTAAAAGGGGAGTCACAGACGTGGCAACCACTTTATGTGTCTCGTCACATCGGCAGTAAACTGCGTGCGCAGGCCCTGCAATGGCATTAGCCTGAGACTGGTTTGAAAGGCTACCTTGGTGGGTGGCGCAAGCAGCGCTGCAGGCCCACCAGTAGCATTTAATTTACTGGCCCTGGGTATCTGAGATACCACTTTACAAGGGACTGATAGGTAAATTAAATACGCCAAACAGGTGTAGACCAATCTTACCACGTTTTACCATAGAGAGCACATGCACTTTACACTGGACAGCAGTGATAAAGTGCCCAGAGTCCTAAAACCACCAACACCAGATCAGAAAAAATACTAGGAGGAAGGCAAAAAGTTCAGGGATGACCCTGCAAAAAGGGCGAAGTCCAACACAACCCTCTTCCAGCCAAAAGCCAGTGTAGACCAATCATTACCTTGATGGGCTTCCCTGCTTGGGGCGATAGAACATGGACGCGGGCCCACAACTGCAGGGGCACACTCCAGTTCTACGCCAACCTGAACCCATGTGGTTCCCTCTGTCAAATCTCCCAGGACCAACTAAGCTACCCCACTGGGACTCCCTAGCTTTCCGCGGCCAGGACCAGGCCCTAGGCCTTCCAGATGTCTCTGGTCCTTGCCATCTCACAGAGTGGGGGGCAGGAACCCCTGGTACATAGTATCCATTCTCCACTCTACCTCTCATCAGTGCAGTTCTAAACTGCCACTGATCCCTCAACCCAGGGTCTGCACCCTCAGGCTGACCAGAGGTCATGGGCGAGGCTCTCCTCCCCCTACCTCTCCTTCTGGGCTCCTGCACTCTCCTCCCAGGAGAAGCACCCCCAGAACCAAAAACTGTCAGGACGCTGGAATCAGCCCTCCTACACAATTCTCCCACCAGTTCAGGACCTCTCTCCTGCAACTGGTCTCCCAACCTAGGGTCTAAACCCTCAGGTTGAACCAGGGTCAGAGGCGAGGACTCCCTCCCTCTGCATCCCTTTCCAGAGTTCTGCACCCTCCCACCTGGAGTGGTACCCCTAGAAGACAAACCGGTCAGGACACTGCTTACAGATGTCCTTCCCTCCAGGTCAGGCAGAACCTGAACCTGGCCTCCCAGCCCAGGGACTAAACCCTGCGACTGAGCACCTGCCTGGCACACCAGGACTTCCTGGGGAGCACGCATGCCCCCCCAAAGGTAACACATAACTCATGTGTTGTGTGACAGTCTGCCTGGCGCTGATCTCCCTACCCCTGTCCATCTGACAGTGTGCGAAGACCCCCCAGGACAGAAGTGGTGTCACCATGGTCACTCCTAGGAGGCTCAGCCCTCATGGCTGGCCCCTGACCCACTGGTTCTCCCACTGGGGACCGCATCCCCCTCTCACCCCTCCATCTGAACTTCTGCACCCTCCACTTAGGAGTGGCACCGCCAGACACCAGAACTGATGGAGCTCTGCTTACAGATGCTCCAAGTTCTCCTGACACTAGGAGATCCCCCTCAGTGGATGGCTTACCAGTACAGCCTAGGCTCCCCACCTGGTGTTCCCTTAGGGAACCCTCCAGGCCCTGAGACTGGGTTTCGGGCACCTTGGGACGCATCCCATTCTCACTCCTTCTCCGCTGAGACAGGAAGTGAGCCCCTACACCCCTACCACTACACCGGGACCTATCTGGGCTACTAAGAATCTTTCCCACCACCCTGGGCTGGGAAATACCTGAGCCACTCCTCTTAGGGTCACTCCCCAATGCCTTCTCGGACCCTCTGGCACTCACCCAGAGGTCGGCCTCCTGTGCAAGCTCACTGGGATCAGAGAACTCACACTCCAACAGGTGTTGGTGTAACCCTGGAAAACAATAACGGAACATGTGCTCTCTGACAATCAGATTGAACAGCCCTTCAAAATTGTTTGCCGTGCTACCCATCACCCAACCTTCCAGTGCATCACAACATTCATCCACAAACTCCCCCCAAGACTGGTGAGACAGTTTCCTACTGCCCCTGAACCTCCACCTGTACCCTTCAGGTGTGGCACCCTCTTCCTGGGAACTAAGTACCATACTCTGGGTTCTGGGAGTGGGACTTCCTACACTGGACTCCATATTGCTGCCACCACTGGACCCCACCCTCACTGGACCACTGAAACTACACTCCGGGGACAACCTTTCCTCAAGAGCTAGTTTCTCCCTGGCGAAGGCCCTCTCTGCCGCCGCCATCCTCTCCTGCGCTAAGACCCTCTCAGTCTCTAGCTTTTTCTCTTCAAGTCCCAATGTCCTGAGACTCAACTCCTGAGCCAACAATGCCTTTTTCTCCTCTAAGGCTCTCTGGGCCTCTCTGTGCCCCATATCCAGCTGTGCTAGCTCCATGGCATGCTCCAGTTTGAGCTTCTCTAACTTTAGCTGGTGCTCCCTTTCCTTCTGCCTGTCCACCAACTCCTCTGGTGACCATAAAAGGGATTGGGCACTACCCCTGGCACTAGACCCAGCAAGGGACTCCCTCTCTACGGGGTCCTCACTACCTACTGGCGTCCCTGCCCTGTCATTTTCTTCCTCCTCTTCAGACTCTTCAGGCCCTGCCTCAGAACCACCGCTCCGGTATGCAGGGGGATAATAAACAGGGTCCTCCCTGCTCTCTAAGGCTGCTCCCCTGCACTTTCTTTCACAGCGAAACAGCTCTAGGCGAAAGTTGCCCTCTACTGGTATCCCTTTATCCCTGCAGAGACCCTTTACATCCTCCACAGTGTAGAAATACAGGTCATCTTCATCATAGACCAACCCCATTCTGGCGAGGTACACAACCAGCAGTGCAAAACAAGAGACCTAGGCGTCTGAGCTGAAGTAGGAGTAAACAATTAAAGAATGACACTTTTGAGGAGAAATAAAAATCAGGAGAAAAAAATCCCCAAACGTGATTAGTCTAAACTGTAGTTTGTAGTGCAACCAGGTGTCGCTGTGGTACTGCGCAAACGCAAGTCCTATCCTCACCGCTGACTACCAATGTCAGAAATGGGATTTCTGGTTGGCTAGGGCATGCGCCTAAGCCAGGCAGAAACCACCATTCTAGTCAGGGCAAGGGAGTTGCACACTGAAGATATCCCCTGCTCACCCCCTTGGTAGCTTGGCACGAGCTGTCAGGCCTATCCAAGAGGCAATGTGTAAAGCGTTTGCCCAACACACTCACACAGCAGCGACACACTAGGCACACCACAAAAGAAACTCCACACAAGGTTATATCAAAAATAGCCTTTGTATTACTCATAAAACACATTAGAGCATAATCACACATATGCACTGTGCCACCTGGCACTAGCTATTACTTTACAGGGGTTTATATACATTACAGGGCCAATCGGGCCACTGTCATCACCATTAGAATGCGCAAGTAGTGAAAATAAAACAACCAGTAGCTACTGGCAATAGGCACCTAGCATAAACACATTATGCATACATTTTGGCATTACTGAGAGAAGCATATTATGTAAAACCTAATAATCCGCCGTAGCGCAGTGCAAATTTCATAAACATAGAAGACCCCTCTTAGGGATCAAACTGCACCCTAGGTGATCCTTGCACCATATCCCCTCAGGCCCCTCACCTAAACATAGGGGGCTACCATCAGGCCGACTGGCCTGCTCCTCGGGGGCCCATCTTGGGCTTCCCCGTAATGCCCTTTGTCCCAACGTCAGGGCTTTCCTGGCTGTCGATGCAGCGCTCAATTTTGGGCACAATCCTTGCCTGGGGAGGGAGTGTGCAACTCACCCTTGTCCTCCCCAACCATGTGTGCCCACGTTGCAGCTGCCCGCGATCTGGCGGTGCAGCTGTGTAAACAAAAATCGGCACCAACAGTGTGCTCTCCCAGCCCCACTCACCAGGGCTTCTCTTGTTGCGCTGCAAGGAGAATGCCGCTGCCCGCGATCGTGCGGCGCAGCGGCGATCAGGCCAGAAATGTGGACGAACTTCCCCCCGGGGCCTCCGTCGAGGTTTCACCCCGGTTCCTCCCCGGGGGGTCTCCCGCAACCATGCGGTGCAGCCGCCCAGTAGCCAAATAGAAAACGCGGGCAGTCGGGCATGGAGTGAGGCCTCCGTCGGCCCCACCTACCATGGTGTTCGTCGTCTGACTTCCTCTCTCTGGCGGCTTCCAGGCAACACACGGGGCTCCCCCTTTCCTCATGGGAGCCCCGCCCACAGACAGGCGCAGACTTGCCTGACTTCCGGTCTGCAGGCCGTCTACATACGGAGCGAAGTCTCCGTCGACTTGGCTCCTCGCTTCCTCGGGCAAAGCTCCGCCCACAACCAGGCAGTCCGCCTGACTTCCGAGACGCCGCGGTTTCACAGAGCGAAGTCACCGTTGGGGCCCCTCTCTGGCACTACCAACAACTGGGGCAACAGCGCTCACCACGCGCTCCTACTGCGGCCCCACTTCGAAGGAAATTGAAGCGCTCAGCAGGCGCTGAGGCCGATGAGCCCACGTCCAGGGCAAGGAACAGAGCCCGCAGTGTTCGGCCGGTCTCACCCCGGCAGACACCAGGAAACAGGCAGCTCTTCTTTCCCAGAAGTGCACAGGCAGGCCAGCACACCGGGTCTCCTGGGCAGACAGCAGAACCTCCAGCTGCCAAGCAGGGCAGCAGGTCAGTCCCCCGGTGGCGGTTCCTCCTGGCAGACCGGCAGCCTGCTGGCCCCAAGTAAGCACCAAGCAGCACACACCCTTTAATGGGGTCTCAGCCCCAGTACTTATACTATGTCCGTCTTTGTTCTCCCCCTGGCACAGGGCTCTGTGCCCAGTCCAAACCAGTTCTGGGGGGCACATAATATTTTATTTACAGTGCACAAAACACCTCCTTTGTCAGTGTAGGCTCTGGCCCCAGAAACACCACAGGGGGGTGGAGCCAGCATTGTGTAGTGCAGGCACAGTCCTATTCAGTCCCAGGTGTTACTCCTCCCACTACTCCAAATGCAGATCAGGCCCATTCAGCCTAGCGCTGACTCACCCAGCCCCTCTGGAGCCACTGCACCTCCCCAGTCTCTGTCACTACAGAGCCAGACATGCAATACACAACAGGCAAGCACAAAGACACATAGCCCACAGAAATGCCCACTTCTAAAAGTGGCATTTCTAAAATAGTGATAATAAATCTGCGAACACCATTACGCAGCATTTATTACCACTATTCCAAACATACCAAACTTGGTCATGCTACTCCTCTCAAATCAGGAATTACCACTGAAACACATAACAGGGAATCCCCAATGCATTCCTATGAGAGGGCAGCCTCACAGTAGTGAGAAACCAAAATGGCTGTTTGTCACTACCAGGACATGCCACTCAGTTAAGGCACATGTCCTACCTTTTACCTACAGCGCACCCTGCCCATTGGGCTAGCTAGGGCCTACCTTAGGGGTGACTGATATGTGGTAAAAGGTGAGTCACAGAAGTGGCAACCACTGTATGTGCCATGTCACAGCTGCAGTAAACTGCGCGCGCAGGCCCTGCAATGGCAGAGGCCTGAGACAGGTTTGAAAGGCTACTTTGGTGGGTGGCGCAAGCAGCGTTGCTAGCCCACCAGTAGCATTTAATTTACTGGCCCCGGTTATCTGAGATACCACTTTACAAGGGACTGATAGATAAATTAAATATGCCAAACAGGTGTAGACCAATCTTACCACGTTTTACCATAGAGAGCACATGCACTTTACACTGGACAGCAGTGATAAAGTGCCCAGAGTCCTAAAACCACCAACACCAGGTCAGAAAAAATACTAGGAGGAAGGCAAAAAGTTCAGGATGACCCTGCAAAAAGGGCCATGTCCAACACAAGTTATAGTCATAGCAACAATAATAACTTGAGTGGGGTAATTTGTGTCCTTAATAGAATTGGAAATTCTTGACGCAACATCTAGAATTTTCTTTTATTCTACTTCTGGACCAAAAGGTCAGTTTATGCTTGTTCACAACTACAGAAGAAACTTCCAAAATAGGTTTACAATAACACTTTTTAAATGTTGAATTGGAAGACCAATCAGAGGCCCTCATAATGACCTCCAGTCTACAACCTAGCAACGAAGCCTTGGCTCTCCAAGCTGAATCTTCCCCAGATTTACTGATATTGGTTCCTGTTTCGGATATAAGCCATTTTAGCCACCTGGAAACAGTAGCCAAAGTCATTGGTCTGTGAGGTCTTGTAAAGCAACGAGCAACTGGCCCTTAATGTCTGATCTAAATTCTCTGGAACAATCCTTTTATGCTTTCAAACATTGCACTGCACACAACTTAGGATTGTCTTAGAAAGCAGGATTCAATATACATCTAGAATACGCTTTAGTATGTCTGGATCTATGGAAAGAGATCTGCTCTTGAGAGAATACTCTACCTGTTAAATCCAAGGCCTGCACATCAGACACTCGTCTGCACACAATCAAGCATAATAACATAGTTAATTTAGCTGACAGCTGTTTCCTGGATATGCCCAAGTTGTTTGGCAATCAATCCAGAAACTTCAACACTACATTAACATCCCACAAAGTGTAATATTTTGGTTTGGGAGGATTAGAAAGGCTGATCACTCTCATCAGGTTACCCACCAGTGGGTGTTCATCAATGGGTTTTTCCTCCAGTAGGGAATATCCTGCTGATATAGCAGATCTAAAAGTATTTACTGACATATATGCCAAGCAGATTGAATCTAACTGAGATCAAAAGATTAATTACCAAGTGCATATCTTCTGCCAAAGGAAGTGACACTCTGTTGCACCAATACTCCCATCTCATCCTATAAACAAAATATCAGCTATAGATATTGCTGGACCAATCCTGCTTGAAGTAGAAGGTAACTTGTGAAATTCCTGGCACCTGCCAGTGCTTCCCAAACCCTTCCAGCTTGTGAGCCTTAGCTGGCACGTCATTATCAAGTCATGCAATTGTGCCCCAGGAATCTGCAGAATCTCCAAAAATGTAGGCAGCGTGAGCAGCAGGTCCAAGGACATCTCTTGAAGAACTGGAAACCACGTTGTGCTCTCCAAATCAAAGTCAATTGAACCAAATCTAAATTCTGTCCCCTCGCTTTGGCATCCTCTCAAGGGATCATAATAAACAGGGGAAAGGAATATTGAAAGCTCCCACTCCAATCTTGAAGAAACTCATCCGTTGCTTTTGCTGTCAGGTCCGACCTCCAGCTGAAGAACTTCTCCAGGTACATGTCCAACTGTTATGAAAACAGATCCATCGCACCAGAACCCCACTTCCGATGCACCATTTGGAACACTTGAGGATGCAACTTCCAACTGCTGCCATCCATTATATGTCTGGAATTCGAGCATACTATCACATTCCTTTTTTCCGGAATGTATTCTACCATGAATGAAATCTGGTGTTAGAGACACAAATGCAAGAAATGTTTGTCTAGCTCAACCAACATCATTAACTCTGTTGCCCCTAATTAGCTGATGTAATGCACTTCTGTGATATCCATATAAAGAAGTATACAACAGCCTGCCTATTAGGTGGCAGGGTTTTTATGGCAAAAAACCCTAGATAGTCAAACCAGTTGATGTGAAGTACCAACTCTACTTCAGACCAACGACCCTCGTTGAGACCAAGCTGCATCTGTCTCCCCAGCCCCACCTGCTGGCATCTGACTCAATGGTGACCTCTGGTTGGGATCTGCAAAAGGCTGGGCCCGTTCTAAACGTCCATATGTACAAGCTGCTAAGATAACTTTGCTCTGGCTTCTATTGACAGCGTGATGTTGTTCATACCCCCAACACTTGCGCAGATTTGAATCTTCAATCTCTGTAGTGCAGAGGGCCTGGAACAATCTCTTGTAGCGATGACGCCAAGTACCCTTCCATTGGGGCTGCTAGTCTCAAGGACAACGCCTTGGATAAGGCTGATCTCAGCTCCCTCTTGATGTCATTCACTTTGTGTGGGGTTGTGATTAACTGTAAGCTCTGAGAAAATCTACTTGGAACCCTATAAATGCTACACTTTGAGTTGGAATCAACACCAACTTCTCATTGTTTACAAAGCCTAATTCTTTAGGAGTTGGATAGCCCACGACAAATGAAGCATCACTTGATTCTGTTCCTGTGCTATAATAATCAGGCTGTCCCTTTGGCTCTCAGCGTTTCCTTTCAAACTAATGAAATCTCCTGTTTGGTTGTGAAGATGGGGATCATTGAATAGGTGTCAATGGGATCCAAATGGACCATCCAGTCTTGTCCTTTGAGAGGGTCTCTCAATAGATGGATACTTTCCATCTTGATTACCCTCTAAAGAATCCAGCTGTTGATATATTTGAGATTGTATAACAGCCTCTAATTTCCTCCCTTCTGTACAAGGGATATGTTGCAGCAAAACCCTCTGGGATGAGGTGTGGGGAGAAATATTGCTTGTTTACACAACAGTTCTTGAAACATTCAGCTGCCTAGGAATAAACTGCTCAATTGGGGTCCCATAAAACTCTAGTTTGAATCCCTGAATTGTTTCTAAGACCCACGTTTTGTGTGTTACTTTCTCCCAGCTACACAGAAAGAATGATTTTCTGCCCCCTCCAAAACCACTTGAGAGACAGGAATTATCTTTACTTTTAAATACAGATCCTGCACTGACTGGAAGATTTCCACGATAGCCACCTCTACCATCTCTACTATGGCTACCTCTAGCCTTGGATGGAAAAAAGATTCCTCCTTTGGAGCTGTCAAACTAGCTACATTATCTAGGTACCATACAACCTCTCTTTGAACCTTATGTTATGTTAACAGTATTTATATCGCGCACAGCTACTCCAAGGAGTGTCCCAGCGCGACCTTGGCTAAACAGGCTGCCTGACGAACTTCCCTTGCTTCATCTAGCCCTGCTAAAAAGGCTAAGTTGGAAGCCTATTTTTAGGGACAGCTGTGCTTTGTCCACCGCCATGAAAGTATTCAAAAATATTCACAGTTCTTTAGCAACAAGGTCCCAAAAGGAAGACCTTCCACTATCAGATATGCTTTTGCTGAAGCCAGGTCCATCAGTTTAGGGTCGATTGGCATTTAGATGGAGTGGTGGCTCTCAGCCGATATGGCACAGTTAGCATTGTCCAACTTACATATGGCCAGTTGGGTTGACCCTGCCAAAACATCGGGATCAATCACTGAGCCCGACTTCTTTGCCTGAAAACCCTTCCAGAATCTTGATAAGCGGTTCAGAGAGGTCTAACAACTTATCTTGGCATGCCTCCCAAAACCTGTTGATACCTTTCTTTGGGTCTTGCTATCAGGAAGGTGATCATATTTGGGTCTACATCTGGCAGCACCACCAACTTCCCAGGAAGGGCTGGCCTTGGGCATCGCACTGCAAGTCGATCGGAGACCCCTTTCTCGAAGCTTTAGCGCAACCGACGCAAGGTTGAACATTAGCTTCCACAGCCGGCAGAGGTACCCAATCTGAAGGCCACGGACGAGCTGGGTCACAACACAATAGGTTTGGCTGTATTATGGCATCAAATGCTGATGGGTCTGCATCCCAAGCCCTTTAACGCTTTCTTGACTCTGAGAGGGGGCACCCATGAGGAGGGTCTGACTGGTCTGAGTTGTCAGAAGCGTCATCAGAGTCATCCGCAGTGACAGTGTTTACCGAAGTGGCTTCATCCTGGGTCAGTTCGAGAGCACTGTAGGCGTGATCCTGCAAATAAACCCAAGACAATTTCTCCATGGCGTCAGAGTGTGGCCATTTATTGGACTTGCCTTACACCTTTTCTGGTTTTACCTCTCGCGTCGCCTGTGGTAAGGGGAAGCAGTCGAGTGTTCTTCGAACTCTTAGCGCTGCACATATTTTAATTGTCTGGTAAAGGGTTTGAGGGCCTTTGCCAGGGCTTAGTTCACTGATTGCTGCACTGAGTTCTCCTGGGCCTCTAGGAGGCTACTTCAAAGTAGTGCTCCTCTTAATTGGTGTTATTTGTTTATTCATTGCATCTACGTTCAATGATGATTATTGTACGGTATCTCTTGTTATAATATTTCTTATATGGAATTTGCTTATGTTATATCCAGATGTGTTCCTGAATGAGAGATCCTTTCTATTATTTCGAGATCGACTCTTGGATGAAGTTGTGGTTTTGTAGCATGCAAATAAAGCTTAGGAGAATTCTTTATTTCTTCTTGTCATTTGATCTCTTCTGGATGTCACCACAGCTCACAATAGTAATATCAATAAGTAACAGAACAAACCATCATTAAATAACACATATCCAAACAAAGAAATGATACCGTCTTTCTATTGATACCATTAGTAATGTCAATGTTAAATTGATAATTAATGCCACCAGTGAAATCATTAATATCATCTGTCACATCATGGGTGACGCCATGACTATTACATTTTGGGTGCAAGTTGTGGTTCACATCGCAGGAGTGTGAGTTAAGGGCTCTTGTAGGTATTGTTGATTGTCATGAACAGAGTCAACGACAGTCACTCTGTAGTTTTGGTTATTTTCTGTCATGTTTTACTCTACTGTTTTATGCTATGCAAATTCATCACCCCTCTGTAAATGAAATGTGGCAAGGGTCATCGTAAAACCGAGAAACCATTCAAACCGGGTGTATTTTACTTGCCACTGTTTAAATGCTTATTGTCCTTGTCCGCAAGAGAAGAAGATTTGTTATCAATTGTAAATATGCTTCCGTTTCTAGGGAAGAAAAAGCACCAACTAAACCAAGGACTTTCATCACTGCGGAAGGGAGAGTGCTGAATGTCAACGAGGCTAAGTAAGTGCCTTCTGAAATACGTTCTTTAATAATGTTTTGTAGTATTTATTTTTGGCAATGGTTTATGAAAATATGTTTACATTTAATACAGCAGGAGCCGTCTCACAGTGTGACATTACCTCATATTAGAAATAAATGAACATTATTGTTACCCATTGGCAACCTGTCAAAGTTATCTCTTCTGTATTGTTAAGATCATAGCCCAAAATGTGGAAAGATGTTGTCGCACTTTATGTTCTCAAACTATAAAACACAGCTTTACCAACTGGCTCACTCGCTCTTCGCAACCCACTTTCAATACTAAATTCGTACCTCTGATAACATCTTCTAAACACTTTTCCGCCACTTTTCAATACCTTAAACTTACTCAATAAATCTTGTGTTAGGTTGGCTTGCTGAAAACATGTCCAAATTATCCATATAGCCCATTCACATTCACCTCGGTGGGTGTCACTACATGGGTTCACGCTTCTTTGCTTAGAACCAATCCCTCCCTCATTCTCTCTTCTCTTTCCTCACCACACATTCCTAAATCGTACTGCTGCCAAGGTTCTCACTCCTGTAAACATAGCACCAGTAAAGGGGACCTCATGCAGGCTGTTTTTGAATGTCAGCTAGGCATACATCCAGTTCACATGTCTGTCAGTCATCATGGCCATTAGTTCCTCTGTTGTAAAGATGTTCAGCATTCATTTCAGGATGACATACTTCTCAGCTTCAATACCTGTGCTCGACAGACACCTAAGCTCCAGGCATCATAAATTATTGAAACAAATGTAGAGGCTCTCAAAAAAGATGTTTTCAAAAATATCCACTGTGTACGTTATTCAATAGATTGTGTTCTCAATTATGTTTATCACAGGAAGTTCCAAACATGAAACACCAGCCAACCAGGCATCATGTTTCCCAAGATCTTTGCATCTCCTCTGTAGGTGGGCTAAAGAGCACCAATTGATACTAGATTGGTAGTCATTTCACATTTTTCTTTTAGCCCCAATAAGACCGACATTATGAGTGGCCTTTTAATCCTCTCTGTAACTTTGACCTCCTTGAATTACCGATACCAGAGGTACCAGTAACTCCAGAGGGCTGGAGTTACCCGCAGATAACAAGTTGGACCCTAAGAGTCCTCTTAGAAGCAAGTAATTACCAGGCAGATTGGTAATTCCAGATCCAATCCACCGATAATTCTTCATTTCTCCCCAGATTTTCACACTTAGAGCAGAAAATCTCAGTGTCAGAATAAACAGAGACAGGGCCGGACTGGCTACCGGGCGTTTTGGTGTGCTGCCGAGCTGGGGGCTGATTTCACTGCGGTGGGGGCTTATTTCGTTGATGGGGACCTGCGTGAGCTTCGAAATAAACAAAGCAAAACGAATGTTTTTAAGCACACGCAGGTCCCCATCAACGAAATCAGCCCCCAGCTCGGCAGCACAACAAAACGCCCGGTAGCCAGTCCGGCCCTGAACAGAGACAAGGTGTTCTGGACGATTTGATAATTCTTATGGGGCCAGAACCATCAACGTTAAGTACCCAGGACAGAGTCATAAGGCCAAAGTCCAGAAGAGCCTTGTGCTTTCCTGTTGAGCAAACAAAAACATGTGGTCGCACCTCAAGTGGACTTAATGGGGAAGAACACATTGTCACTCATAAAGGCCATGGATGGCACAACTGTCTGCAGAATGCGATGGCTTTTCTAATTACATCCTTTGCTGATGTCCGCTTCTGCCATCAACTGGGCTTATAAGCAATATGTTTGTGCTGTTTAAAACTCCAAAATTATTCTAACTTTGTATAATTTGACATGTCATATTTTATGTGATGCGGCGGGACCAAACTTAGCGCACATATTTTAATCAATGTGACAGTGCTAGGATGCACCACTGACGGGCATTCTCCATGTCCATCCTGTGCCCCAACCCATCTGATGAGGCCCAGTAGTTGTAGAACCTCAGCATTCTAGGCTTGTGCTCGAACTTGACCTGAGATTTGGCCCTCCTCTGGGTCCAGGCTAGTTTCCTGACCTGGGACTGGAAGTAGAACCCAACCCTAGGTGGGCTCCTGATGAACTGGTGTGTAAAGATCTCTTTTATGCACTCTCAGATTCTGTGTCGACTCACTGCTGACTGTAGCCCCAGAGCAGGTGAAGGACTGTTCTGGATTGTACTTATAGGGAAGATGGAATGACCTAACCTTACTGAGAAATATTAGCTACCAACATAACTCATATCCTCGTGAGAATGAGTGCGCAACTAGAGAGACTGCTTTGTAGGACCTAAGCTCATTCCTTTACAGGTCAGTGCTAACCCGGACATGATGCTTGAGGGAGTGGCTGCCGCAGAGATGGGAAACTGGGCCTGTATGTTGCCCGGAAATATGGTTTATGTTTGGCGAATTCTACGGTTTACACACTGCCCTTATCTCACTAAAAACACATTGAGAAACTCATGTCATCTTAGATAGGGTCCGCAACGGTTCTCCTACATTCCTATAACAATGCATCTACATTATTCTTATCTTTAGACTTGACTTCTGTTTGAAGGAGGATGAAGACAATAACCAGCTCATCCTGGACCTCGCCATCTACAGGTTAACATTTCTTTATTTACTTTAAAATGAATTTAAAGGTTCTTAATGGTTATTGCTTTGACATTGAACTGTTTGAAGATATTTTTTATCTTTTCATCTCATACTACATCAGCCTGGTAATTGGTGGAACTACATTCTGTTTATTCAAGTGTGTTTTATGTTCCATGCGATGCCAACACTTGCCCTTTGGCCATGTTTCCAGAACCGCCATCCATTTCACTTCTGCTAATCTATGTCGGTCGCGAATTTATGCTTATTTTTACGATGTAGGTTTACAGTTACAGTGAAGGCTGACACTTTGTTAATTATATTTCACGGTAATGAATGTAGATTTTATTACTATCTGTGATTTATTCGCAGACCTTTTGCTTGAACTCCTAACATAAATTCTTAGGGCATGGTAGTCTGTATTCCTTCCTCCATGTGGCTCGTCTTCTCCTTGCATATTCCACCAAACATTTGCATATTCCTTTTGGATTACTGAAGGGAGGATTCTGCTGTCTATGTAACCGTGAGCGTGCACAGTAAGACAGTCATCAGACGTTGCAAAATAATCGGAATTTGTGCAGTGCTGCACCGCATCGCCATGAAAGAGTGGAGGCAGACAGCGATTCGGGTGATGATAAGCATACTCCTCGCCCCCTGCCATGACCAGAAAAGATGCAGCAAGAGATTCCAGGAGCAAGGCACGCAGGAGGAATGTGACTGACAACTGCTGAAGTGAGCATCATGAGAACAAGAATAAAACAAGCAAAGCCAGAGGGCCTCCAGCTTTGCAGACATGGCAACTTGCATGGAGCCACCATTTGTCGCAACATAGCGGTTCCTTTCACACGCTCACCCTGTAAAGAGCCAATATCACACGGTGAAAGGGAAGGTGAGCTGGGAATCCTGCACTGAGTGTGTTTCCAGCTCGTATTTGGAGGCTCTGAACAGCTGCTATCCCTTAAAGTTTTGCGGGGAAAAACAGGACACCTGCGGCAACCTCAGCCAACTTTTTTTGGGGAGGATAGGGGTGAAGTTGAGGGGGCAGAAGTGCCTCTTTAGCAATTCTCTGCACAAAGCCCTACTCTTTTGAAGGTTGCAAGCCCGACTTTGCCAATGCTTTTTATGTTCAATAGATGTTGTGGAAGCATGTTCAACCACAGCCGCCATCTTTGGGTTTGGAAAATCATTAGAAATGCATTAAAAGATGGTATTATTTTAACAAACTCATTCAAAGATGGCCTTGGTTCAACACACTCATCTGCTGTGAGCATCTTTGAATGGGTTGTTAATATTATGCAAACCATTTCCGTGTGCCCGTGCATGCATGCGCGTGAACACTGGAAGGGGCCTTCTTGAAAAGGGTAACTAACTACTTTAAGATTGACATCTGTTGATAGTGCAGTGGGCACAAAAGAGAAGAAAAAAAAAGAATTAAGTGACTGAGGGCTCGGGGAAGGTGAGACAAGTAGGGAGATGGAAGGGCAAATAAGGAGCACGGCTGGGGAGGATATTTTAAACAAACAAGCAGGATTGGCATTGGTGGTAGAAGCAACAAATGAGCTGGAGGGGTCAGGGATGGATGCAGCACAGAGTGAGAGGGGGCCTGGGGCAAAGTGAAGGGGCACAGCATACGGGAGAGAGCAAAGAGCAGGAAAACATGCAGTCCCATGGAGCCATTGAATCAAGTGGAAACAGCTGGGACAGACAGTAAAGCTATCCAATCATGAACAAGGGACCTACCTATGTGTGTTGGAAAAATAGGTCTGACCAACAGCCGAGACCTAATGATACACATCGGCAATGTCTGGGGTTATTACCAACAACTCCCAGTTTATTCTCAAGAGGACATGAAATATAAAGAAAATTACACTTGACTGTGTCTGATAAGTGGCCAGTGAACTGTAAAAATAATGGCAAAATACATTTTGTAACTTATTCCTCGCCTGTCACCTTTGTCACAGGTGGCGTCTCAGTCATCTGCTGTATGGGAGTTTCCTGCACTTCCTTGCACTTTGTTATTGTGCGCTTTGAAGTGCTTTTCTCTGCCACTGAAGCACTACTATTGCTGGAGCCCGCTTCACTATTCGATAGTGATAGACCTATTCTGATGGCCGCATTCGAGAACTAGCACTCTAGCTCATTGGCAACCTTCAACAGGCGCCGGGTCACATCACTTCTACAGTGCACATGCTTGACTTGTAGGTTTGCAGTACATCTTTTCAAGGTGGATGTGTTGAAGGACATTCTGTCCACAGGGCACCTGAATGCTTGTAGTGGGTGTCTGAATGGCATTTCAGTTTCCTCGGTGCCTCAGAGCCTTTTTTGAGGACCAGGCACAGTGTGATCACATCCTGGGGCATTATCATGACACTTCATGTCATGTTCGGAAAGCCATCTAGGATGTTATTATTCAGGTCTTCCTCCATATGGTTCAACTCTGACTGCTGTTTCTTAAACTCTGACTGCGGTGCATTGCAAGTTAATATTGATGCCAAAGAAGGAGAGGGTGTAGCAGTGGTGCCTGTATTGGCAGTCACATGTTTTGCTTGGGTGTCGTCCTGTGCTGCTGCTCATGCAAGTGGTACACTGAATGGGTCCCTCGCTGATGTAACAGCCCCAGCTGTCCCTTCTGTTGGGCCGTCTTCTGTTCCCTTGTGTCTACATTCACAACCTGAATTGTAGGATCTTTGAGGACGCAGAGCATTTGTGATGCTGCAATAAATTATGGTCATGCTAACACGTCCTACTTCTCATGTTTGCTACAAATGCAGCATAATTGCTAGTCATAAGTGCTACAGTAGTACACGGTAATTGTTTGCATTGGGGTTTATGCCAGATACTCAAGGGAAGCATGGACAGGTACAAGTACAACTGTGCTAACAGGGCAGCAAATGCAGCTGTGCTTACAGGGCATTACTACATAGGCTACATGCCCAATGGGGCATTGTGTTTGGGAGCCGTGACAAGTGGCATGGACTACATGCTGCATGTGCATTGTTTGTGAAAAATGTCTCGTTCTACATTCTGTGGTGCATGTCTGTGTGATGTGGGAAGTCTGTTTGCCTATGTCTACCTTCCCACTCATGCCTCCCTGGTGCACTCTTAGGGCTTATCTGGTGCAGTGGGTACTGGAGCTGATTCGACAATGGAGCAGTCTTCAGTCGTGCTCTCTGGCTGAAAGGTTCTTTCTATGATTTCTTCCAAGGGAACTGGTGGTGGTGCATTGTTTGCTCTGCCTCCAGTTGTAGAAGCCTGTATCCTGGAGGCCAGCCTCTCCTTTATCGGGACAGTAGATCTTACCGTATCTTCGTAATTTGTCTAATGTCTAGTTGAGTACTTCAATGACGTTGATCCTTTGCCTGATCTGGACCCCGATGTAATTTTTTGGTGGCATAAGATACAGCATGAGAGATCTCTCTGGATAACTTGTTATATTCTGCAACATACTCCTCCACCAGGATTTCCAGTTCCCGATAACTAAACGTTTGTTTCCTTATCCTTCTTCCATTATCCTGTGGCTTCTGGCCTGCCATTATGGTAAGGTGGGGTTCTTCACTGTAGTGTTCAACACTAGTTCACTTCTCCACTGCCCTCTAACACTGCTTCTGTCTCACTTTCTTGTTATTTGATATTGTCACTACTGCCAATGCGACAGCTGTAATTTGAGGCTGGTTCTAATTTGCAATTCGTGATGCCTTATTTTGCAACTGTGAAACTTAATGATTTGGTTTTACATTCCCTCTGTGGTCATTCATCTACATTTGCATTTTCAAATAGAAAAAAACATAAATTCCAAGTCACAAATTTTGGTCTTTGGAATTTATGGCCTTAGTCATCAATTCCTTGTCAGACATTCAGACTTCTTGGGATCTGGCTAAATGCACAAAACCTGTCTTTGGAGCATCCACTGTATAGCCCACCGGCTTTAAAACAGTTTTGCTAAAAACGACTTAACCTGCTTTTCTTCAAGTTTATGTGGTCATCATGATCATGAAGAAAGTCTCTTGTCATCAGATAATACACAGACTTAGTCACCCAATCTAGATAAGAGTCTAGATAAGAGAACCCCTTTCTGTGCAAAAAGCTGTTACCACTGCATGACTTTTGAGAATGCTCCAGGAGCCAATTTAAGTCCAGGTGGCAGCACCTTGTATTGATACTGTCTGTTCTCTTCCAGGGGATCCTCATCAATAGTCATAAGCACTGAATATTCCCGCCCATGTGCGGGGACCCCGGAAAAAATAAAAAATATATATGAAAAACATATATATACAGCTCTATATATATATACATATATCATTTTTTCTCGTACCAATGCAGCCCCCAAATAGGAGTCTAAACAATGCCATAATAATTAACTGCTTTTGTAAACACACAATGAATATATAGACCACAGGAGGGCAAGTATCACTTGAACTCTTTTTAATGAGTAAAACTCATGAAAACTGCAAAAAAGCAGGCATTATTAGCCTACAGGCTGCATTGCAAACCAATAGCATAGAAAATGAAAGCAATTGTACAAAAACTGGCACCGTGCCTTTAAGGCAGCCATGACCCCTAGCTTCCCATCATGCCTCAGGGGTGACAGTTAGGTCAGTTGTTCTTTCCGGCTCCTTTAGTCAGGACCCTGGAACTCACAGCTCTGACTTTTTGACTTTTTAGTCAGAAAAATCATCTCTAATTCTAGTTTTCTACTCTTCACTCGACGTCTTTTGGGCTTTAGAGTGAAGCACTTCCATTTTTTAGACAGAAAAGGCTTTATTTTCTGTCAGAATGCCTTCACTTTTTGACACCTGCCCTTCCTGTGGCAAAAAGAAGGCTAGGACTGACACACATTCAGTGTGTATTCTCTGCCCCCCTGATTCTCACTCTCCAGAGACCTGCCAGCATTGTAAGAAGCTGTCCAGGAGAACCATCAATGAAAGGGAGAGAATCCGGTTGTATGGGCTCTCTGAAAGAGGTAGGTCTCCAGTGAGACAAAAGAAGGAGAGCAAGATCGACGTCAAGGAGCAAGATTCCAATCTGTTCGCCGTCAACGTTGGGATCGACGTCGAACCTTCCAGCAGCGAAGAAGCAGGCGACGTCGAAGTCTTCGACGGTGCAGGCGCACCGATCAACGCCAGGACCGAAGACCGTTCCAACGTCGAGTCAGATATCGGAGCCTCCGTTGGTGTCAACCCGGCGACAATCAACGTCGAGGTATAGGTCTCCGTCAGCGTTGGCTGAACGTTCAGCGTCGAGACATGATGCTCCGTCGCCGCCCTCTCGCAGGCGATCGACGTCGAGGCGCAGGTCTCCGTTTACTCTTAGACGGTCGACGTCGAGGCATAAGACTCCGCCTCCGTCGTCAAGAAGGGGGTCGACGTCGAAGCACCAGGTTCAACCGTCGACGCCCAAACGGAAGTCTCCGTGGTCGTATGCCCAGAGACGATCGACGTCGAAGCAGAAGACTCCTTCGGCTACTTCTCTTAAGTCGAAGTCGAGACATGGGTCGCTGGCGAAGAGTCACTCAGCGTCGAGACAGAGGTCCCCGCCAGCCTCTTCTCGTAGTCAACCGGCGTCGAGGCACAGGACTCCGTCGGCGTCACCACATAGACGTTCGACGTCGAGGCTATCTCCTCCGCCTTCAGGCAAGAAACGATCGACGTCGAGACGCAGGGATCGTTCAACGTCGAGACACAGATCTCGGTCGGTGACCATTTCGTCATCTCCATCAACAGCGCTGAGGGCAGAATCTCCAGCGCTGGGTCATGCAGAGACTCCTCGTTCAATGTCGAGACACTCTCGCCAGTCGGCGTCGACCCATCGTACTGTCTCAAGACACTCGTCGTTGTCACACTCAGGCTCGGCTATCTCAACGTCGAGCAGTCCAGCGCCTTCTCCAGTACGACCTCGGCCACCTGTATCTCCTGCACGGGAGGAAAGGCAAGGAACTCCGCCTATTCGCCTATCTCCTAGATGGATGTTACCTCTGCACCACTGGCAGAAGTCTGGTACGGTGCAAGCAGGAGACAATCCGGACTATTCCAGCCCTTTGCACAGGTCTCCTCTAGCCCGGCTGGTGCAAGCTTTGGATCGCTCCCCTACTGCTCCACCAAGGGGTCGGGAGCGAACTCATACTCCTGCATCCTCCTCAAGAAGAAGATCCAGGTCTAGACAGTGCAGGAGAAGGCACAGATCTCTGACAACCTTGCCCTCTTCCACTTGCTCTTCAAAGAGGGATTACTCACCGACTCTGACCGACAGCCCACCGTCGAGGATCTCTCCGGTGGATGACGTCAGTACTTTTCAGGACGTTCTGGCCAGAGGGGCAAATAAATTGAACATTGTTATGCCCACTCAGCAGGCTTCATCCTCTGTGATATTCGAAATGCTGCATCAGAGGTCAACATCCAGACCATTGTTGCCTTTGGTGCCGGGCCTCCTTCAGCCAGTCATGGATGTGTTTCTGACGCCTGCAACACTCAAGACTGCGCCTGCGAGGATCTTCAAGAAATACAGACCCCCACAGGAGGATCCTTTATTCCTCAGATCTGATCCGCCACCTGATTCTGTGATTATAGCGGCTGCTAAAAAGACTCAT
Source organism: Calotriton arnoldi (assembly GCA_963921515.1). NCBI lineage: Eukaryota > Metazoa > Chordata > Amphibia > Caudata > Salamandridae > Calotriton > Calotriton arnoldi. The sequence goes on from CAWUFW010001355.1 coordinate 2,705,496, forward strand.
ACGGTGGCCTCTTCATCATCCGTTCCTCCGGATAACGAGAGCAGAACACAGGATTCATGGGGCAGGAAGGTCTGTGGCACGTCAGCCTCCATGCTTAAGGTCTCCAGCGCTTTTAGGGCGCTAAGATAGATCTCTGTGGGACTCACTTCAGAGATTTACAGAAAAACTCCCAAAAGAGGACCGCAGGGACTTTGAGGAGGTATTACAAGAGGGAAGCCTGGTGGCAAATCAGGTGATCAGCGCCGCAGCTGATGGAGCTACGCTGTTGACTCATGCCTATGCACATGGAATATGTGCCAGAGGATCATCCTGGCTCCCGTTAACTGCGTTAAAGCCGGAAGCGCAATCTCGCATCCTCAATTTGCCATTCTCAGGGACATCCTTATTTGGAACACACACTGATGAGGAGATGTCGCGAATGAAGGCAGAGCTGGATACTTTGAAGGCAGTTGGCCTTGAGAAAAGAAAAGAATTCAAACGCCGTTACAGGCCGTATGATAGGCGGCCCTTCCACCAGAGGGTTCAAACCCCTCATTGGCAGAGGCAGCAACATCAACAGACCCAGTCAAAGCCACACTATCAGGGTCGTCGCACCCCCAGAGGAAGAGGAACCCCTCGGCAGTCTTCTACCGCGGCAAAAACACCTTCCAAACAATGAGTGTCTACTTCCCCCATCGCCGTTATCCACTCCAGTGGGGGGAAGTGTTGCAAATCATCTAGAAGAGTGGCGTGCGATCACAAAAGATCAGTGGGTGTTGACTACGCTACAAAATGGGTACTCGCTTCGTTTCCGGCATCGACCTCCTGCGATCCCTCCCGTAAAATCAACGTGTCATCAAATGAAGATACTGCGACAGGAGGTTGCCACCCTCCTGCGAAAATCAGCTATCGAGGAGGTTCCTATGTCACAACGAGGTCGAGGAGTATATTCAAGATACTTCCTGGTGAAGAAGAAAGGGCGGAAGGCAGAATACAGGCCCATTCTAGACCTTCGGGCCCTCAACAAATACATCAAAAAAGAAAAGTTTCGCATGCTGGCTCTCCATCAAATATATCCGCATCTGCGAAAGGGAGATTGGATGTGTTCGTTGGACCTGCAAGATGCATACTTCCATGTCCCGGTCAGTCCACTGCACAGGAAGTTCCTATGTTTTCTAGTGGGATCGACCCATTACCAGTTCAAAGTCTTGCCCTTCGGGTTGAAATCAGCTCCTTGGGTGTTCACGAAGTGCATGGCAGTGGTGGCAGCTGCTCTACATCACAGAGGCATCTTTGTGTACCCCTATCTCGACGACTGGCTTCTGAAGGGTCCCTCTCCCCAGAGCATGAGGAACCATTTTCAGCAATGTCTGAGCCTATGTCTGCAGCTGGGTCTCCAAGTCAACTTCGAGAAATCGACGCAGCAGTCTACGCAAAGAATACAGTATCTGGGGGCAACAATAGACTCCGCAGTAGGAAAAGTGTTTCCTTCGGAGGAGAGACTGTTATCTATCATTCTGAAGGGCTAACAGATTCTACACAACGGTTTGCCTTCAGTCCGTCAGGTTGCCTCTCTCCTGGGGTCGATGGCCTCCTGCATTTTTCTGGTCCTCAATGCCAGACTCAGAATGCGTCCTCTGCAGCAAGACCTGTAGGACAAGTGGGATCAACGGTCTGCTCGGTGGGACGACAGGATACAGCTGTCAAAAGCAGCCAGAGCCTCAATTCCATGGTGAATGCGAAAGGAGAATCTGCTGGTAGGGATTCCGTTCCATCAGATGCCTCCCACTCAGTCATTGATCACGGATGCCTCCCTACAGGGTTGGGGAGCCCACATGGGGCCGCTTCAGACTCAGGGTCATTGGTCAGCAAAAGAACAGTTGTACCACATCAACATGCTGGAGCTGAGAGCGAGCGGTGCATCTCGCTCTCAAAGCCTTCCTTCCTTCAATTCAGACCAACTCCATCCTGGTTCAGACGGACAACACAACTTCCATGTACTATCTGAACAAGCAGGGAGGAACTCGATCGAGGTCCCTATCTCTGGAAGCGCAAGCTCTCTGGCATTGGCTCCTGGCGATGAATCTCTCCATAACCGCAATTCACCTTCCAGGAGAGCAGAATTCACAAGCAGACGCTCTCAGCTGGCACTTCGAGGACCAGCAGGACTGGGTTCTAAACGACAAGGTCGTCGAAAGCATCTTCCAAGAATGGGGTCGTCCAACCATCGACCTGTTCGCAGACGACGCAAGGTACTACCGACCAGTGTCGAAAGGGAATGCCCTTTTGATCAGCTGGTCAGGGGCATTTGTGTACGCCTTTCCTCCCCTTCCACTCATCCCGAAGGTCGTGACCAAGCTCTCCCACTCAAAGGCGAGAATGATACTGATTGCTCCGGACTGGCCAAGGCAGTGGTAGTACCCGGACCTTCTACACCTGTCAGAACGTCCACACAGGAGACTGCCGTGCAGGCCGGACCTGCTATCCAAGACGAACGGGAGCATTTATCACCCCAACCTTCCTTCACTGAACTTAGCAGCATGGCTCCTGAGGTCCTCCAGTATGGTCACTTAGGGCTCCCTCAAGACTGCATGACCATCCTGAAAGAGGCTAGAAGGCCATCCACAAGACGTTCCTATTCTTGTAAATGGAAACGTTTTTATGTTTGGTGTGTTCAGAATAATTGTAGTCCTACCAAGGGACAGGAAGAAGTGATCTTACCCTACCTGCTTCATTTAGCTAAGGCAGACCTGAAATTCTCTTCCATTAAGGTACACCTAGCTGCCATAACAGCGTATAGGCGTTCACCTTCTCAACCTTCTTTTTTCTAACTACAGTTAGTAAAGGACTTCTTACAGGGTCTGAAGAAGGTCTATCCTCCTATTCGGCCTCCTTCACCTTCCTGGGAACTGAACCTGGTTCTTTCTAAATTGATGGGTCCACCTTTTGAGCCGATCCACAAAGCAACGCTACAACACCTTACATGGAAGGTGGCGTTCCTTGTGGCGATTACCTCAGCTCGCAGGGTGAGCGAGATCCAGTCCCTCTGCTCAAAAGAACCTTACACTGTTTTTCACCTCAATAGGGTTGTTATGAGAACCCACCCCTCTTTTCTCCCGAAGGTGGTGTCGGATTTTCATGTGAACCAGTCCATTTCACTTCCAACCTTTTTTTCAAATCCCTTTACTCCAGCTGAGAGGGCTCTGCATTCCTTAGACCTGAAGAGAGTTTTAAAATTTTACTTGGACATGTCTAAATCAATTAGGAAAGCTGATCAACTGTTCATAAATTACGGTTCGATCAGGACAGGTTTTCCAGCCTCTAAACGGTCCATCTCCAGGTGGATAGTTTCGTGCATCAAACTGGCTTATCAGCTAGCACAGAAGCCACTTTGGTCTAGACCAAAAGCACATTCCACTAGGGGGAAGGCAGCGACTGCTGCTTTCCTTAACAATGTACCGATTTCCGAGATCTGTAAAGCAGCTACTTGGAGATCTGTACATACGTTTACAAGACATTATTGTCTTTATTCAGATACAAGAGCAGACACCCAAGTAGGCCAAGCCTCCTTGAGGAATCTGTTCCATTACTGATTTACTCTACTTGTTGATTGGGTCATTCTCTCTCATTTGCCCGCAGGTGGAGGATGGGCTTGCTATTCTATTCAGTGCTTATGACTATTGATGAGGATCCCCTGGAAGAGAAGGATAAGTTACTTACCTGTAATCCTAGTTCTCTTCTAGGGGTTTCCTCATCAAAGTCATAAGCAACCCACCCTCCTCCCCAGGCAAATGAGAATGTCTGTTATGTTACAGGTATATCTTTGTGCCCTGACCTTCGGGTCTCCGCAAAGAACAACTGACCTAACTGTCACCCCTGAGGCATGATAGGAGGCTAAGGGTCATGGCTGCCTTAAAGGCACGGTGCCAGTTTTTGTACAATTGCTTTCGTTTTCTATGCTATTGGTTTGCAATGCAGCCTGTAGGCTAACAATGCCTGCTCTTTTGCAATTTTCATGAGTTTTACTCATCAAAAAGAGTTCAAGTGATACTTGCCCTCCTGTGGTCTATATATTCATTGTGTGTTTACAAAAGCAGTTATTTATTATGGCATTGTTTAGCCTCCTATTTGGGGGCTGCATTGGTATGAGAAAAAATGATATATATATATATATACAGAGCTGTATATATATGTTTTTCATATATATTTTTTATTTTTTCCGGGGTCTCCGCACATGGGCAGGAATATTCAGTGCTTATGACTTTGATGAGGATACCCCTGGAAGAGAACTAGGATTACAGGTAAGTAACTTATCCTTGCCAACTATGATGTGCAAGAAACCCCACGGTGTGGTGCAGATCAGTCCATCAAACTAGGTATCCTGCAAATCCCAAGCACACATTCTGTCTCCCTTTTTAAAAAAAGAAGGAAAATGTGACGAAGAGCCAACTTTCTGATTATTTTCCTTTACCTTTACCTCTTGAGGTCTAGGATAGGGTGAAGCTCCCGTCTGGAACCTTTCTTCCTGATCAGAAAATAGCAGCAGTAAATCCGTTTGTTCTACTGATGTTTTGGAAGCCGCTCTATTTCATTCTTCTCCAGTGAGAATCGTGTTTCTTCAATCAGCTGATCTAGCATAGCAGGATTCACCCTCTTCGGTGGAATTTTAGGAGGAAAAGAAGAAAATCTAATTTTCTACCCATTCTACACAATATCTAATGTCCACATGTTCTTTGTAACCATTTTCCCATGCAGAGAGAAAGTTGGAAATACTCCCACCATCGGGGTGCAAAATGGTGGGGGAAGGCTGGATAATTATTTTGTAGGAGACTTCCCTGCAGCAGCTGAAGGCAGTTTTTATTGAAAGGACTGCACCGATTGTTGTCTCTGGTTCTGTGGTTGTTTTTTCCAGAATGGAATGTGGAACCTCTGCTTGCTATTGGGAATTCTTTAAAAAAAGTCTTTTAAAATGAATTTTTGGAAATTGTTAATTTTTTTTCAGGCCTACTGATCTTAAGGTATTTGTTGCAGTTTTCTTTTTCTGAACTTCCCCATAGCCTAAGAACCAATTAAAGGAAGAACAATTCAGTGGTAATTCCAATATCTTGTGCTGTACTTCTGGAGTCAAAGACATGAGGCTTAGCCATGAGGAGCTCCAGATAGATATCCCATAACACATGTTGGTCGGAGCCAGAGCATGATATGTAATATGTGACTATGGAAGAGTTCATGCTTCATTTAAAGAGCCTCTTGAAAGACTTCGCACTTTTCTCTTGGGAGATGCTCAACAAATTGACTTAAGGAATACACAGGAACCTGTTGTAACGTCTTAGGAAGACAGAAGAATTTGCCGCCATGGCAATACCAGAAAATATCTTGAACTCCTTTTATCCCTGTCCTTTCCTGGCGGAGTGAATGAAACACGTCTTCTTTGAAATCTGTTTTTTTTGTGGACATTGCATTGACCCACATATTAAACGAAATCCAGACATTGTATGTGCATCAACTTCTAGAAAAAATTTAACAATCTCCTTTCTGGGACACCAAAAGCTCATTTCACAAGGAGAAAATTAGGTCCTTTAGCTATGCTAGCAAATCTGAAGACAATCACCTGGAAAATGGTCCCCTTTTTTAAAAGACATTTTCTAGATTCAGATTTTAGAGCACAGACCTAAGTGTGGCAAGTCTACCTTGCAAATCTTTTTTGGCTAATAAGCCATTGTTTTCTAATGTTTTTCGTTGCTGCAAATTAGAATGATGAACTTGCCATTCTTATTACATTATTTATATCAATGAAGATTTCATGATAGAGAAGGAAAAATAACATACCTCTGGTTTTAGTTCTCCATCATAGCATGTCATAAACAACCTGCATGCCTATATGGTAGTGTCAATGTCTTAGTTTATTCAAGAGGATTCACTGTACTGTTGTCTAAGAGACCAACTGCCAGTGAAGAGCTTTGTAATACACTGGAGGTGCTGCTTCCGGTAAGTGTGCTGTATTCATTTTTTACATTAACAAATCTGATGCCTATCTGGCTCCATTGACCTTTTATCCCTGTAATGTTTTCTTCTATAAATGAATCCTATTTAAGGGAGCAGCCATCTGATTCACTTTCAATATAATTGGCTTTTTCTCAAAATGCAATAAAAATGAAATTCCATTATTGTAGCATGTAAATAGGCACATTTAAAAACATAAAGACAATTAATAATAAAAAATCGCCAACCAGAAATACTTAATTGCACCCCATGGCCTGTCACATATAACACATGGGAGAAATTTGGTTGTTGGTTGAGTGGGGTGCTCACCCTGCTCAAGCAACAGCCACAATCCTTGTCAGGGTGAACCACAAAAGTCACTAAATTAACCCTGTGCTTAACCATCTGGTATCATGGCACAAAAGCTTCCAGGCTTAACTAAGAGGCAATGTGTAAAGTACTTATGCAGCACACAAACAGTAATAAAGTGACAATACAATACAAGAAAAATCCCACACCAATTTAGAAAAGTAAAGTACATTTTAATAAATTATTTGACACCAAAATGATAAAACTCCAATAAGTAGAACCGGAGTTATGAATTCTTAAAGTTTAACGTAAAGTCTAACCGCGGACATCTAGTCGTGACTAGTTTACTTGTTCCCAATCAAAAGTTAGCATTTATTAAATGTAATAAGGCAATCCAATGTTATCCTATGGGGGAGGTAGGCCTCACACTAGTGAAAAACGAATTTAGGAGTTTTATGCTACCAGAACATGTAAAATCTAAAGGTTTATGTGCAGCCTTGTTCTTACAATACACCCTGCTCTATTGGCGATATAGGGACTGCCTCAGGGTTGACTTATACTCAATAAAAGAGGAGTTTTTGGCTTGGCGAGGGGGTTATATTGCCAAGTCAAAATGGCAGTTTAAAACTGCATTCAGGGTGCAGTGGCAGACGTGGCACATGCTTGAAAGGGCTACATAAGTGTGTGGCACAATGAGTGTAGCAGGTCCACTAGTAGCTAATCAGGTGTAAGCCAATTTCACTATGTTTAAGGGAGAGAGCACAAGCACTTTATCTCTGGTGAGCTGTGGTAAAGTGCACAGAGTCCTAGAGCCAACAAAAACAAAGTTCAGCAAAAAGTGGAGGGTTAAGGCAAAACGTTTGGGAGAAGACCACTGTAAACAATTGGAATACTGGGTTAGGGGGTTGAAACCCTACTCACGCGGCAACCACAAGCCTTGTCAGGGTGAAGTCACAAGCAAACTCCAAATTAAACTGTGCCCAAACTTCTGATAACTTGGTACAGAGCAGTCAGGCTCAACTTAGAGGCAATGTGTAAAGTAGTTGTGCAACACGTCAAACAGTAATAATGAGAAAACACAACAGAAGAAAAATTTCACACCAAATTAGAAACATAGAGTAATTTTTAATAAAAAATAACAAGACCAAAACAACAAAAATCCAATTAGTAGAACCGGAGATATGCAGGTTTAAAGATTTCAGTGAAAATAGTGCCATAAAGCACAAACCACCAACTGGATATCTGGTCGCACTAGACCACGACAAAGTCACAAGTTCAGGCCGACTTCGATGGATCATGGGCCAGCTACAGGGACCCAGTTAGGACTGCTGAACAAAAGTACCTTAAATCCTGGTTGCGAAGCGTTGCAAGGTCCCGCATCAAGGATGCATCCCGAAGCTAAGGCGATGCGAGGTCCGTGTCAGAGATGTGTCTCACAGCGTCGGTTCTGGGGAGCTGCGAGGCTGGGAAGTGAGGTCCTGCGTCGCCGTTGAGGCCGTCGACAAGGGGGCTTGCGATGCAAAATTCTGCATCAAGGATGCGTTTCCCACCGGCTGGTTCCGATAAGCTGCTGAGCTTGCAAAGTGGGGTCCTGCATTGTTAAGAGTGCCATCGACGAAGGGCTTGCAAAGCAAGGGCCTGCATCGAGTATGCATTATGCAGCGGTGATTCTGATGAGGCTGCAGCGCAATGCGAAGTCCTTGCACTGGAAAAGAACATGCAGCAGAGGCGATGCGTCTGTTCTGCTGAGTGTTGCTCCGCCCAGAAGAAGAGATGTGTCCGTTCAGCTGGGTCTACAGATGGACTGGCCGCGGACCTTCAGGCCCACTTCCAAGGGTCCAGGACTGGGGTGGCACCACTTGGCACAGTAGGACTCACAGTTGCCGAGTACAGGTGCTGGTTACAAGAAACTGGCCCTTGGAGTCACTCTTGTGGTCCTGGGTGCAGGTTGCACATCCATTTATTCTCACCTAGGCAAGAGGGCACAAGGTCACCACATCGGGGCAGCAGTCCTTCAAGTCAGCAGGCCAGCAGAGTGGCAGTCCTTTCTGCAGGACCGCAGTCCTTCTTCCTGGCAGTGTACTGAATAGTTGGTGTCTGAGGTCCAATGTGTATACCTGCTGCCTTCTTTGAAGTGGGAGAAATGTCTAGGGGATTCCCTTTGAAGTGCACAGGTTTTCTGCCTTCCCTGTCCTGGCTCCAGACTAAATACAGGGGGTATGCAATCCTTTGTGTGAAGGCAGGACACAGACTATTCAGGTGTAAGTGGGGCTGTGCCGAACTACGCCCCTCCCATCCTTCTAGTGATGGCCCACCCATGCACACCGAAGCTCTCTATTGTGTGTGGCTGTCCGGGAAGAATACACAAAGACCAACTGCCAACTACACCCAGTCATGTGATCCAAAGATGGCTGCAAGCACTAACTTGCTAGGGCAGTTAAATACTAACTTTCTAAAAGTGGCACTTTCAAAATTGTAGTTTGAAATTCGACTTTATCATGAAAGGGAATTGTTCATTACAATTCCAAAGACACCAAACATGATCTGTTTACCTGTTCCCATTTGGAAGTTAGAGCTTATTAAATCCAATAAGATAACTTCAATGTTATCCTATGGGAAAAGCAGACCTTGCATTTGTGAAAAAAGTATTTAAGAGTTCTTTACTACAGAGGTAATTTAAAACTTAAAATTACATGTCCTACTTTTGAAATACATTGCACCCTGCCCTGTGGGTTGTTTAGGGCCTACCCTATGGATGTCTTGCATGTATTAAAAAGGCAGGTTTGAGCCTAGCAAAAGGTTTATTTTGTCAGTTTGAAATGGCAGTTTAAAACTGTACACCCAAGCTTCAATGGCAGGCCATAGACAAGTTTGAAATGCTACTTAAGTGGGTGGCACAACAAGTGCTGCAGGCCCAGTAGTAGTATTTAATTTACAGACCCTGGGTACACGTAGTACCACTTTAGTAGGCACTTATAAAAAAAATAGGCTAAATGAAAGAAACGCTTCCTAGCACCCAATTAAATGTACATGAGGAAGGAAAACACCCGTAAGAAGTTGGTGCAGTGTATTGTTTATTTGACTGTGTCCTAATTCGCCACCAATGTATAATGCAAAGTCGACTGTATTCCTAACTATGTAAGTCTTATTCATATAAGGCAGTGCTGCCTTTTTTCCGACTTTGATTTCCGAAGTCTCTTTCTTGACATTGCTGTCGCATTTTGTTGTAGTTATGTACTGCCGTATGGTTATTTATTATCTACAGTAGTAAGTTTGAACTATACCCCTCAGCTACCACAGTGGAAGTCAAGGGCAACACTTCCCCCTTAGTGTCCACTTGCTTTGATAATAAGTAAATTTTAAAAAAAGCATTAACTCAGAGAGGGAATGCTATACCCTCGTGTGTGTTACTCACGTTGGGTGCCGTCCTCGCTGGACAAAAAAATTAACAATATTTCGAAAAGATTTTTTGGTCATGCTAATATTGGACTGAAAGCTGACAAGTTGTAAAAAGAAGACAGTCTCTGGCCTAGTACATACAGAGCATCAAAAGTTAGGTTTAAAACACCTCACCTAAGATCAGCTCTGTCCTTGTGATTCATATTACCCTTAGGTTTCTATTCCATGATAAAATATTTTCAAATTGTGAGTTCGCATTTTCCAGTGTCATGAATCATGCTTTAAATTTTAAGTCACTTAATTGCATCTATTTTTAACTAGTGTGCCCATTACAACAATATCAATACTATCTGACACAAACAGCATTTGCTCCCTCAATCATTAAAATCTGTTACATGAACTTACCCCTTGATTTAGCAGACTTTTTTAAATATGTATTTCTGGCAGCAACAAAAATGTGCAGATTCCCAACATGAATAATAATGTCAGCAGCAAAATCTATAGACTATAGCGACTTTGGGAGGAATACCAATGTACCATTTAATGGCATAAATCAACAATGTTAAAATGAAGTAACAAAAATATCCCATGTCGTCTGATGTTAGCGAGCTCAGTGACACATTCTTGGTAGGTGCCTAGTCTCAAGCTTTCGTACTGAATCAATGATCATCATGTGATACTATGGTTCATTGCTCAGATTCTCCAGAGGCAACTGAAAGAATCCTTAATAGTGTCTTTATCTCATCTCTAGTAGCTTGGGCCAGTGTCAAGCTTTACTTTTTGGAAGTTCTGAGAAGGATGCTTGTTACAAAGATATGACATATCAAATAGTGATGAAGCTAAAGATATCTCCAGCTGAAAAGATGAGGAGGTATTTTTCACATCTTAATCATAATTATTGGTATGTCTTTCCTAAGATACCTGGATACCTCGCTAGTTGACATTGACATACAAGCAACATATGTACGTTTGATGGTGAAGGGTAAGGTAGGTATTATTTCTTTCATACAAATTTGTGTTATTTAGAATGTAAGCACTGCAGCATTTTGCTGACCATTGTTATGAATCTCTAAATGTTTTTAATGTTTTAAAGATTGTCAGATAGACGGGGATGACATTGATCTTAGTCTTTATTCCAACTGGAGTTGTTAATGAGTTTGTTGGAAATTCCATAATTGATGTGTAATTATTAATGAGTTTCTGAAAATTCCATTTTTTGTGTGTGTTTTGCACTGGGTTGTATAATTAATGGTGAAGAGGCGAAGTCCAAGAAGGTGAAACATGATCTAACAGACTGAACCATTATCCTAATTCTGCATTTTCAAATATTTTACTTTGCAAATATTATAAGTGATAAAGCAGTATAGGAGTTCACACTTGCATTAAATGTAATTTTGTTTCGGCTGACTGGATTAAAAATGTTTAAAATATACATAAGGGAAAACCTACATAAAAATATAAGATAAGAAGTTAAGCACTGTTATCCAGTATTGGGGTATCTTTCATAGATTCACATGCTTGAATCATTCCCCGTCGTCGAAGTGGGAGTCCCACGGTAATATAAATAAAGCAGTAATTAACAAGTCTCATAGGCTATCATGGAGAGAACCATGCATTTAATAGCCTATCTACCTCCTTTTCTAAAAAAGGACCAAACTTAAACATAACCAATCAGCAACCAGCACCCTCTAAAACCTTCCCAAGAGAGGCTGAGACCCTCAGATTTTCACCGCACGTCGTGTGTGAAGGGAGTCTCCCTGAGCTTTGCTCAGTTCTTCTCAATTTTTCTCAGATAAGTCATACTTCTTACTTTATAGACAATGTCTGATAAGAAGGGACTATTTAGACCATGTAAGTCCTGTGGAAAGAAGAGGGTGCATATTGATGACACCCACAAGGATTGCATATATTGCCTCTGTCCTCATCATGAGGCAAAACAATGTAAAATCTGCCGCACCTTTTCAAACAACACTCTCAGAGACAGAGAGGGCAGACTTTTACTGTGGCTGAAGAAGAAGAAAGGAGAATCATCAGGTGAAGAGAGCGACACTTCCTCTAAATCTCATAAGAGGCCCAGGTCGCCTGAGGGTCAACTTGAGGAGGGCAGGAAACACCCTAAAACCTCTCATTTGACCAGAGAATCTCATAAAAAGGAGAAACAGCCTAAGGTCTCCTCAGAGATAAGTTCACCTCACTCTTCTGGAACTTCTAAAGAAAGACCTGAGTCCTCAGAACATTCCAGACGCAAATCTGGCCACAAATCTTCATTGGCGTGAATTTCACCGTCGACGCCTATCACTCCAACAATGTCGACGACGACTACCCTCTGGTCGTCGAGACCATCGACGGCGCCAACGACTTCGACGGCGAGTATAAGAAGCCCGATACCGTCCGCATTACCCTTGTCATCGACTATACCGTCGACGAAAACTCCTCTGTCGACTAAGACTCCACAGTCGACGAGAGTTCCATCGTCGACGAAGGCTCCACAGTCGATGACGACTCCATCGTCGACGAGACATCAGCCGTCGATGACACATCCACCGTCGACGACGACTCCACCGTCGATGACGACTCCACCGTCGACGGCCTCGACGATGACATCGTTGGCGATTTTGCCGGTGACTACAGTTTCTGGGTCGTTGATGGACCCTTCGACTCCGCTTCCATTTACAAAGCCCAGACTGTCACTGCAGCCTGATTTCCAGACACCAAAGATTTCACCCTTGCTTCCTAGTCACCTGTTAGGCGTATAGGAAACTGATGACGATGGTCCATTTGGAACAGCTCATAGTCCCTCAGAACTAAATGTCAAGTGTCAGGAGGAAGATGAGGACTATTTTGATGAGGAACAATACTACCAGCATTATCCAGTTCCTCCAACACAGTACTATCATTTTAGGTATTATGAACAGCCGAGACAACAACCTGCTCAGCTGCCTTCGTCTCTAATTCAAGACCTACAGGCCATGCTAGCGGACTACAAGAAGAGATTTCCATCCCAAGAGGAGCAAGTTACGGTGCCACCACCTTCACCTGTAGCACCAATGTCGCCACCACTATCTCCTCCCACTACGCCTAGGATTACGCCACGTCCTATAATCCCTATGCCGCCTACAGAGGACCCAACCACTTCTGAGGAAGAGCCTGAAGAGGGAGAAATTAATGATCTGCCTCCACCAGCAGATGAATGGGATGATTACGTGGTACCGACAGCGTCCCCTCCTCGTCCTTCGGACTCTCCTCCAGAGGATATTGGAGGTTTTCATAACCTGATGGACAGGGCTACAGCCAGATTTCATCTGCCCACTATTGTCAAGCAATCGGATTGCTTGCTTTATGATTTTAAAGAACAGTCAAGAAAATCAATAAGATCGATACCCATTATTGATTATATCTAGCAGGAAGGAATTAAAGTGATGAAGACACCAGCTTCTGTAGTGCCGGTACTACCAAGACATGACAAAAAATACAGGACACCCGAGGATTCCCCTGCATGTCTTACAGGTCATCCCAAACCAGACTCTGTGATTTCCCAAGCAGCCCAAAGGAGATCAAAGAATCTGTCCACTCCAATATCGTCTCCACCAGATAAGGAGGGTTGCCGTTTGGACTCCATTGGGAAAAGATTCTCCTCAATGTCCACAATCACTATCAGAGCATCTATTGCGCTAGACATTCTGGGCCGCTACGATCCCCAAATTTGGTCCGACATAGGAGCCATGAGCGTGTTTATTCCAGAGGGAAACAAGGAGGAATTTAATAAAGTTCTGGCGGAAGGAGAGCGCACAGTGGCCGAAATTATAGATTGTGATATGGATATAGTCACTACGAGCTTTCGCCAACTGGCTGGTGCGGCTGTTTTAAGACGCCAAGTATCAGGAATCCAGGCAAAAAACAAAACCATACATACCAGACAGTAGGGGCAGTGTCATGGAACAGGAAGAAGAGGAGCCCCAGTTTCTACCGTTCCCAGAGGGAGCTTAACTTTTCATGGACCGCGTTGGTGGGATTACGGTTTTCTAAGATGGCCGTCACTAGCTTTCCAAAGTTAGCGCTCCTGTCTTCCTGCTTGGAGCGCGAGGACTAGAGAACAGTGTGAGGCTCGCGCGCACCCTCCTAACTGCGCACTTCACCTAATCCAGTCAGGAGAGTAGCAGTGTTTCTTGTTCCTGCGTACCTGAGGTAGAGTTAGTGTAGCTTAGTGTTCGTTGCGCATGCTCGTCGGTAGCGATAGTGTTCCGTCGCTCGTCGGGTGTGTCCACAGCATCAAGGAGGAGTCTACAGAAGAAAAAAGAAATAAGAAGAAAACCGAAGAGGTTACTCTCGTTTCGCTCTTCACCTGAGAATTCCGAGCAGCAGTTTGATACTCACCGTATCTTCACAGCGTCTCTGTGCAGTCACGCAAGTACCTGAGAAAAAGGAGAAATAGGAATAGAATTATTGCTTTAGTCTATTGAACATGTTTTCACTACAAGTCAAAGAAATGAATTTTTAATAATTAAATTTGAAAAGTTTCCTTATATAATTACCTGAGGCAGTAGAATGATATTATTCTCTTCCGAATGGTATCTCCATTTTCACTCTTTAAGGACTAAAAGGCTATCCTTAGGAGATACTACCTTTACATAATCGAATTACATACAAATAGAAGAGAGGCAATAGCCAGTCTCATTAAGGTATGTTTAATCATAAAGAGTAAAAAACTTAAACATAATAGTGTTAAGATAAGTAGGGCATTAGTAATGTGTCAATTTGTTTTGCAGTGGTATACCCATGTCTACTGCGCAAAGAAGATCTAGAAGTAGCGGTAGAAGTAGAAGACACCTTAAGAAGAAGACAAGGCAGTCTCTTCTCTATCCCCATCCCCTTTCCCCCCTGAGAAATACTTCACCCCCCCTTGAAGTACTCTATCGGGGTGTGGCGAGGCTCTCAGAGAGGCATTGGGAAAAGGCTTCATTCTGCTCCTGTGAAGTTTCAGGAACTTCACGTAAGACTCTGACACCAAGGATGGCTTAGAGCAACGTCCTTTCGCTCTGAAGTGCAGTCATAAATACTTTACATGGCTTATGATGGAGATAGTCTATTCGGAAAACACATAGACGAGGCTCTCCTGGCAATAAAAACAGATACACACACCGCTAAAGCTTTAGGTACCCTACAGTACCGTAAGGTGCCCTTTCGGGAAACTCGAGGTCGTGGCTTCTCGAGCTATAGAGGAAGCTTCCAGCGTACCCAGAATTACCAATCCTTCCAGCCACAATATCGCCAGGGATACCAACAACAACAATCCTATCAACAGCCAACAACAGCTGGTTTCGCCAGGCAGGGCTCTCGCAGAAAACCAGCATCGCAAGCATGCAGGAACCAAATTGCTATCTCTCTCGCAAACAGTGATCTCTACAGGGTACCAGCTACGTTTCACTCCCCCTCAACAGGTGCGAACATTTCCAACCATATCCGTCAGTGGCGCAATATTACAACAGACAAGTGGGTATTGGACCTCATATCTTATGGCCATACTCTAGAATTTACCAAGCGCCCACCAAACACTCCACCCAGGGGATCGAACCCCCCTCGTCTTCACTTACTCAAACAGGAAGCGAAGATTATGCTAGAAAAAGGAGCAATAGAAAGGGTTCCTGTACTTCAGAGAAGGAAAGGTTTCTACTCCCGTTTCTTCCTTATTCGCAAAAAATCGGGAGAGTGGAGACCAATCTTAGACCTCAGAAAACTAAACAAATTCCTCAAAAATCAAACCTTCAGAATGGTCACGCTCTCAAACATCCTTCGACGCCTCAACAGCGGAGATTTCATGACCTCATTGGATCTGGAGGATGCTTATTTTCATGTTCCTATTCACCCCAAACACAGAAAATTCCTCCGATTCACAGTGGCTGGTACCCACTATTAGTTTTGAGTCCTTCCTTTCGGCCTCAAATCGGCTCCACGGATTTATACGAAGTTTCTGGCCCCAGTGGCAGCCGCCTTGCAGAACCAAGCTCATCAAGTATTTCCATACTTAGATGATTGGCTTCTGAAAGCTCCATCGGCTCATCTAGCGAAGGCTGCTACAGAGGATTGTGTGGACCTGTTGCACAAATTAGGCCTTTCAATAAACCAACAAAAATCATCGGTCTCTCCAAGTCAGACAATGACGTTTTTAGGGGCCGACTTGGACACCATTCAGAAGAAAGCTTCCCTCTCGCAGGAAAGACAAGACCGATTGCAAGCTCTGGCTCTCAGACTTTCCAAAAGAAAGTACACTTCTGTGAGAACATACAGATCTCTACTGGGCATGCTCTCCTCAGCAATCGACCTAGTACCGCTAGCTCGTCTGCCAATGAGACCTCTGCAAGAAGAACTCCAATGTTAATGGATCCAAACTACGGGATCCTTCGACGACGTGATAACTATCACCCCACGCATGAAGGAGGCATTCAGATGGTGGACACTGAAGTCGCATCTGTCTCAGGGTTTCTCTTTTCTGCCGGTGATCCCGAAATTCATAGTCACCACAGATGCTTCCATGGAAGGTTGGGGAGGTCATCTTCAAGACCTTCAGATCCAGGGAAGATGGTCCTTGGCCCAGCGTCAGATGCACATTTACAGGCTGGAGTTGAAAGCCATTTTTCTCACCCTGCAGGCTTTCCTCCCTCGAATAAAAGGTTCATCAGTGTTGGTCCGTACGGACAACACCACAAGCATGTTTTATATCAACAAACAAGCAGGAACCAAATCGCTATCTCTCTCGCAAGACACCCAGCAGCTATGGAGCTGGCTAACATTTCACAGGATATCCTTGACGGCGGAACATGTTCCAGGACTTCGGAACACCCTGGCAGACACTATGAGCAGAACAAAAGACAGCTGCCACGAGTGGGAGCTCCAACAAGAACATCTGGACAGGATCTTTTCAGTGTGGGGAAGACCAGCCTTGGATCTGTTTGCGACTCAAATCAATTCCAAATGCCGATTCTTTGCAAGCAGATTCCCTCTCCCAAACTCTCGAGGGAATGCCCTTTCAGTGAGTTGGTCAGGGATATATGCTTACCCTCCCCCACCCCATTCCTGTGATACCCAGGGTCCTTATGAAACTGAAGGTGGAACACTGCCGCCTTCTTCTAATAGCCCCCAGATGGCCCAGACAACACTGGTACACTGAGCTTCTCCTCTTCTCGGAAGCCCAACCCATCCGTCTGTTACCAACACCAACTCTACTGACCAGGAACCAGGATCAGATATGTCATCCGGAGCCAGCATCTCTTCAGTTACATGCGTGGCTCCTGAATTCTTTGAATTTAAGGATCTAACCATTGAGCAAGAGTGCAAAGACATTATCGGCAGGTCTCGTGCTGGTAGCACCAGCAAGACGTACAGACTGAAATGGAAACGATTTTGTCTATGGTGTCGGCGTAATAAGGTGCATCCTTACCTCTCTGCTCCAGAACAAATATACCATACTTACTATCCTTGGCAAAATCAGGGCTGGCATATTCCTCAGTTAAGTTTCACCTCGCAGCTATCTCTAGATATAGACGCTCACTGAAACACCCATCTCTGTGCTCTACAAGAATTGTACAGCAATTCATGAAAGGGTTATTTCGTACTTTCCCGCCTGTCCGAGCTCCGCCACCTGAGTGGCACTTGAATTTAGTCCTATCACAATTGATGAAGCAACCCTGCTCACACTCCATAGGGCTGACATCAAATACCTAACGTGGAAAGTAGCTCTCTTGTTAGCCCTCACGTCAACTAGGAAGGTTAGCGAAATACAAGCTTTCACCATAAAACATCCATTCCTTTGCTTTATAGACGAGATGGTTATTCTCAGGACGAATCCAAAATGCATTCCTAAGGTTCCCTCTCAGTTCCACCTGAACGAACCGGTCATTCTAAGGACTTTCTACCTGGATTCTTCTACGCCTGCGGAACGAGCTCTACACAATTTAGACATCAAAAGATGTCTTAAATTCTACCTGCAAAGGACTAAGCCTATACGCAAAACTGATCAACTATTCGTAGCCTACGGGCAAGGCCGTCAAGGCACTGCAGTTTCTAAAACTACTATTGCAAGATGGATAGCAACCACAATTCAATTTTGCCACGATAAGGCTGGCAAACCATTGTCAAGGACAGTGAAAGCACACTCCACCCGGGCAGTCTCTACTTCGATTGCCATGTTTGCTGGTGTGCCACTGGAAAATAATATGCAGAGCTGCAACGCGGAAAACAACGCATACATTCACGCAGCATTTCTGCCTGGAGTCAACACAGCGGGCTGACGCAGCCGTGGGACAGGCAGTTCTATGTAACTTATTTCAATAAGGTGAGCCTCTTTAAGTAGAGGACTTCTATTCTATTGTAAATATCAATAGAAAATGTTAAAAATGTGTGTTCTATAAATTTGAAATTTATATATACTTGTGTTTAGATGATAATAGAGATATTTATTGCACATGTCAAATGCCTTTTATATGCTTTTACTCTGCACCAGCACTTTCAAAAAGTATACCTTTTGTGAATACATATGTAAGTGTTATTGGCACTACCCGCCATCCACTAGATGTGATTATTAAATGTATGTAACTGCTTACTATTCTGATTCAAGCATGTGAATCTATGAATGATACCCCAATACTGGATAAGAAATAAGTTACTTACCTGTAACTGCAGTTAGCCAGTATTGGTATCTTTCATAGATTCACATGCAACCCACCCTCCTCCCCGGAGAGGCTGCTCTGACACTACAGTATTACTATTCTCACTTGTGCTGGAAAATCTGAGGGTCTCAGCCTCTCTTGGTAAAGTTCTAGAGGGTGCTGGATGCTGATTGGTTATGTTTAAGTTTGGTCCTTTTTTAGAAAAGGAGGTAAATAGGCTATTAAATGCATGGTTCTCTCCATAATAGCCTATGAGACTTGTTAATTACTGCTTTATTTATATTACCGTGGGACTCCCACTACGACGATCGGGAATGATTCAAGCATGTGAATCTATGAAAGATACCAATACTGGATAACTGCAGTTACAGGTAAGTAGCTCATTTCATCACTTACATGTCCATAAAAGCTTTCGAGTCAGCTGTGACAGTGAAGTAGTCTTCCCACCATGTACAGATTTGTTTCCTCCATGACCTTCCATCTCTCTTCCAGCCATGGGTGAAAGACATACTATTGAATATCTGGAAATGGCTTTCTTACCGGAGATAAAGATCATTCATATGGAGAGGTAGTTCTGGATCTCATGACGTTCAACACCATTAAACAACTCCTCCTGCTTAATCAGCTGACCTCTGGCAGCATGCCGCTCATCTGATTCACATCTTTTCCATATGGGCTCCTTTCTTTTGACCTCCTGTACCACCACCTCCTGAGTACTTTGCTCAAATAATTACACCACTTGTGCCAGATGCTTTATCTAATGATTATAATTACATAGTTGTCTGGGGTAGCTGACTTCCTCTACTCCAGGGTTCAAACCGTCTAGCCCATGAGGTGTATGTCAATGATAACATAACAGATATGTTGCAAAAATGGAGGACAGATGAGAAACCTTTATTATTTTTGCAGCTGGATTTCAAAATCCCATAGAACAACATAGGAGAATGCCCTTTTTTCGATGCCTGGTGTTTCCAGAATTATATTTTGGCCATATGGAACTATGGTGATGCACACAGCTAATTTGAGAAAAAGGTCTAACACTTTCCCATCTTTGTCACTTTTAAAAGTCTTACTA
Source organism: Calotriton arnoldi (assembly GCA_963921515.1). NCBI lineage: Eukaryota > Metazoa > Chordata > Amphibia > Caudata > Salamandridae > Calotriton > Calotriton arnoldi. Next base: position 2,724,903 of record CAWUFW010001355.1, read on the forward strand.
TAAGGATCTATTAACAATGTTTTCCCCTGACATTGTGCTATCCGTGGAACGATCAGCAGTATTCTGTACGTAAAATCTGTTCCACTCTACAACCCTATGTTTGCTGTATAATCATTTCATTATTAACCAATTTAAACACAAGCAGATCTCTGCACCATTAGGATATTGCAAATGTTTATTACATGCATGTTCAGAAGTTCAACTGTGAAAAAGGCATGATTAACAATCTTACCATTGAAGACAATCTGTATATATTTAGCAATACGTAGGCTTGGTTTAGAGACAATACTGATGGCATCCTAACAGATCTGCTGGTCACTGGCTACTACATATTTACTCTGAACAGGAATAGTGTAGACTGTTGAGTGTAAAGAAAGTGTAACCTAAGCTCATTCTCTGATGCATATTTGCAAGTACAGTCCACTCTTCCCCAAGGGCTCCACAAACTTGTCATCCTAACAGCCCGCAGAATTTGGTTGATTTGTTAATTGAAGCATCAGCATTAGTGTGCTCAAAGGGTAATAAATACTTTTATTAAGTTATTTTAACGTTGGCCTAGAATCTTCTGTGTATGCAGTTTAGTTTCTGAAACAATATCAATTCTGGGCTTAATACAGTTGGTATAGGGACCCATCCATGACAGAAGACATAATCTAGAACCAGTATTCTAAGGACATGAAGATACTATGGTGAGTAAGAGTCGAAGCACGCTCCCATGGCCATGTTACTTTTGGATTCTGTGGAAATGTGCATCTTTTTTGAGTGCCTCTTCTACTTATTTGTTTAGTTTTTGACTGGTATCCAGCCTCACAGTGCATGTCCTATCCTTACAACATGAGGTAAAATGTGTCTGTTAGACTCCCTTTGTCCTCTTTGGGAAGGCTTAATCCTTCGCTAAAGCCGTTACAGATCATGTAGTGGCACGACTTTGGTAGAATCCTAATGGTCATCTTTTGCCAATGCTCACATGGCAACTTCAGCCTTACGGATTGGAATATGTCCCCTTGAGGTCCAAAATCCAGAGAATGTGAGAAGATTTGTTTGCACTTAATGAAGGGTCAGTGGTTACTCAGGCAGTTTTATAAGCGGTCTTTAAGGACAAGATATACTGCAAATGCACAATTATTTGACATATGGCATTGGATAGGATTTGAGTGACCAGGTTAACAGGCTAAAGACTTAACTGACGGTTTTGGAAAGGTGGCACCTTTAGATAGCTCTAAAAGAGAGGAAAAGGGCCACAGAATATGTTACCTGCTAGAGCTAGCAGATAGATTGAGTACACATGACTATAAACTATATGTATAGACCAACAGCATAATGAAGGGAAGACAAGAGAATGCCTTTTGTCTTGGTTGGGCAATCTGGAGAAAGACATTAGGATTATTAGAGCCATTAGAACCCGAGATATCAATACAGACACAGCACAGGATGGTATCAATTACATAAAGTTGTGTATGCAACATGTTAGGCCTACCACTGACTATATAAATAACATACTGTAAGAGTCAACCATTCCCACCCAGTAAAAGAGAAGGAGGAGTTAGTGCTGGCAATTAAAATGCAAGAAATTTTAAATACCGGCAAAACCCTGATGAGAACAGATGGCGACGAGTTGTCCTTTCGACTTTTATAAAACCAACTCTGACTTTTTGGCACTCCGAATACTGTTAGCATACAACAAAGGATTCCATAGGGGGTGATTATCTGCCAATATTGGGGCAACACAAAGCAGGAAAACCAATGCAAATTAGCCCACAAAGGGTATTATGGATCTCTCCTTGCCGGGAGCATTGAATAATGAATGAGCAGCTCCCGTTGCTCATTTATTATTTCTTTTGCATTTTTATTTCTTTTTTGGGTGTCCCAGTCTCGCCCAGGACACCCACAGCTTGCCGTTCTGTTGGGGAGCGGCATGGGCAGCCCCATCGGCTCCCTGCCTTCACCCCCCCTGATGTGTGCTGGCGGGAGCCTGCCACACTTTTTTGGGGATTTTTTTTTTGGTGGGTGTCATAGTCCCATCCAGAGCACCCAAAACCCAGCTCCTTCTTGAGGACCGCAGGAGAAGGCCCAAGGCCCCCACAGCGGTCCTCTGGCCCCTTGCCAGCATCCATTCTATTCTACTGTCTGGTGTCAGCAGCTTTAATCTCTCCTTCCTCGGACGGGAACAATCCAGTGTCCCCTACCGCCCTGTGTGCGGGCATTGAAAAAAGCATATTTGTGTCCCGGGGGATCGGGTCCTCAGGCCACATACTTGAAGCAGGCCCCAGGGGATGGGGTCCCAGTGGCCATTACATGCCTCAGAGAGGAGGGCACTTATGCCCCCTCCCTATTTAAGTAGTTTAAAAAAAGATATGTAGTGCACCGTCTCCCTGGGCGTTGGCCCACTCCGAGGGGTTTTAATGGAAATGGGTATCCTGCGCTTTTTTTGTTTGTTTTTGCAGTCCTGCCAGAGTACAGAGGGACCGTGAAACGCTTTATAAAACATTTGGGTTGGCCTTCTGGGACCCTCCCACCCCCCACAATGGCAAGGGAGTCAGGGTATCCCTACACTACCCCCTTATGACTTTTTTTCAGCTGTTTTTAAGACAGGGGGCCAAGTCCCGAGTCCTGTAATGGCCACTGCAACATTTCTTTTCGTCTTGTGGTCAGCCACTCAGAAGGCTTGAATTCTTTAACTTACAGTCCAGATATCTATACATTTTTAATTGAAGGTTCTCAAAATCGGATTTGCACCAAATCACAAAAGGGACACTTTCTGGGTAAAGATCTAGCTGTCTGCCAAATTTGGTGTGATTTTGTCCAGTCATTTTGGTTGTAACTCTGTTCAAAAATCCCTATTGGAAATTGCATGCGCAAAATGCGTTTTGGGACTCCACTTTTTTCTCGGCCCCCGCTTGATGGATCACCCCGAAACTTTTAGGAAGTAGCTGAAATGCATTTTGGGGAATGTTTCATGAAGATTCATCACATGGTGCCAAAGTTATTAGCGAAACAAAAAAAATCATTTCCTATGGTAGCTAGGTCCTAACTATATATATCTATATCTACATCTATATGTATGTGTATGTATGTATATGTATGTATGTATATATATATGTATGTATATATATATGTATGTATATATATATACATATATGTGTGTGTATATATATATATATATATATATATATATATATATCCAAGCTCCAAAGTACCCAACGTATTGGAGCATTTAAATGATGAGGGCGGTGTCCTATGCGCCTTCAATTGCCAAAGCCTCTGAAGAGAAGTGGGGACACTTTGAAACACGTCAGGCATCCATGGCAAATTGAACTGTTTAAAGTTATCGTTGTGCCGGCGGATTGTATACCATAAAGGCTCTTCATGAGCATGTTGCCGTTCGAGTGCTCCTTGTACGTTGGGTACTTTGGAGCTTGGATATATATATCTTGGTACTACGGGCAATTTTCCTTCAGTGAGTCCATTCCGCCCGACCTCAACGTTCATCCCCCTTATGCCAAAGGACGCGATCGATGTGTTTAGTGATTGCGTCATTAACGACTTAAAAACTTTGAATCGAAAAGTTTTAAAGACCATCAAACACCGATCGTATAAAGATAAGCAATACTCAGCCTTGATGAAAAAACTTAATGAAAATGCTGATGTAATCGTGGCCAAGGCGGTTAAAGGGGGCAACATTGTGCTGTGGCCTAGAAATCAATATCTAGAAAAGGCTTATCGCCAGCTAAATGATGCTACATGTTACAGAAGGGCCACAGCAGGTGATATGAGACAAGTAAAGACGTCAGTCCATGAACAACTAGGTCACTGGAAAAGAGTTGGACTTTTGAATAAAAACGAATACTGTTTTTTTAAGGTTGATTTCCCTATTACACCGATTCTCTATTTTATCCCCAAAGTACATAAATTGGTGGTACCAACTCCGGGGAGACCTATTATATCGGCCCAAAAAAGTTTATTTGAAACAATGTCTAAATATGTTGACTACTTCTTGCATGAATTTGTTGAAGAATTGCCGTCCTACATCAAAGACACTGGGCATTTTTTATCCATTGTGCAATCTATCACGTGGCAGGATGATTATTTGTTTATAGTCATGGATATATGCTCCTTGTACACGAGCATACGACACAATGAAGGTCTTAATGCAGTTAAGTTTTATCTAGATAAAAGAAGTATTAATTTTTATCAACATAACATCATGCTACTGCATATGATTGAACTATGTTTGAACAATAATTATTTTATGTTCAATAATGAGATCTTTCAGCAACTGCAGGGTGTAGCCATGGGGGCCTGTTTCTCTCCCAGCTATGCATGCTTGCATGTAGGCTGGTGGGAGGAGCAGGTCCTCAAGCGCACCCACAGGATGCTATATGATGCTCATGTCATCCATTGGTGGCGATTCATTGACGACGTTTTTGTTATCTGGAAAGGAACAGTTGAATCTGCCAATGAATTCATAAATTGTGTCAATGATAATATGCTCAATTTGGAATTTACAGCTCAAATTAGTGATAGGATGGTTAATTTTCTTGATGTTGAGCTATATATAGCCAATAATACAATTCAAAGTAAACTTTATAGGAAGAGCACAGCGGGCAATTCTATACTCCACGCTCAGAGCTCCCACCCTCACCATCTATTAAAGAGCATACCATATGGGGAATTTCTCCGTATTAGACGAATCTGCAGTTCAGATTCTGATTGTGTTACATGCCAAAATGATTCTTTTTCAAGATTTTTAGCCCGTGGTTACAAAAGTAAAGACCTTGAAACAGCACGAGAGAGAGCTAACAAACACAGTCGTGGTGACTATTTGGGAACAGTAACTAACAAAGCTATGGGCAGTCCTAATCCCAGTGATACTACTATATATCAGAGCCAAGACCATGTACGGTTAATAACTACTTTTTGCACTCAGGACAAGGAAATAAGAAAAATCATTTACAAGAATTGGCAAATCATTTACAAGAATTGGCCAATCATTAAAACAGACTTAACTATGTCACAATTAGTGCCAAATCTTCCTCAGATAACGTTTAGACGTGCTCCCTCTATGAGGGATGCATTGGTAAGACTAGTCCTGAGGTGGTCACTACTACTAATTGGCTATCTAACCGTACAGGTTTCTTTAAGTGTATTACGTGTAGAGCTTGTAAATTTGGGGTGTGAATTTAATAACTCATTTGAGTCAACCCCAACTAAAATAAAAGGTTTTTTTACATGCAAGACGGACCATGCAGTATACGTACTATAATGTTCTTGCAAATTGAAGTATGTTGGGAGCACTAAGTTACAGGTATTTTCCTGTATCCTTCAACACTTACGAGCTATTGTTAATTCAGATTCCAGTTACCCAGTAGCTCGTCATTTTAAGTTAGCTCATCACAATAATCTCAGTGACCTGTCATACTATGTCATTGATGCAGTACCCAGATTAGTGAGAGGAGGGAACAGGGAAAAGAGACTGAGACAACTGGAATCCCATTACATACTTCTACTCGACACCAGGATGCCTAACGGGCTCAACACAGGGGAAGACTTGCATAACTTTTTATAATCATGAGACTTGATTTATTACTGTTCTATTTAACTTTGTAGATGGATTTTATTGTGGGCATTTTTTGGTCGGTCTTTTAGCCAGTCCTTTTTCTACTGTTTTAACCGGGTTTTAACTTAAGGGTTTTTACTTGGTTGGTGCTGTGGTTTTTGTACTGGAATTTTAGACGGCTTTTATGTGCTACACTTTTTATCCTCCACTTTGTGCACTTTATCCCACATAACTAAGAATCTGCTGGGATACTAACTGACATGTCTAGTTTTATGGATAGTTTTTCTGTTTTAGCACTGGCACTTCACATATTACATGTACTTGAAGAGAATGGAATCTCTTGCTACCTTGCGTATTTGCACCTATGCACTTGCACTTTAGAACGAGGTGATATCGCTGTTCCAGCCTTTGGGTGATTATATGTATTCGACAAATTTACCGCAAGGTCACTGCCCTTGTACGCTATACAGAATATACATTGTCCCCTCTTTTTATTCATGAGCAATCACTAATAAAGGATTTATCCTTGAAGTAGGGAATTAAACCCAAGCCATTTTGACAAAGGATTTGACTATGACAGGGTAATCATGAATATGAAAGGTGGAGTTTGCTGTATCATCGTGCAACTCTTATTTTACTGTGAATTACAAGGCAGTGTCCATCACTCGCACGTGACGAAACTCACAAGTTAAAAATGTGTTTCGTACATGTAGGTTGATGCCATTATACAAATATATACTTTTTAGGTTAAGACGCCTTTTGGTTCCAATCTCAGGTATGATTTAATAATCATATATATCAGGCTTTATCCGCTACAACCTGTCTGAATTGTTCGAATGAATTTTAAAACCCACGGTCTGACTATGAAAGGAATAGTGACCTTAAGAATGAATTGATAAATTTTTACTTTTTTCACAATCATTTTGCACATTGTATTTTGCACTATCTGGTTTTATGTATTTGTGTAATATTAGCCCATTCTAATTACCAACTCTGCTGTGTACAAAATTATTATAATCGTAATTTTTTTAGGACTAAGGAGATCGCATACAATATTGAGAGTTCACTGTATGGTAATTATTTGGACTGAAATAGTTAATTTAAAAAATATATAATGATTGATTATTTATTTTTTCAGTCTGTTCTCCTTAAGTTGTTGATGTTTTTGCTCTCCTTGTCCAGCAGAGTATTTTGTTTAGGTCTATGGTAATGGGTGAAAGGCTAACAAGGGTTTTTTTTCATGTAATTATTGACACTATAAATAGACATCATTGGTCCTAGCGTGTCATGTGATCAAGGCCGTGGCAACACGGCCGAAACGCGTCATGCTGGTTTGCACATAATAAAGAACACTGCATAATTACTTTTGGCACGTTGTGGTCTGTACCTGCATCCGAAGATTTGGAGTTGACAGGACTGTGGTGCTGCTCATATATATATATATATTAATGCATCTTTAAAAAGAGGATAAAGGGGCACATGCATCAAGCATTTTTGCCTTCGCAAATGCAAAAAATGCTTTTCAGATGCAGCAAGCCCTATTTTGCGATTCGGTAACTTGTTACTGAATCGCAAAATGGGTTAGAGATTCGCTATTAGGAAGGGGCGTGTTTAGGGTGTCCCTTCCTAATACTGAATTGCATCGGTATGTAGAAATGTTTTGTGACCTAAATGCGGTCGCAAAACATTCACATTTTACCACCTACTTCAAGTAGGTGGTAACCCATTCGCAAATGGGAAGGGGTCCCCAAGGGACCCCTTCCCCTTTGTAAATGTTTGTAAAGCATTTTTTAAGAGCAGGCAGTGGTCCCACGGACCACTGCCTGCTCTTAAAAAATGAAGGGAAACCTTTTCATTTTTATTTTTGTAAAGCATCCCGTTTTCCTTTAAGGAGAACAGGCTGCTTTACAAAAAAAAGATTGCTTTATTTAAAAGCAACCACCCCTGTGATTTTTGCGATTCCTAGAGAGTTGCAAATTGCGACTTACCTCATTAATATTCATGAGGTAGGTAATTTGCAATCCCCTAGGAATCGCAGAAAGTGTTCAAAACACTTTCATGCATGCTGTTTTGCGATTTCCTAATAGCGAATCGCAGTGATTCGCAATTAGGGAATCGTAAAACGGTGTATTGATGCATCTGGCCCTTAGATATTTAAATAATGCATCTTTTTGTAAAAATACAGTTTTTTGGCGGTACTCCTTAATGTGCATAGTCTTTAAATTGTTTCTGCAAAGGTGCTGAAAGCAGCAAGCAAGTAAATACACATGCTCCAGTTTTCCGTTGTTTTTTTTTTCTACATGCGAAGCAGGAAGCTGAATTTGGCTTCTGAGGCATGCATGGTGGTTTATTGTGATGGGAAGGGTTTTTTATGATGCCATTTCAAAGTTATATAAAATGTATTTTCAGGCACCGCTTGCTTTACATAAATAGTGTCTACATCTTAATAGTGGGCATTTCCACTGCCTGCTTACCTCACACCTCTCAAGTATTTTACATACCTGGCATTTAGCAAATTGGACAGCTGGTGCGGCCACAGTAGAACCAGCCCATAAATATGCAAACCAAAACTCTTTGTATTGAGTTGGACACTGTGAAGTCACAATACAAATATTTAATTATGATGGCAAAGTTGAAAAAAACATTTTTCGACCTTAAAGGTCTTGATTAAGGTTGAGAAAAGTCTTTTTGCTGTTGCTTTTATCTTAAGCACCTGTGCAATCTGTACTGTGTATGTTACTTCCCATTACTAGGTCTTCATGGGAAGTGATGTTTAATGTGAGTATGCCCCATGAACAGTCAAGAATTTGGTAGACATCTGTGTGAATTGTGATGAATATCTTGCTTCCTAAGTCCCAGTTCTCATTGGTAACGTAGTTCAAAGTAATTATGCCCCCTCTATAATCTTGAAGCAATTGGGTATATACCTTAACTGTTCAAAAGTAAATTGTCCTCCACGTAATTACAGGTTCTCCACAGATAGTTCTAATACAAACAAATCCCAGTACAACTTTGCAATTCATTGTCAGTCACCAAGTTCATTATTTTTCATAATTGGGCTTAGAGATGGTCACTTCCACCATTTTGTTTTGTCCTAATATTCACATTCTATCCTCTGGTGGGTTCCTGAACTGAGCAATGATGGTTACCAAGTACTATGAAGTGCCGTTCTGAATGATGCCTGGTGGGTGATTACGGGGCATCATGGTTCCACCCTCTGGTGGTTACTGTCAAGGAACATTTTTGCACAATTGCATCCTCAGGTTTTAGCTTGTTGCATGTGTGTTTATTATGTTTGATTTGGGGGTAGGGTACTCATGTTTGTTTTCTTTATATGTATTTATTGGCATTAGTCGACTTGATTTATTGTTTTGAGGAGCGACACTTAAATACGTAAATGAGCTTCTAATAAAGCGGTACTGTTGCCCATAACCTTTTTTAAATCCAAATGAATATTAAGTTCTTCATCATTGTTTAACCCCTTTGGGATAAATGTTCTCCAAGATATATTGCAGCGTGATTCCATTTGCCAGGATTTTCTTTTTCTATCTCCTTATCTTTTGTTTTTCTTAACTTGATTAATTGCATAGTATTTAATTTCCTGCCAATTTCCATTGTGTTTTTTTCTGAATGTTTTCCCATTGAAAGCTCCGATCTTTGTTGACTATAGCTCGGATGTGTTGCAATGCAAGTGTTTGGAGTTCACAAGTTAGACTTCCAATCTACTTTGAATTGCAGTGTTATATTAGTATGTATTCCATAAATATGGTTTTGCACATGATCCTATATTTAATCTCCTTCCTTTGCCCTGTCCATGTTTTGTATCATTGAGTGTTTACTCCAACTTTGCATATTTTGCCTTTGATGTATTCCCAGAAGACTGGGCATGAGTTATGGTGTGCATTGTTTGTTGCACCCCACCACTGGCGTATTTCAGGGCTTTTTTGGTTTTGTGTTTGCTGAACCACAAATGACATTGAACTGGGGGTTTTTCAATGGAAAAAAAACTAGGCGGTGGCGATTAAAGTGACCATTCCTGAGGCTATGACCCAATGACCTGGATCCTGATGTGACTAGAGTTGCTAGAGCCTGGCTGAGCTGGGAGAGAGGCTGGCAAGATAGAGCCTCATTCTAGTGTTGACTAGCCATCTGGAAGCTGCAGCAATAACTGGGGTTGAGGTGTGGGGGCTTGGGCCCTGGGATCGGGCGATTGCTGATAGTGTCCTCCAAGTCTCTACCTCTTTGATTGGTGTGTGGAGCGATACTGCAGGGACAAGGAAGACGGAGGAGCAACAACGCTGGAATAGCGTGCAACGTATTCCATGGGATGCCCCCTGTATTCTGGCACCAGCCAGCCCTCTCTGCAAGCTAAATCTGAACTTTGCACCATAAATTGACAACTCGAGAGGGCACGCGGAGCTCTGCTTATTTGCAGTGTGTCAGGAAAACTGATTTCCTAGGTGCCGACTGCTTGTAAACTCTTTCCTTCCTATGCCGGACTCTACTACACCACTGTGGGTACTAGCATGCATATCCAACTAATGAGATGAGGCACATCTACTATACTGCTCTTTTGTCCGATGACCTGAAGATTATTGCACAGCACACAACAGATAACTTTGCCCTCTTCTAATTGACATGTGAGCAGTCAGGATGAACTATACTTCAAAAGTGGTATCTCAGGCCTTCTCCCTTATCAATCCAGTATGAAGTGGCAGCCTGAAAGTGACAGCCAGAATGCAGATGACTGAATGCATCCTACAAAACTGTCACAAATGGTCTTCCTCCCTTACCTTCCAAGGAACAAGCACTAGCGGGACAGATGCACACACAGAAATAGACTGAACCTTTGACCCAGTTAACTGACAGTGTTACCATAACAAAAGCAGTTCTGCTAAGTAGGCTGCAAACCTTCAGGCAGGAGTTGAGGGGCGACCGCAAGAAAGACATTGACAACATCTTTCAAGCGTTCACGGCGTCTATCCAAACTTGATGGCATACTCCAAGACATCGATGTGGTGAGTTCCAGAGTCTTGGAAGTCGAAGAAAGAACAGAGAATCTTGATGCGTTCAAGACAACCACTGACCATCACCTTGAAACGACAATGGTGCGCCTTGAAATGGTGCTCCTTAAAAAAAGCAGAAGGGCTGGAAAATGGATGGATAAGAGAAAATCTACATATCAGAGGCCTGGAAGAACGTGTGGAGTGAGCAAACATCATGATCCTTTTGGTGCTGGGGGGATACCCTCTTCTAAGTATAGTTGGAGATAGCACATTGTGTGGTGCAGCGGAAGGTGGAACAACATCAGAGGCCTATCAACATCTTAGCTAAATTCGACTACTACAGTGACTAGGAGGAAGTACTGAAAGCCACAAGGAATTAAAGCAAGATTTTTTTTCCAGACTACCCATCCATGATTTTTCAGGAGTTATCTCAAACCACCCCGCATTGGCGTGCCCCTTTCAGACTTATCACTGAGAAATTAGTGTTTGAAAACATTTGCGATAGTCACATCTATTTGGGATCACCTTTGACTATGCAGGATCCACTTACTGCACTGCGGATAGGTGTGTTGTAGTGAACATTTTGAAAATCATCTAAATTATCTAGCAGATGGTGAAATGAGTGAAGACGGCTTTACTATGGGGAACTGTAGCACAAACCTAAATTGGGAGGAGGTAGAGGTGATACAAATGCTGTTTAGAAATGTAATTACAAAATAAGGGGTATAACCCAATGAAGCCACTGGGACCTGGGTAATAGACAGTACAGTAGAAAGAAGTGGTCCCAGCAGAACAACTTCTAAGAACACACACAATTAAACACCAAAAGGTATACATGTTCTCACACTTAAAATTCGTGTTCAATATTATTTAATCATATCAAACATCCTAAGATGTTAGCAAGCCAGCAAAACATCTGGAAATTATATTCAACAGTAGTGCCCCATTCAAAGGATGGAGAGGAGGGGAAGGTCGTGTGCATCAGGTGAGGGTTGGAAGTGAGAGGAAGGTAGTGACAATTATAAGCATCACAGTACTATTTACAAAAGGGGAGGCTTGTCCAGCCTGACAATTGGATATCAACAATTAAATAGCCATTGTTAGTATTACACGGGCACAGTGAAAAAGCACTGTTGACCAAACTGGCATCAACATGTGACAAAGTCGACGTTTCGACCCCACTATAACGTAGGTTGCTTTAGTCCTTACACGGGGGTCTTCCTCAGGACTGTGTATGGGGCACCGTAGGCCACCCTTTATTGGGTAGTCGTAATGTTAATGGGCCGGTAGGCTCCTAACGCAGAGAACGGATAAATGGCACTTATTAATTGTTTTTTCTATTCTGAATATTCTCACTTCATGGTTATAATGGGCCAAGATTCACATCGAGGATTAAATTACTTTACAATTGTGCAGTCAAACACTCTAAGAGCCCCACGGGTGCTGGATTTCTAGACGTTTGAGTGCGTCCGTTCAAGTCGATGGGAAAAAAAAAAAAGTCCATCGACTTGAACGGACGCACTCAAACGCCTAGAAATTTAGACTTCTTTAAAAATCTGTATCTCCGAAACCTCTGGTGGATTTTGCTCATCTAGGGGCCAGATGTACGACCCTAGTAAATTGCGATTCGCAATTTGCGCTCGATTGCGAGTCGCAATTTACTATGTACAACAGTGTCGGAGACACAGATTGCGATTCCCAATGGGGTCAAAAAATGCGAGGCTCATTAATATTCATGAGCCACACGCATTTTGTGACCCCATTGGGAATGGCAGGCCCTCCTAGGGATGGTGGCCTGCTGGGCTCAGCAGACCACCATGTTTGGGACTGCTTTTAAATAAAGCAGCTTTTTTCTTTAATGCAGCCCGTTCTCCTTAGAGGAAAACGGAATTTATTTAGGGCAGGCAGTGGTCCCTGGGACCACTGCCTGCCCTTAAAAAATATTTTCGCATGCATTTGCAATTTGCGAATGCATTACCACCTACTTGAAGTAGGTGGTAATTGCGAGTGTTTTACGACCGCAATTGCGGTCGCAAAACATTAGTACATGGGTTAGAGAGTCGCTATTTGGAAGGGAACGCCCCTTCCAAATAGCGAGTCTCTAAACACTTTTTTGCGTGTCGCAATTCATTTGCGACTTGCAAAATTGTGTTAGTACATGGCCGTACCAATTTTAGCATGCGCAAATGGGTCGCTAACCTGTTTGCGCATGTTAAAATTGGTCGTACATCTGGTCCTAGGACTCTAAAAATTCATAAACATATAATCTAATTTTATAAATTGGTGTCCTATTTCTTTCATGTTGCATGGCTTTCTTATTTCGTTGTTTGGTACTGTTAAATGCGTTGCACTGATTCCTTTGTTCAAGCTTTGCTGCTCAATGCCATAGTTACAAAGGGTTGAGCTTAAGGTTGTGCAAACCAGCCTGACTGGACCCAAGACAGTTTGTTGCAAGTGTATTCCATGGTAAGGCTGCGCAGCCATACCATATAATAAACCCAAATCCCCACATGCCCTGATAAGGGCTCATCAGCCAGGAATGGCTTGATTTCAGTGACACAGTGAGAACAGGACCCAGATCTGGGTATACCTGTTGCACTTACGATGTCAAATGCAACAACAACCCAGGACAGCAGGCACCAAATGGTTACAATAAGAAAACGTCGACTTTCTAAAAGTGGCATTTTCAGAATTGTGACTCAAAATCTGGCTTTACTGTTAAAGAGGATTTTAAAATACAATTAATTTGAGACCAAACATGACATTTCTACCTGTTCCTAATCAAAAGGTAGCACTTATTAAATGTAATAAGGTAACCCAATGTTATCCTATGGGAAAGCTAGGCCTTACAGTAGTGAAAAACGAATTTATGATTTTTTCCACTATCAGGACATGTAAAGCTTAAAAACATGTCTTACTTTTTAAATACAGTGCACCCTGTGGCTGTTTGGGGCTACCTTAGGGGTCATTTATATGTATTAAAATTGACGGTTTAAGCCTGGTAAAATGTTTATTTTGCCTGGTTGAATTGGCAGTTTAAAACTACAGACATGGTTTGAGGTATTACTTTAGTGAATGGCACAATAAGGGTTGCAGACCCATTAGTAGCATTTCATTTACAGGCCCTGGGTGCATATAGTACCACTTTACCAGTGACTTATAAGTAAATTAAATGTACCAATCGGCTGTTAGCCAATTGTACAATGTTTTGGGAGCGAGCACGAGCATGTTAGCACGGGTTAGCAGTGGTAAAGTGCGCAAAGATCTAAAAGTCAACAAAAATAGGTTCAGCAAAGGAAGGGAGTGAAGGCAAAAACTTTGGGGTCACTCTGTTGAGAGGGCCAAGTCCAACAGTAACTGGTAGAAAGCGTGAAGGCTTGAAGATTGTCTGACAGATGTGAATGAGAGTAGTAAGCATGATGTTCGTAGGAGCAGTGATGAGTGGGGTAACAGTCAGGACTTCATGAAGTTTAAGAAAGCATGGTAGGATTCCTGGGGAAAAATTTGGGGGGGGGGAAAGGCCAGGATGCAACTGTGGAGCAAAACAGTTTGAGGAAGAGCAGCCAGGGCAGGAAAGTGAGAGAGAGGCTGCAGTAGTGACAGAGGAGGATTCAGAGTGAGAAACGGGAACAAGTTGAGGTAACAGTGAAGATGTAGATATGATGTTTAGCACAAAGAAGAAGGGAAAGGGGGAGAAAAAGAAGTGAACTAGGGAAGGAGACGGTGAGGAAGTAGTGAAGTTGCATACATTGGTGTGGCAGAAATTTGGTAATAAATACAAAAAGAAGTATATGGGTGAGCAAGTAGGAGGAGAGGGAAAATCTACTTTCACAATATGTGCCAGTACCATTTGTTTGAAGAGCCCAGAGTATACTGTAGGACCTTATAAAGAAAACTAGCATTAGCTTTTGTGGTTTATCATGGTTACTCTGCGACAAAAAAAATCAGATCACAGAGGAGGGTGAATGCTAAACAATAAAATCAAAGGTGGCGTTAGACAGTGAACTGTGGTTACAGTTCATGAGTCCCATACGACCCATGTAGACATGGTGACATACTGTGAATGATTTAGCATTGCTGGCCTCCCCTTTTTCCTGTGCTTTACACCCTAGGGTGGTGGGCCAGGGCATTTCCGATCAGGCGCGTTGGAATTCAGCAAGGGAGCATGCTACAGTTATCCCCACAAATTTTGACATGATTGCTGGAAATGTGGGGGTAGGCACCCAGTTGTCCACTGCTATGCAGGAAAGTGTGCAGACGTTAAGGCATAGGTGAAGGCAGAGCCTGGCAAAATAAAGCTTTTGCCAGGCCTAAACCTTTCTTTTTAATACTAATGTCACCACTAAGGTAAGCCTTCAAGGCTTATAGGACAGACTGCTTTTTATTTAAAAAAGTAGGACATGTGAGTTTAATTTCTAGCAGTGAAAAACTCCTGAAGTCGTTTTTCACTGGTGCAAGGTCTTTCTCTCATATTGACTAAAACTCGATTACCTTATTACATTTAATAAGTGATAATGTTGGATTGGGAGCAGATAGAGAAATGCTATTTACACTCAAATTAATTGTAATTTAAAACCCTCTTTAATGGTGAAGTCGGATTTTCAGGGCTTGATTAGGATGGCAGTCGGACTCACGTCCGACCGCCATCTTGGTGGGAAACGGGACCGCCTGACAAGCTGTCGGCGGTCCCGCACCCTGAATCTCGATGCGACCGCCTTCAAGGCGGTTGCAAAGTGTATATTTTGTATTGCGGCGGGTGCTGCGGGCTGCAGCACACACCGCAGTACAAAATATGTACCCCGTGCATATCCCTGCACTATGTGTCAGGCACCATTTGGTGCCTGCCATATGGTGCAGGGATATGTTGGGGGGCACCATAGGTGCCCCTCAGGGGCCAAGTCGGATTGCCAGGAAGGAAGGGGGGCCCTTTATGGGCCCCCAATGTCCCTTTTCGCCTGCCTTTTCATGGCAGGTAAACCGCCATGAAGCGGCGGGCGGAAAGGGACATTGCAATCTACGGAGGTGCCTGGCAGGCATCACCACTGTTGTAGGGATACAAGTCTCTCCGGCAGACCGACGGGCTCCATGAAGCTGTCGGATCCGCGGCGGTCGGTCTCTCCGACTGCCAACCATCTGCCCACCAACCATCCGCCCGCCATCCTAATGTGGCGGGATTACGATGGCAGTGGGACCACCACCGACGAGCTGTCGGTGGCGGTCCCACCGCCATCGTAATCATGCCCTAAGTTACAATGCTGGAAATGCCACTTTTAGAAAGTTCTCTTGTCCGAGCCATTTGTGCTTCTGCCAGTGTCCTGGGTAACATGACTGTGAATGGGTCTGCTGTTTGGGTTTGTGTATTCCTTCCAGACAGTGACACAGAGGGAGCTTATGTCTGGACAGGATGACTGGGGAGGAGCTGCACCCAGCCCCACTTGCACTTCAAAGGGCTCTGCCTCACACTCTCACACACACAGACATCTGACACCAAGCCTGCCTGTCTTTTGTCACCCCAGACAGTTTAGAGGATTGTCAGGGGACTGGGAAGAACTTCCCAGAACCAGATGTGGGGGTAGGACTGGGAATGCCCTCATACAAAGGCTGCCATCAGCTATAAATATTAGACCTCCTGAGCCACTCTTGAGAACACTCCTGGACCTTACATTGACATTGCAGAAGAAGGACTGACCTGCTGCCAGATGACTGACCTGCTGATTGAGGACTGCCCTGCTATCTGAGAGGTAAGATTGGACCTGCTTACCTTCATCCCAGGCTAACCCAGAGTGACTCCAAGGGTCCGTTGGCTGGCCTGTGTGAGCTGCAGGGACACAACAGGTTCCAGAGGCCTCCCTACAACTGCCCACCTGACCTGCTGCTCTGGAACCTGCAACTGGACCTGCCTAAACCATGCTGGCCTCTGCTGGTGTGAGTCCCTGATCCTCAAGATGTGCCTCCCCAGGTCCTGGACCCTTGGATAGCATCAGAGAGCGTACTCTTCTGCAAGAAATGTTAAAATCCTGAAGTTAGGGCTCCTTGCGACCGCGAATGGCCTTGTTTGCTCCAAGACTCTGCTGCCCACGGTGACCCTCAACGTTAAGCTCTGGTGAGACCTGCTCGGTCTTCGCGCTACAGTGATGGCCAGCAATGCAAGAGCTGAAGTTCGCACTACAGCAACGGCAGCCCGCAGTGACCGCCAACGTAAAGCTACAGCAGCAACCATTGGCGATGCCCGACTGGCTCTTCTCTCTACAGTGACAATAGCCCATGACGCCAGGCCTGCTCTTTGCGCAACAGTAACAACCATCCGCAGCGATCTACCTGCTCCTCGTGGCCTCCTCCACCACAAACAGAACTCTTTACGCCAGACTCAAAAAGAAACTCTTCAGCGGAACTAACCTGGTCCTTGTATCCAACCCACGCTCCATCTTGGTTGGCCTTAATTTGGGATTTTCCCTTTGTCTACCAAGACTAGATGATCAAGAGTATTTTTTTGTACTTTTATGCACTACTTTTCCCTAAAACTTTAAAATTGAATATCTCCGGTTCTGCTTATTGGATTTTTGTCATTCTGGAATAATTTTATTAAAATGTACCCTATTTTTCTTAATTGGTTTTGGGATTCTTCTTGTGTTGTGTTTTCTCTTTATTACTGTTTGTGAGCTGCGTAAATATTTTACACATTTTACACTTTATGCCAAGGTGCCAGAGGGTTAAGCACAGTCTAATTTAGTCACTTTTGTGGCTCACCCAGACAAGGGTTGTGGTTGTTGACTGAGTGGGGCTTCCACCCTCTTCAACCAATAACTCAATTTCTTACAGGTACGGTTTGGGAGGCGTGAGATGAGGTCAGTGATGTCCACCTTATTGAAAGTGAAGGACAAATGGCTGTGCCCGAATGCAGTGGTACTTCATTTGGGTGAACATGACTTGGTGCAGGATGTGGGGTTAGAGTTGATTAAGATGGTTAAACTGGACTTGGGAAAGTTTAAGGAACGGTGGTGTAGAATGGCCATGTTTTGAACACAATTGTTACCCAGGAGGTTATGGGGAGAGGCTAGGAAAGCGGCATACAACACAATGCTAAGAAACAACATGGGATAAAGGTCCAAAATACTGTGCCTGTGCAAGCTCCCTACACTTAGCAAGCCTTATTAATTGCGAGGGTCGTGTGTTGAATAATTGTCGATTTTCAAGAAAATGTAAGAGTGTCTTACCAAAAATCATGAGGTACATTTTAAGACTACCATGTCTAGAGATGGATTTGAACCTTTAGAAAATCAGAGACAACATAGAAAATAGCTGGTACATTTATAAAGTAAAAATTATGTTTTACTCGTCGGGCAGTTATACATTGCCCACCTGAAACATCTTTAATCTGTCCAACATCAATAGTCATGTTGCATGGAGAGATAAGTGAGGATTACTAATTCTAGGTTTGGAAAGCCCTCATCCTGTCCTTGGATGGGATCAATGTCTGCTTAGTGCATATTAGCTTAGAGAGGCAGCGATCATATGAGTCAGTGGTAAGAAACTAACCATTCATTGCCACTTCATCCGAAGGAATGCTGCAGATCTGCCCAGTTTCAAGCAGCCAAAATCTGAGTGAAACTGTACGGAAATGGGGACTTACAGAGAAACTGGATGCAGAATTACCAATTTCTCTGGGTATTCCTCATTTATCTGGTCATTCCTCATTTTTCAAGGGAACATCGGGGCTTGTCCTTGTGAGTTCTGGTTCCCCAGTGTCGGTAACTCTGGAGCGAATTTAACAGAGAGTAAAATGCAGTTAGTATGTAATTGCCAGTAAGCAAAAATTCACATAATTCTCATGCTGGAAAAATAAAGCATCTGTATGAAGTCTTTCCAGTAAGTATCATTTTTGAAAATGATCATCAACACCCCCTGTTAGTGCAGATGCAAAAATATTTTCCAAAAATGCAATCGAAATAACATGGAGTGAAATGCGTCTTTATGTTGAAGCGCTTTATATAGTCTTCTAAGGAGAAAAGACACAGGTGGGCAATATGTGGATATTCTCGTTTCTATGTCGTGTACGGATTGATGTTCACTTTCCGTTGCTTTTTGTCTTCAGGCCTTTCAGCTTGTGCTTCCCACAGAAGTGAAGTCTGACAGCAGCTCGGCCAAGAGGTCTCAGACAACTGGACATTTAGTGATCACCATGCCAAAGGTATGTAGTGTCTCTTTGAGAGACGGCATTTTACATGTCTGATTAATCTGTGAGCAGTCCTTGAGAAGCATGTTCAAGTCAGGCATAGAACATCTTATTAGCTAATGGAGCGCAGGCCGCTGATCTCCCGTCGGGGAACATTTCTTCGGCATAAAAAGAAGGTGGTTCTGGCAGAGTAATCATTGCAGGGTGCATGGAAGTGCTCTCAGCTCAGCAGAGAGCATGCTGGAGGGAATGCTGGCCAGGCATTACAATAAGAGCTGCCATGCTTTAAAGACAACTACACTATAGCACTCTGCCCTATAATAATGGGCCGGTTTCCTTATAGGTTCCTTACAATAGTGGATCCAAGGTGCCCTATACTTGTGAATCTCTTACCTGGAAGCGTTGGTCTTGCGAATCAAAAATAACCTGTGCTCCCGCCATACTGCTCAACTGCTCACTGGCTTTCTTCACTACTAGAATATTTGTCCTGCATTCCTTAATTCTGCATGCCATAGTAATGAAAGGTGTGATATATTTACCAAAACATATTACCCAGTGGAGTAGGTATAGGTATGCCAGCTTTTCCATAGGCAAAGCGCTTTTTGGTTTTGTTAATAACTTTTGCGCCATTTGATGAATCTTCACGAAACTTTCCAAACAAAAGCACATTTGCTTCAGCTCCTTCCTGAAAAGATTCTGGGTGATCTGTCAAACGGGGGCTAAGATAAAAGGGGGGTCAAAAAAAGCATATTTTCCATAGAATTTTAAGGCAGTGCTACTGCAAAAACTGGTGAACGTAATTACACCAAATTTGGCAGGAACCTAGATCTTGGTTCACAGATTGTGATTTTTTTTATTTCGTGTAAATCCGTTGAGTAGTTTTTGAAAAATTAAAGTTTAAAAATATTTGTATATCTTGACGGTTGTGTGCGCAAGAGTCTTGTGGGGGGTGCCCAATTAAAAATCGGGCATTCTGACTGGCCCAGGGAGCTTTTTTTCCTTTGGGCCAATTCGCTCCTGCGGGAGTCAGACTCCTTTGGGAGCGAACAAACTGATTTGCTGCCAGCAACATTAGAAGAATGTTACTTGCTGCCAGTACAGGACTCGGGGACTTAAGGCCATCGTTATGAACACATTTTCCCATAGAGACAAAATGGATAAAACCCTTTGATACATCTGGCCCTTAGCCCCCTATCCTGAAGTGAAATAAAATTATATAATGGGGTAGGGTAGGGCTACCCTGCACCTCTTGGACCCATGGGAGGAACCCAGCGGATCCCCCTCACCGGTCAGAAAAAAAAATCGGCTGTGGCCCAAAGTATTTTTTAAGGTAATGGGGGTGCGCGGCCCCCCTCCCAAGCCATTTTCAGCCCCGGGGCCCTCATTCTCTGGGACCCAAAGTATTTTTTAAGGGAAGGGGGGCTGTGCGGCCTCCCTCTCCGAGCCTTAAAAATGCCCTGGGGACTCCGTCCCTCAGGGCCATCATTTTGAACAAAAGGGAGTGGGGGATGCACGGCCTCCCTCCCCGAGCCTATTTTGGCCCCAGGGACCCCATTCTCCGGTGCCAGCTCACTTGCTGTGTGCCAGGGAGCCAACACGCAGGGCACAGCAATTTCCCTCCCCACACTAGCCCAGGCAGGGAAACGTGTTTGCTCCCAGCTGGTGGGAGCATTTTCAAATCTCCTGTCAAACAGGAGCAAATACTAAGTCTGCTGCCAGCCAGCTGGAGCTTTAAAACGTTACCGCCAGCTGGGAGCAGATTTGCGATCTGATTCCCTGCCGGGACTGATGCGAGCAGGGAAACAGAACAACAGATTGCTCGCGCCTGGAGGGAGCAGCATAAATAGCTGCTCCCTCCTGGGGAGGAACAATATCGGCTCCCGCACCATATGGGGAGCCGGCTGGTGCCCCTAATGTTGTGCTTGGTGGATGCCTTAGGTGGGCACCGGGGCACCCATTTGTAACTGATGCGAGCCCCAGCGCCAAAATAGGATCTGGGCATGGGGCCCTTTCATAAGAAGGCATGTTCCTGGGGGATGGGGTCACTGGAGCCTATAAACGCTCGGAGAGGGAGGCCATACAGTCCCCTCCCCTTTTATTTACATTTTTACCCCAAGGGTGGGGTCCCTGCTGCCAAATTATGCTCAGGGAAAGGGGCCGCATGCCCCCTCCCTTTATTAATTACTCGGCCCGAAGGATGGTGTGCCAGGGGCCAAAGGCGCAGAGAGTGGGGTTGCACGACCCTTCCCCATTCTAATTGGCTTTGGCCCCAGGGAATGGGGTCCCTGGGGTCTGATAAGGCTCGGGAAGGGGCAGTGCAGTCCCTCTCCCCTTTTATACACAAAATTGCCCCAAGAGATGGGTTCCCTAGGGCCTATGAAGGCTCAGGGAGGGGTGCTGCACGCCCCCTCCCCTTTTTATTGGGTTGGCCCTGGGGTATGGGATCTTCGGGCCTCCAGAGGGTCAGGGAGGGGGGCTGCATACCTCTCTTCCCTTAGATTTTGGCCCCGGGGGATGGGGTCCCTGGGGCCCAAGGAGGCTGCACGACCCTCCCCTTTTTTATTGTATTTGGCTCTGAGAGATGTGGTCCCCGGGGTCTTTTTAGCCTCCTCCCCGGTTTAATTGTATTTGGCCCCAGGGGATAGGGCCCCAGGGCCTTTTAAGGCTTGGGGAGGGAGGCCACACTGCCCATCCCCTTTTTATTGGAATTGGCCCGGGGAGATGGGATCCCAGGGGCCAATTAAGGGTCGGGGAAGGGTCTGCATGCCCCCTTCCCTTAATATGTAGGTTTTGGCCCCAGGGGATGGGACCCAAAGGGCAACCCTATGCTGCACACACTGAAGGCTGTGCGCGGTGTGGGGTTGGCAGCCTGCTGGGGGGTTTGGGCACAGGGCCTGGCAGCAGGCCAAGACCTGTGGCCAACCCCTGCTGCGCATAACCAAAGGCTGTGTGCAGCATGGGGTTGGTCGCCTGCAGGGACTTGGAGCAGGGCCTGGCTGAATGACAGGCCCTGCGGCTAACCCAAAACCATGCATGACCAAAGGCGTGTGCGGTTGGCTGCTTCCGGGTGGCTGCCTGCGGGGAGTTAGGTGTAGGGCCTGGCTACAAGCCAGGCTCTGCAGCCAACACCTTTGGCACATGCGACAAAGGGCAGTGCGAAGCATGGGTTGCTTGCCTGTGGGAGGGTTGGCTGCTGCCTCCAGGTCCTGTGGCAACCCACTGCTGTGCACAGCCAAAGGCTGCGCGCGGCATTAGGTTGGCAGCATGTATGGGGTTTGCGGCAGGGCCTGGCCAGGGATTGGCTTTACACAGGGTAATAAAATATTACTTTACGTAAAAAAAAAACTAGAAATTTACTGAAAAAAATAACTGTTAAAGTAATGTTATAGTTAGGTGAATATATCTGATAGAGACTTCTAGCTGCAGATTGCTTACCTTAGAACTATCCCTAGGCATCAGACTGGATCTGGAATTTTTCGTGAGCAGTACCGCTGTGCGCTGGTAGTTGGCATCCTTCGGCTCTGTGTGGCGTCGTCCGCACCGGAAGTGATATGCACAGTGCATATAAAGGCGCCACCCCAGTGTGCTGAAGTCGGTTTCTTTTCGTGACTTTCCACGCCAGGAGCGCAGAGCCACGAAGCCCACTGACCACTGGTGTGGAAAACTAGGGCCCTGAAATGGGAAAAATCCTGTCCTTAGAAATCTGTTTGCAGAGTGGAGAGGATGGGTGAGTGGGTAAAGTTTTAAAGCACAAATTAACCACCTGCTTGTAGCAGGTGGTAAATCTGTGGAAAGGCTTCTGTGCGGGGTGGGTTGGGGTGGAGGAAGGTAGGGGAGGGAGGGAGGGAAAGGAAATATTAGTTCTGGCGGAGGGACCCTTGTTAGAGAAAAAAGTCGCGGTGAAGGGCGGGGTCGAGGCTGGGCTGCTGTTGCAAACAAAGCCTCGGGCACTCTACCAGCCAGAATTAGCATGCAGTGATGTAGAGTCTGGTGTTCCGCTGCATGGGCCAGTCGTGATTAGACGTAGAGCACGAGACAGGCGCAGCAGTAACCCCAGCTGGGGACAGCACTCTGCCTGACTAGTAATCAGGCCCTTAATACCCAGTGAACGTAGGGGTACGTCCCTCGCGCAGGAAGGCGATCAGATGCTTGGTTTGCGAATAGCCTAAAAACTTCACTTTAACCCAGATGACTGTACAGCACCGAAGTTCTGCGCCGGCCTACTTTACAAAGGAAAAAAAAACACAAGTTTATCCTAAAAAGGCTTAAATATGCTGTATGATTATGAAATGTAAGGTTAGTGCAAGATGATCCTGACATTCCAGTCTATCTTTTATGCTTGTGTAGTTTCTGACACTAGTTCAAATGTTCTTAGCAGGGAGTCCCAGGATATGAGTGTTCCCGGAACCGTATAAATCCTACAGATGTCACATCTTAAAAGCAGCGCTGTGTTTTCATTCTCAGCCTACATTTCATGGAAAAGTCAAATAAAAGTGTCTTTAAAGTTTAAGCAAATAGCATTATCGTCTTCTTTCTGCAGGCTACAGAAATGATCAGGGCAACTTCAAAGCTCTCCAAGACATCTAGCGGGAATCAAGGCTGCAGAATGGAAACAAAGCAGAGGTGATTTTTTTTTCTTGTTCGGAGCATGTTCAAACCTCATATGAATAAATCGTTTTTTATGCTGACTAATATTTGCCCCTAGATTGTGTGAAGCTGCTCTGCGTTGTTTAACATGGATGTCATAGGGTTTGTCTAGCAAAAGAAATGGTCTATTTTTTTTAGAAAGCTTCGGTTCTACATCAGTAGGCAGTTGTGCAGTGCAACCTATTCAACAGATTTTCAAACCATTTGCTTTGTGGGCAGAATTATAAAATGCAACTGCAATTTAAATAAGCACAAAATCCATGACTAATTCCGCTTATGAACCAGGGACATGGCAGTGGTGAGACTGTGCACATTAACATTTACCTGCAATATTCACTGATTTGCACCCTGTGGTGTGTACATGGAGCATTTATACCAAGCAGGAGCAGGTATAAGTGATCTGCACATATCACATTGAGTAGAGAGCGAACCGGTAGAAATGATACTTTTGTTTTTACTGTCTGCTCATTTTTTTGCCCTCTGTTTTGCCTTTCTGCTCGTTTTTCCGCCCTGTTTGGCCTTTTCTGCTCATTTTTCTGCCCTCTGTTTTGCCTTTCTGCTCATTTTTCTTCCTTCTGTTTAGTCTTTTCTGCACGCTTGTTTTCTGCCCTCTCTTTTGCCTTTTCTGCTTGTTTTTCTGCCCGCTGTTTTGTCTTTTCTGTTGCCCTCTGTTTTGCCTTTTCTGCTCGTTTTTCTGCCCTCTGTTTTGCCTTTTCTGCTCATTTTTCTGTCCTCTATTCTGCCTTTTTCTACTCGTTTCTTCCTGACATATCCCTCCTCCCACCACCCCGCACTCCCCCAGGACCTACTGAATGGAGGCCGCAGCGTGACACCATTGAGAAGGTCCTCGTGCCGGCTCCCCCTGCGACAGTTCTCCTGCCCAGCTTGCCCTCACTCCACTACCCTCTGCTGCCTATCTACTGCTGCCCTCTGTATGTGCCTCTTATTCTCGTTTCTTGCTCTGTGTTGCCTTTTCTGCTCGTTTTTCTGCCCTCTCTTTTGCTCTCCTCTGCTCTGTTCTGCATATTCTGCTTGTTTTTCGGCCCTCTCTTTTGCCTTTTCTGCAAATTTTTCCACCTTTGTTTTGCCTATTCTGCATGTTTTTCAGTCCTCTATTTTGCCTTTTCTGCAAATTTTTCTGCCCTCCATTTTGCCTTTTCTGCCCTCTGTTCTGTTTTGCCTTTTCTGCTAGATTTTCTGTCCGCTGTTTTGCCTTTTCTGCTGCTCTGTTTTGCCTTTTCTGCTTATTTTCTCCCCTATGTTTAGCCTTTTCTGCTTGTTTTGCTGCCATCTGTTTGCCCTCTCCTGCTGTTTTTCCTTTTCTGCTTGTTTTTCTGCCCTCTGATTTGCCTTTTCTGCTTGTTTTTCTGCCCTCTCTTTTGCCCTTTTCTGCTCTGTGCTGCTTGTTTTTCTGCCCTCTGTATTGCCTTTTTCTGCTCGTTTCTTCTCCCTTTCAGCTGTTTCCTCAAGACCTGGCTTTTCGGTGGAGGCATCGCACCAAAGCGCCGAGATACCCCCAGGGGTGACAGTGCCGCGCTCTACAAATGCTGATTATTTGATTGATTACAAGCCTTTCTTGTGAAATATGCCCCCCTGTGCTACCTGGCTTCTGTCTCTGCAGTTTCTTCTGCCAGCATATACTAGCTCAGAACATCTCTTGGGTAATCTCGCTTTGCTAGCGGGGCCTTTTTTTTGTTATTGGATAGGATTCTTCCAAGGCTGTTACCTGGAAGGCTTAACATGTTGATGTTGACCTCGGCCAGGCAGAATTTTGGGGCATTCTCAGTCCAGGTATTCACGAGGTGTTCAGCTTTGCAGATTTTTTTTCCTCCGAATCTTCTTCCTTTTCTTGAGCAGTTAATACTCTACTGATAAAGCGATTTGCCCTTCACAAGCAAGAAGTATGTATGTAATTTTAGAGTCCGGAAAGGATTACAAATTTTAGTAGCTTTACGTCAAATTCTGATATCTGCCATGTCAAAGAGGACAATGTGTCCATGAGTAATGCTTGTTAATGCGCTACTAATTCAGGTGTTTGCTTCTTTTCTTCATCAGAACAAAGACAGTTGAAAAGCTGGAAGTTGATCCAAGTTTACATTCGTTTCCTGATGTGGCAAATATCGTTCCAGAAAAAAAGTCCATTCACCAAGGTCCCGTCCAGTTACAGCGGCCGAAGCTGATGAGCATTGAGACCAGTGAAGCGTTTGAAGATAATGCTGATGTCCCTCCTTTAATATAAGATGTCGGAGTAGCCCATATTAGTGCAAGTTATGGACTTCATGGATAAAGATATTTCTTCTTATGTTTCCAGAATCATCTTTACCGAGGTCACAAGGCACAACCACACGTTTTTAGGTCTCGCCTACGCAGCGCGCATGCGCTGCATAGGAAAAAATACCTCTTGCTATCGATTCGGCCTTTCAGCCAAAAACGTGCACGCGTTCCATTGCCTTCAATGGCAACGCGTGCACGTTGGCGATTCACTTGCGGGAGAGCGAGCAGCGGCGCCATATGTTAGTAATTATCGCTCCTGGCGCCGCTCGCTCCCGCAAGGGAATCGCGCAGGCCCCCCTGCTGCCATGCGGCGCGCGCGCTTGTTTTCATTTGCAGCGCCGTCCACACGCTTGTAATGGCCGCTCGGACAGCCTCTCCTGCTTCAGCCCCCACCCTCGCAAAATGTGGAATTCTGCTGCATCATCAACTTACCCTATCTCTCAAAGCTGGTTTCCCCACACACCCGTTTCTGGACTCTTAAGTTTATGTCCTAACCTTTGAAGCCAGGTTTGTCACAATCCCTTCCTTGTTTAGCTCGTGATGGTTTAGGCTGCTGTCTGTTGAGTCCCAAGTTTCTAACCCCTGACATCCGCTTTTCTTTAATTTGCTCGTTTTCTTACTCTTGAGAAAACGCCCACTTCCCTTTGTCACCTGGGCTTGCCATACAGAGCGCAATATATTATCTTGCTAAATCCTCTTCCCTTTCCCTCGCCCTTTCCGTTATCAGGACCCCCACCCCTCTCAATATTCTCACAGATCTGTATTTGTTTGTCCCGGGCACCCGTGGTTAAGAGTTAGTTTTTTCTTGGTCGGTGTGTGATTTATTTTTAAGGCCAACCCCCTCACTTCCTCCAAGGGGCCCTGTAAAATGTGTTCGCTGCTCAGTGTTCTGGCGGTAGCATTTGCTGGTGTCAGAATCGACTACTGGAGGCTTTAAGCATGTGAACAGGCAGCCGAATTAGTTTAGCTTTAAGGGGCCTTTAATGTCCACTGACTCATCTTGTTCCATTGTTCAGGGGGGAGTAATTTCAGCTCCAACCGAAAAGTTCCTTAGCATTAGTCAATAGTCGGACTGGTATGAGACATAGGGTAACTGGGCTTTATGCACATGACAAAACTTTCCTCGGAGCATGGAGACTTCCCACGGGTATACCACCCTCCTCACACCAACTGATGAGGATGCCTCATCCTTGCTGTAAGGCTTTTCTTGTCGCCCAGGATATGCTGTTCATTATTGTACCTCAGCAGAGGTTTCTTGTATTTAATTAATATTCATTTTCGCTACCAAAGAACGTTTTTTTTTTTTTTTTAAATGCAGGTTATGTTAAATAGTGTGTTGCAGCATTTCGACAGTTTTAGTTTCTGTACTTCTCAAACTGATTACGGTAGCACAGTGTTCTAATTGCATCAGACAGTTTTCCTTCCTCTTTGAAAAATATTGCATTTTCCTGAACTTGGTACCACAGTAGCGACCATGCCCGTTGCTCTGCAATAGCCCTTGCAGGCGCTTATCTTTATTGGTTTGTTTTGTGTCCTGTCCTTTCTTCTGGTACCCACTTTTTGGACATCTTTTCTCGTTCCCTTTTGGAACATCTGAATACTGCTTCTTGCAAGTCTTCTGTGATGGTTTCGACAATGTTTTTATGGTCACTTTACCCAACTTTCCAACCTGGCATGCTTCCCTGTTTTTTTTATGTCTATGTACAGAAGATAAGTTTCTACCACAACAGCAATAAAATGTTATTATCAGATACCTCATTTATACCGGCGGTTCTTTATTATCCCTGTCTATTTTTGTATTCTATTAATTTTAATAAGGAAATAAAAGTAAGTTTATAGCACCATAACTTTGTGAAAGGACACACAAGTTCACAGAGGAATTCTTTGTAGTGTAAGATTGTAAGATGTATTAATAGTAATACCGTCACAGAAACTTAAATATATGTGCAAAATAGTAACTGTAAAATGTAGCCAATTAATATGCATCTCAGTCGAGGTGCAGCAAGAACCTTCAAGAAGGAAGCACGTATGTTCATTGATGTTTTGAAAATGGCAGTTTGATGTATTTGAAAAGTTGGAAAGAGGTATTTTCAGGGTTTTGCAAAATGTCAGGAAGTCTTCTTTGAGATGAGTGATTGGAGGACATACTTTCCTGGGGTGTTGAGAACCTTGAATATATGGGGTCCTGACCCAAAGGTTTGAACATTGTCTGGTTTTCGAAGATTTTTATTGCGGTCTACTTTGGTGTCATGTCAGTTGGTACAGTACCACTAGGTTTTAGGGTGCTTGATTGTTCCAGGCCTTATTATTGCCACCTAAGTGTTTGAATAGCGCCCTTTGTTTCATGAGAAGTCTGTAAAGTGACGTCAGTGCGGATGAGATTTAGGATGTGCAGTTCATACCATGGATGAACCCAGCCAGATGATTTTGCTGTCTTTGAATTTGAGTATCACATTGGTGTGAATACCGCCTCCGATTTTTAGGTCTCGGTCTGCACCAGCGCTTGCGCTGGTCTGGCCGAGAGTTTTAGTAAGCGGGTTTTGGAAGTGCAAACCCACCGGCTTTCGGCTGGCGACCAGCTTGCGTTCACGAAGGCGTGCATGCGCGCAGCTGCCATCTGGGTTTCCTATCTCTTCCTCATTTCCTCGTCATGGCTCATTAACTCTCTGGACTCTGATGTTTCAATCGCAGCAGCAGCAGCTCACATTACCAACTGACGGCCCTGGACTACAGTCACATGAAAAACAACAGGGATTAGCATTGAAATGCAAGCTTTTTTTTGTCTAGTTAGAAATATTGCTTCAGTGGGTTGATTTCACCTTATATCGCTATTTGTTTTATATTGGGAGTCAGTCTAATTACCAGTATTTTTGTCTCACTGTTTTTTTTTTATATTTATTTGCGCAAAGCACAAAGCTATATTTAAGGTTACTTTTCCGCGTCACTTCTTCACTCTATTTAAGCTCCACACCCCCACTCTTATTGTCTCTCTCCTTCTCTCTCTCTCCCTCTCTAATTCTCTCTCTACTTAATTAACTCTCCCCTCTCTATCTTTTTTAGCCTTTCATTCTCTCACCCCTTTATCTGTTTCTCTTTCAAACTCCTTCATTCACTCTCTCTCCCCTGCTTTCTCTCTCTCTATCCCGCTCCACTCTTTATTCTATGTACACCCTTTCTCTCTCTTTCTCTCTCACCACCCTCTCTAATTGGGCATTATATCTTCACTCTATCTCTCACTCGGCAATACCACAGCATCACTCAGCATCACTCAGCGCAACCACAGCATCAATCAGAGCCAGCACAGCATCAATCAGAGCCAGCACAGCATCACTCAGCACCAACACAACATCTCTCAACGCCATCACAGCATCTCTCAGTGCAACCACAGCATCACTCAGTGCAACCACAGCATCACTCAGTGCAACCACAGCATCACTCAGTGCAACCACAGCATTACTCAGTGCAACCACAGCATTACTCAGCATAACCACAGCATGACTTAGCGCCACAACAGCATCACTCAGCGCCACCACAGCATTACTCAGCAGCACCACAACATCACTCCGCGCCACCACAGCATCACTCAGCACCACCATAGCTTCACTCAGCGACACCACATCATCACTCAGCACCACCACAGGATCACTCAGCACCACCACAGGATCACTCAGCACCACCACAGGATCGCTCAGCACCACCACAGGATCGCTCAGCACCACCACAGCATCGCTCAGCGCCACCACAGCATCGCTCAGCGTCACCACAGCATCGCTCAGCGCCACCACAGCATCGCTCAGCGCCACCACAGCATCGCTCACACCACAGCATCGCTCAGCGCCACCACAGCATCGCTCCGCGCCAAGACAATATCACTCAGCACCACAGCAGTATCACTCAGCAAGACCTGAGTATCATTCAGCATCACCTCAGCATCGTCTCCGCAACAGTCACCACCACCACCACTACCACCTCAGCATCACTCAGCACCACCACAGCCTGCTCTCGGAATCTGGCATCTGTTGATTCTCCCCTAGCGTCTGGCCGCTGCTAGTGTTATAATACAGGTACTGGTTCCCAACCTTCACCCTCCGATTGTTTATGCCCCCTCAAAAAAAAAGCTTTAACAAACAACCATTGCAATAAGCAGAAACAAGTTGCCAGCATTGCAAGAACAAAAGAAAACTGAGGAAATTTTTTATTGTGAATACTTTTTTTAATATGGTCGTTCAGTTTTACATAATGCCTTCTTGGTCATATATAAAGTAACAAAAATGCTTCTGACACTTTTTTATTATAACTTTTCAGCATGCTGCACAGCAGCCACACTTCTCTACAGCACAGCTTGAAGACATTGTCAAAGTCAATAGCTCTGGCTAAACACTTATAAGGCCCCAAAGGCGAGACCTATTGGCTATGCCAATGCTTGTTTATCTTTGTGCATAAAATGAGTACATACCTTTTAATTTCTTTTAAATGTTATTGTCACAAATCACAAAGTGCAATGTATTTTAGGCTCTATATACCACACTCGCAAACTATTTTGTGCACGGAAGCTATGTGTGCAAAAAGTGCAATATCACCTCAAAATGCTTGTAGCCACCAAAACCAGGATCTAGGCATCAGTGCAGAAATTGCACACAATGACTGTGGAAAATCAGCAAAATGTGTGGATTTATCTAGTCTTATGTGGGAAGCATCTTTTGCTAATGCTACATTTAAGGTGTGTACCTCCTTTCAAGAACTAACATCCTTTCTCTTCCTTTTCAACCACCAACTCACCTTGGACTAGAGCTGTTTGCCCCATGCGGCCATCTTTTTTTTCTTCTGGGCCCAGTGGGCTTTCACACACCCAAAGCTGACTGGCTGCTCCTCATTTAAGCGGGCTTCCTCGTGACCAGGTTCAGCGGCAGGTTCTTGACTTCCCTTAGAGGGCAAGTCAGTGTATGGATTTGAAGAGAAAAGGGGACAGGTCCTGGTGGGGTATTCATGTCTTTAATATACCCAGTGAAATAGGACAGCATTTATCTTTGTATAGATATACCTGCCTCGACTGCCCTTGTTGCATCTTCACACTATTACAGTATTTATAAACAGAAATGGGAATGAAGTATATGTACATGGTGTAGTGTCAAACGTGCCTTTTACATCCCCATCCTAACCTCTCCACACACAAAATATGCTTGAAGCGATCGCTGGGCAAATATTGCTTGGGAAATGATTTCCAAGTAAAAAGTTCAAATGCACATTTTAGCTCACTGTACTCCTGTGATGTTTTATATTATATTACTGATCTCACGTTAACAAGTCATACTTATAAAGGTAATCTGTCACTGTGGCGAATTTCTAAAATGAAGAAAGTTAGCCTGGCAACAACTGGCTGGCAAAACTTTATTTTAGACAAAAGTTAAAATGGCGAATTACATTTGCCATTGAAATATGTTTCAGGGGAAAAGGTAAAGAACAGCACGATAAAGAGGTAAGAAGGGAAAAGGGGGTGGGTATACAGGATAGAAAGAGGAAGTAAGGAGTTTGGAAAAAGTAGTAAAGCAGGAGGGGGAATATAGAGTTTGGAAAAACAATAATGGGAGTAAAGCAGGAAAGGGTGCAAGGGGTTTGAAAAAAATAAATGGATTAAAATGGGAGCTTGAGTAGAGAGTTTGTTAAAAAAAAAAAGTGAGTAAAGTGGGAGGGGCAATAAGGGGTTTGAAAAAGGAAGTAAAGTAGGATGCGGAATAAGTTCTTTGTAAAAAAAAAATCGGGAGAAATGCGGGCATGGGAGTAAAGGGTTTGAAAATAATGCAGCTAAGTGGGAGTAGGGTGTTTGTAAAAATAAAAAAATGGAGTAAAGTGAACGCTCGAGTAAGGGACTTGAAAAGGGTAATGAAAGGGGAGGGAGCATAAGGTTTGTAAAAAAAATAATGGGAATACGGTGGAAAGGAGAGTAAGGTTTGAAAAAAATGAAGTAAAGTGAGAGTAAGTGGTTTGTAAAAAGGCAGTAAAGAAAGAGTGTTTAAGTAAGGAGTTTGTAAAAAAACCAAAACGTAGTAAAGTGGGAAGGTGAGTAAGGGGTATGTAACAATGGACTAAGTATGGAGAGGAGTAAGGGGTTCTCACAAAAAAACAGCAGTGAAGAGGAAAAGGGAGTAAGGGGTTTGCAAAAGTGACTGGTGTTATTTGGGATGAGTAAAAGAAGGGGCATGAAAGGTAGGAAAAAAGATCTTGGAAAAAAAAGAACATGTGTATAAAGGGGGGTGGAGGGAGCTTAAAAGCCAAAAAATGAAAATCAAACATGACTAAACTAAAGAAATGGTTTTCAAGAAGGTTGATTTTGTCAATTTGGTGAAAGGTATTCAAAACGAAAGAGTCTTCAACTAAAGGTCTACGAAATACATTCGCCAGAACCATTCTCTTCATGTTTGATTTTCATAAAAATCATATACGACCTATATAACATCTGCTTACGTGTCGCGTGTGCAATAACAAAGACAGCCTTCACCTAGTAACATATGGTTCAGTTATGAGCATCTGCCAACTTATAAACTGGTCTCTGCATTGGATCAGTTAGCAGGGGAAGACGGCATAGCTCCTGGGGTCATATGCTCGTATCATAATATTACAGCAATCGGTATCGAGAGTTATGTTTCTGCATCAGTATATTCTTTGTATCCTTTTCAGTGCCTTCATGCATGTCTAGACGTGTTTTCATGTGGGTGTATTTATGCTTTAACTCTATTGTTAGTATTGTTTGGCCCCTGTGGTGCCCCTGTGTTTGTAGTTGCTGACAGACTTGAAAGCATTTTTGTGCTAGAAGATTTTTTAATAAAAGATAAACGTGTAACCTTCTTGTTGATAGCACCAATTAAAATGTAATAGGCTGAATAGCAATGTATGTGAATTGTTATGTTTTTTTTGCTGCTGCTGTCCACAGCATATCAAGCGAATTATTTCTTGGTGGTTTGTCACTGCATAAAACATAGTCAGCATTTATGAAGTGTACAGATTGAAAGTACACATTCTACGACAACCTTAACCTGATTCCATGTGCCTCAGTTAAATAAAGAACTTACACCTTAACAACTAAAATTAATGAAATTTGGTACTTTCTAAAATAGAATTCAAATATAGAAAAAATATCCAATCAGCAATTAACATAGACACGATTGTCCCCTCTCCTAAAGTGTAACCATGGCTGAGCCTCTGATAAGTGTCTCGGTAAGATTGTTTATGTGGCAGGGTAAGCTGTTCCATATTTTTGGTGAACATTCATAAATTCTCATACCAGCGTGTTAGACCTGGCATTTCTTGGCGTGGTTACCCCTGACTTTTTGCCTCTACCTCCTCTATTTTTGATGCTGTGATGGATTTCGTTTTGCTGGCTTAGAGGCTTTGGGCACTTTGCCACTGCTGATCAGTGTCAAAGTGCGAGTGCTCCCTGTATAAAGTGTTATGGTAATTGGTTGTCCATAATTGGTATGTTTGCCTTACTAGTAAAGTCCCTAGTAAAGTGCACTATGGTTGCCAGGGCTGGTAATGCAAATGCTACTAGTGGGCCTGCAGCACTAATTGTGCCACCCACACAAGTAGCCCTAAGAAGAGATCTCAGGCCTGCCGCTCCAGTGCCTGCGCGCAGTTTGTTAACTGCCTTGTTGTCCTGGCAAGTGCACCCACTTGCCAGGCCTTACCTTCCCTTTTTATGCACATCAGACACCCCTATAGTAGGCCCAAGGTACCCCCTGGGCAGGGTGCAGTGTATGTGAAAGGTAGGACATGTACAGAGGTGTGTACCATGTCCTGACAGTGAAATACTGCCAAATTCGTTTTTCACTGTTGCAAGGCCATCTTGCCCATAGGACAGAATGGGGAATGCTGAGTCCCATGTTTCCAGCATATCTTTCCATAGGTATAAGATGGAGAGATGGCGTTTAGTGTGCCTGAACTCAGAATTTAATAACACATCTTTTTGTGAAGATAGGTTTTGAATTGTGTGTTTAGAAACCACGCTTTTAGAAGTGGCTGGTTTCTTGTCTTAAACCATCCTGTGTGCCTCTGCCTGGTTGTGTATTGCCTGTCTGGGTTTGGATGTGACAGGGTCTGGGAAGTGTCCTGACCCCACGGAGGAGTAGGTGAGACAGCAACAGGCTGACCTGCGTTTGATGTGGGGGGGGAGGAGTAGCCACCTGGATGTGAAGAGGGCTGCGTTGCTGCCCCCAGAGGATGGCTCCACCTCCTGCTGAGCGTCTGGGCCCCAGACCCTGACTATCAAAGGAAGAGGGTGTGCACAGGCGGGAAGACACCCAGGTCTGGTTTGGACCGGGGACAGAGCCCCCTGAACAAAAAGACTTCAAAGGCATTTAGGGGTATAAATGTAAGAGCTGAAACCCCTGAACTCAAGACTAAAATCCATACTGGA
Source organism: Calotriton arnoldi (assembly GCA_963921515.1). Classification (NCBI taxonomy): domain Eukaryota; kingdom Metazoa; phylum Chordata; class Amphibia; order Caudata; family Salamandridae; genus Calotriton; species Calotriton arnoldi. Next base: position 2,758,970 of record CAWUFW010001355.1, read on the forward strand.
AAAGGATTGAAACTACTTCGTGATCAAGAGGAACCTCTGCCAAAGAAGAACAGCTGAAGAGAAGGACTGCCCTTGCTGTGTGTTCTGGGGCTGGCCTGCAGTTTGCTGATTTGACTGAGGAGAGGACAAGGGACTTTGCTGTGTGCTGTGTCCCCCTGCTTGAGAGGACTTTGCTGTGTGCGGTGTCCTGAAGTAACTTGTCTCCAAGGGCCCGAGGAGAGCTGGTCCCCTGTTGTGGAAACTCAGGAACATAAAAGTTTCCAAGTGTGTCTCAGCGACGCTGTGTGCGTGTGCTTTTTGCACGCCTGAGACTGCCGTGTGGTCCGTGGTGCTGTTTACGAGGTGCCCCGTGACCGCATTGCCCCCGCAGCCTGAAACATCGTCCACGCTGCTGCATTGCTGTTTGTGGCCCGAGCCGTCATCGTAACTGAGGCTGTGAGTAAAGATCGCCGCCGCCGGCCCGAGCCGCGACGTGCTAAAGGATTTCTTGAAGCTAAGGAAGCTACAAGGTGAAAGGGATCGTGATCGTTGTTCGTCGAAAGGAATCTGCCCAAGATCGTCAACGAAGGAGAAGGCAGCGCCGTAACCCGTCCGGCTACAGCGTCGCCTAACAACAGATGCAACGTGATCGGGATCGCCCCAGCAGGACGTCCGACGAGCGGAGAGAGAGAGCGAGGCAGCGCACCCCCCCAGGTAAGGCTTGGACTCCAGTCGGGAGCCGCAAGCATGTGTGGCCTGGGGAGGCGTGCAGGAGGAGTACAGGAGTGCTCCGAGCTCTCTCCCGCTGCACCGCGTTAGACGCGCTGAGTCCCCGAGCGGCCCGTACCTGCCCAGCAGTAGCAGGGCCGCCCCTTTAAGCTTGCAACCGTTGTCTCTGTTGTTGGGGCCTAGTGGTGCCCGAGTTGACCGCGCATATTGGCTAACCGCATTATTCTTGCATTACGAACTCCCTGATTCTTGCATTACGAACCGCATTATTCTTGCATTACGAACTGCCTGATTCTTGCATTACGAACCGCATTATTCTTGCATTACGAACTGCCTGATTCTTGCATTAAGGATTGTCTTATTACTACATTACGAACTGCATAGCATTGCATTAGGACTGCATTAGAGATCGTGAATTGCTCATTAATACCGCAAGAACCTACAAGTGATTGCTGGCCTAATAACCGGCAAAGCGAAATATTACGAGTACGCATATGTTGGATTTCTATCGTTTGGTCTCATCGTATTCCTTTTTAGAAAGATACCGCTATTTTTATGAAACCAGTGAGGTGTCCATTTGTGGTGTTATCACTGTGTTACTGGGAGTGTGGTTGCAAATACTTTACACATTGCCTTGGAGATAAGCCTGGCTGCTCGTGCCAAGCTACCAGGGGGTGAGCAGGGGTTATCTAAGCGTGTGTCCCTCCTTACCCTGACTAGAAGCAAGGGTCCCTATTTGGACTAAGGTACCTACCTCAGCCAACTAGAGACCCCCAGTTCTAACACACCTCTACCCACAAAACACTTCAAAGTATTCTCGACCTTATCTTTATCTGCAGAATTCAGGCCTCTAGGAGGTGCAAATCTACGAAAAAGCACCCTCTCCTAGAAGGGAAGCCAGAGGATAGGTCGTAAACATTAGGCCTACTGAATTTCATCTAGCAGTCAGGCAGTTGATCTACCGGCAGCAGGCAAGTTTACAAAATTAATAATAGTTAACCCCAGGATTTCCATATGCTCCTCTGACTTGATGGCTGGAAATCTACCCATCTTGGCTCGTGCAAGTCATCCCCCTTAAGGCCTATGAACTCCAAGCTCAGAGCTGTGTCTGCATAGGACTATTTCATTCTCCATTTGACTAAAATAAGTGGATGGTCATTGTTTTCTTTAAAGTAAAGACCTAGCCTATCGCAGAGTTCTTCCGAAAGTACAATTGTACATTCAGCCGAGCTCTGTCAGGTAGTGGATTCCATGAGCAATTGTTTTATCTTGAAAAATAAGAGGAGTGGCCAAGATGGTGGGCATGACTGAGCTCTTCCTGAGAGCTCTTGCATGTCGGGAGAAGAAGCAGCTCATTCAGACTATTGAGCCCAGATGAGGAGCACTGAAAACTCTGGTGTGGTGGGGGCCGGTCGGAATTCAGTGCAATGCAGTGAAGATGTGATCCTCTAAACAAGCCTACATTTGATATGCATGGTGAGGCCTAAGATGGTGTTGTCTACCCTGAATGAAACTGCGTACAGCCAGTAGACTCCCAGCACCAGACTGCAAAGCTGCTGCTGTAAGAGCCCAGGACAGTGGAGAAGAGGAGCTGCAGCTACAGCCATTGGTGAGAAGCTTGATACAAACATGGATGTTGGAAAGAGGACGAGGAGGTGATGAAGGAGAGGAGCCAATGAACCGCATGGCCTATGCAGCACCATATGCTGACCCAGCTGAGAAATGGGACAAATCCACATGCTGCAAGGAGGCAAGCTAGTCAAAACCACAAAGGAAGCACAGTGGTGGTGATGTGTCAGGCATGTGATCCTCTACAACAGCATGCCCCCAGAAGCCCAACTTCAGGCAGCACAGACTCTTTTCTCGAACCAGAAGATTAGAGTGGCTAGACGAGGAGAAGGGTTTTTGGAGAGGTGCAGCTGGGAAGGAGATTTGGAAGGAGAAAGCACACAATGAGTGACCGTGTGTTCTTGCTAATGTGGCAGTATATGTACCGACAGAAATCTCTAAAACGTTACCTGAAAGAGAAGGTTAGACTTCTGATGTATACTTTTAATTGCAGATTACTCCCCTTTATAATATTCTCAAGATGACAGACTGGATCCAGAAGATTTTACATTAGTGCTCCAGCATACCGCTAGGTGGTGTCACATGGCTCCGCTGTGACTTCATTCTGTCCCAGAAGTGACAGAGCAGAGCCGTATATAAACACCACCCTTGCTTGCTGATGTCCGGATCTTTGTGTCCATGCCTTCGAACCCAGACCCTTTGCTGTCATTTGGCAAATCCCTTCCAAAATCATTCCAGTGTGCAAGAAAATGGTCTCCTCCAAACACCACAGAGTTTAAACTGTCTCAGGACTGCTGGAAACAGATTTCAGTGATGGAGCATCATGAGGTCTGCCTCCTATGTTTGGGCTTGGGGCACGGCTCCAAGATATGCAAAGAATGTGTCCTCATTCACCGTAAGGTGATCAGAACCATGAGGCGAAGCTGTATCTTGCAGAACACCAAAAGAAATAATGGACCTTGCACAAGTCCCATTCCCGCTCTCAAGGCGGTTTGTGCAACAGGTCTTATTTGTATTCAATCTGATAAGACTAAGTCAAAGTCCAAGAAGAAGCATAAGAAGTCGAAGCAGGACTCAACCCCTTCCTGCCGCTGTCTGTCCAAAGAGAAGTCAGGCGGGCATCAAGGTGCCAATCAATCTCCTGTCTGGCTGAGCCCTGATTTTCCATCGACAATGTCTCCGCAGGTTGAGGCCTTTAAGGAGCCCATGCTATGTGTTTTTGGCACTCTTCCAGCTTCCTCTGGTGTGCATTTGGGCCCCAAGGATCCTCAAAGGGCCATCAGTTGGGTTACCATCAACGGGTCTTCCCAATGCGCCTTCTGAGCCCTTCCAACCCACTCTGGGTTCCACTCTGATTCTGATGATGACTTCCATTCTGGCTCCAAGATCTGCGTTGGTTCCTTCTTCATTGGCGCCGGTCCCAACATCACCTGTGACAAAACATGAACCCCTGCTGACTCAGATGTTTGACCCCCAAACCGAATCAAGTCTTTACCCCAACAGAGGTGACCCTATGACTCCATTCCAGCACAACTGATCCCCATATGCTCTGATTCAGACAAAAACCTTTGTCTTCCACAAGGCTTCATCACCTTTTTGACTTCCATTTTGACCAAACTTATAATGACAATGGTGATGATTTACCTCCACAATATGATGAAATTGAAGTGTACATGGACTTGCAAGATGCCTGTGGGCTGGACAACTCCCCCATAAAATAGGGCTGTTTTCGTCCCTAATGGAGGAGATTGCAGCATTTGCCATGGTGATTAGATGAGCTGCTGATGTTCTGGATCTATAGTTTCCTATAGCTGAAGGTAAGGCAAACTTCTCTTCCAGGGGATACTCATCAATAGTCATAAGTACTGAATAATCCCCGCCCATGTGCGGGACCCCGGAGCATATACAAAAATACATATATATATGTATGTTTAGAACCACAAGTACATAGTACTTCCAAAACATACATGTATACACATATAAATATGCAGCCTATAATAAGTCCAATAGACTGAAATGTCAAAATTACATGGATTTCTACTATAAGAAAATAATATCACATGTAAATAATGTAACATAGAACATATACTGCAGTAGTGTTCAAAAACAACCCTTAATTTTCATAAAGAAAAAACAGGTAATTGCAGGCAATTTGTTCTTAGGCTGCATAGATGAATAATCATCACCATATAACAAAAAACTGGCACCTTGCCTTTATGGCTTTAGAAAACCTGGACACCGTGTCTTTAAGACCTCCAGGAGCCCCCTGCTCCCATCATGCACCACAGGTGACAGTTAGGTCAGTTCTTTTTTCCAGGTCCTTCTGTGAGGATCCTGGAGCTTGAGCTCGGTCTTTTTTTACTTTTTTCAGTCAGAAATTGATTTTCTACTTCTTAATTCGACATTTTCCCTTGCTGGTATTAGTTTCTAACTATTTTCTGACTTTTTTACTATCTTTTTATGTCAGAAATGCCAGCTTTGTTTAATAAATGTCCTTCCTGTGGGAAGAAAATGGCGAAATCCGACCCTCACTCTGTGTGTATTGTGTGTTTGCCATCCTCACACAATCCACAGAAGTGTTACTACTGTCTACAATTTTCTAAAAGAACGTGACAGAGAAAAGATCAGACTTCATGCGTCGATGGAGAGAGGAAAAACCAAAAGTGGCCTTGAGGCGCATTCCAAGAAGCCCTCCTCTCATGGACAGCACAAGAAGTGTCGATCTGCTTCTCCAGCTTCCAGAAGTAAGCAGATTCCAGACTGCTCGCCGTCAGCGTCGAAATCAGCGTCAGGAAAAAGAGTAAGTCATTCTACGACGTCAAGGGACAGATCGCCGTCGAAGAGACTAGAACCGCCGTCGACAAAGAGTAAGTCGGCGTCAGGCATACTTGGGGCTCGAAGTATGTGAGTGAAGACAGATCTAAGTCGACGTCGAAACATCCGCCGACGACGAGACACCGGTCGACGTCGAGATCTCCGCCTCCTTCTCGAAGGTCGGCGTCGAGAGGATCGACGACGAAAAGTACCTCGCAGACCCACAGACGGTCGACGTCGAGGGCACGATCAGCGACGAGAAAGTCGATGGCACCACACGCCTGCCGATGTTCGACGTTGAAAAGACGGTCACGGTCGCCGTTGAGGAGACCGACATCTAGAGCATCATCGCAGAGACACGAATCTTCAAGTGTGTCTCCACAGCGGTCGACGTCGGAGGTGGCTTTATCTGGGTCGACGGCGAGGCAGCGTTCGACGTCAATGGAAAGGATTGTTGCCACTACAGGAGACGCACTAGAAAAACCAAGATCGACGTCGGGAACACGGTCGACGTCGAGAGAAGTGTCATCTTCTCCTGGAATCAACATTATACAAGTCACACCGGAGGGATCTCCGGCTCCAAGAGAAAAGTCTCCTACTAACTTATCTCCACGATGGCTTGAGAGTATACGACACTGGAAAGTACCACCTAGAGTTCTGGGCGCAGAATTCTCCAAGCCTCTATCGCCACCCAGTGTCTCTGGGGGACCCCCTCCACGCAGGTCCCCAAGAAGGTCTCGATCACCTGTGAAAAGGCGTTCAAGATCAAGAGGGCGTTCAAGATCTCGCCGCTCTCCTACTCCTAAAAGAAGACGTAGATCTCCAACAGCAACTACGTCAACAAGGTCTTCCATTAGAGATTACTCTCCTACTCTATCCACTACACCCCCGTCCAGGATGTCCCCGATAGACGATCTCGGAACTTTTAATGAAGTCCTTTGTAGGGGTGCCAATAAGCTAAATATCACTATGTTTACACCTCCAGTTTCAACGTCAATCATCTTTGAAACTCTACATCACAGGTCTTCTGCAAAGGCTCTGCTACCTTTGGTGCCAGGTCTGCTACAACCAGCGATGCAGACCTTCCTTACACCGGCCACGGTGGGTTCAGTTCCCACACGGATATCCAAGAAATATAAGGCCCCTGAGCAGGACCCGTTTTTTCTTCGCGCAGTCCCACCTCCAGACTCAGTGATAGTGGCTGCAGCCAGGAAAGCTCATTCGGCTACATCTTCTTCTACTGCCCCACCAGAGAAGGACAGCAAAAATATGGACTCTCTGGGCAAACGAATGTCAATACATCGGCTTCGGTAATGAAGGTGGCTAGTGCTTCCGCCCTGTTGGGTCGGTACGGTAGATCTCTCTGGGATTCTTTGGCGAGATTTACAGAGAAGCTGCCGAAGGGAGATCAACAGGACTTCCAGGAGATATTACAAGAAGGCGGACTGGTAGCTAATCAGATTATCAGTGCAGCCGCAGATGCATCTGACTTGGCGGCCCATGGATACTCGCATGGCATCTGCTCAAGGAGATCGGCATGGCTTCGTCTTACGGGGCTAAAACCTGATGCACAAAGAAGGATCACGAACCTTCCATTCAACGGATCCTCTCTGTTCGGTTCCCATGCGTACGACGAAATGTCCAAGATGAAGAATGACTTGGACACTCTGAAAGCTGTTGGCTTAGAAAAACGGAAAGAGTTTAAGCGTAGATTCCGTCCCTATGATCGACACTCCTCTCAACAGAGGGTTCAAACCCCTCATTGGAACACGGAAAATCAGGGTCAAGGTCAATCCAGGTCCCATTACCAACAAAGAAGACCTGGACGAGGGAGAGGATCTACAAAACGGCAACCTAACGCTCCTAAACAATCAGCAAAACAATGAGGGATGGCTTCCTCCATGCCCGTTGACCACTCCGGTGGGAGTAAGTTTTATGTAACACCTGGAGGAGTGGGAGAAGTTAACAAAGGACAAGTGGGTTTTGAATATTGTGCAGAGTGGCTATCTGCTCAGGTTCAAATCTCCACCACCATCAGTTCCTCCAAAGCAAAGGCCGCTTCAAAGACACCACTTGTTACAAGCAGAAGTAAACGTTCTCCTGCAAAAACATGCCATAGAAAAGGTCCCTATTCCACAAAGAAAGCAGGGGATTTATTCTTGCTATTTTCTGGTTCAGAAAAGAGGTCCTACCAGAGAATACAGACCAATACTCGACTTAAGACTGCTGAACAAGTACATTCGCAAAGAGAAGTTTCGAATGTTGGCTTTACATCAAATATTCCCTCAGCTTCATCAGGAAGATTGGATGTGTGCAATAGACTTGCAGGACGCATACTTTCATATTCCAGTGTCCATAAAACATCGCAAATTTCTACAATTCCAAGTGTCTGCCCAACACTTTCAGTTCAAAGTTCTCCCGTTCGGGCTCAAATCAGCCCCCCGAACGTTTTCCAAGTGCATGGCAGTGGTGGCAGCTTTTCTTCGCAAGCAAAGGATATTCATATACCCCTATCTGGACGAATGGCTTCTGAAGAGCTCGTCACCTGCTCTGCTTCAGAGTCATCTCTCGTATTGTCTGCAACTACTAAACAGGTTGGGCCTTCATGTAAACTACAAGAAATCAATCTTCAACCCATCTCAGAAGATCCACTATCTGGGTGCCTTACTGGATACCGCAGAAGCAAGCGTGTGTCCTTCGGAGGAGAGGTTATCCTCAATTCAAGAGAAATCCCGCAACCTTCTTCTCACGCAGTATCCCACAGTCAGGCAGGTGTCATCACTGCTGGGATCAATGGCATCATGCATCTTCATCGTACCAAATGCCAGGCTGAACATGCGTCCGTTGCAGCAGTCTCTGGAAGACCAATGGATGCAAGTGTCAGGGCGCTGGGAGGATCAGCTGCTTCTCTCCCAATCGGCCAAGGATTCCATCAAATGGTGGATGAAGAGATCCAATCTGATGAAAGGAGTTCCCTTTCACCTGGACCCTCCTGCACAAACGATAGTCACGGATGCTTCACTCCAGGGATGGGGTGCTCACATGGGGGTTCTGCAAGTTCAAGGCCTGTGGTCGGAGACAGAACAAACTTACCATATCAATCGCTTAGAGTTGAGAGCAGTGCACTTAGCTCTCAAATCATTGTACCCGTCACTTCAATCTCAGTACCTCTGATCCAAACGGACAACACGACCACCATGCATTACTTAAACAAACAGGGAGGTACCCGATCGAGGCCTCTTTCTCTAGAGTCTCAAAGCATCTGGAAGTGGCTTCTTGCAAGAAACTTGAACATTCTGGCAATGCATCTCCCGGGGACTCTCAACATCCAGGCAGACGCCTTTAGCAGAGAATTCGTCGAAGCGCACGACTGGTCGCTCAACGACGAAGTCATTCAAAGCATCTTCCGAAATCGGGGGAACACCAGACATCGACCTGTTTGCAGACGCGGTAAACTCAAAATGCCCAGTCTTCGCATCCAGGTTTCCCCAACCAGAATCTCGGGGCAATGCCCTTTTGATAAATTGGTCTCAGACATTACTGTACGCCTTTCCGCCAATTCTGTTGATTCCCACAGTGATCAACAAGTTTTACAGGACCAATTCCAGGATGATTTTGATAGCTCCGGAATGGCCGCGTCAGTGGTGGTATCCGGATCTCCTTCAGCTATCAGAAGTCCCGCACAGGAGGTTACCATGCCGTCCAGATCTGCTATCCAAGAACGAAGGGAAGGTATTCCACCCCAATCTATCATCCCTACGGTTGACGGCATGGCTCCTGAAGTCCTTCAATATGGACATCTAGACTTACCTCCAGAATGTATGAACATTCTTAAAGAGGCTAAGAGGCCTTCCACTAGACAGTCCTATGCTTTTAAGTGGAAGAGGTTTTACTTATGGTGCACGAACAATGGACATGATCCCGTCCGGGGTCAGGAACAGGTGCTTTTACCATATTTACTGCATTTGGCCAAATCTGGGTAGAAATTTTCCTCTATTAAGGTGCAGCTTGCAGCTATTACAGCGTATAGAAAATGACCTAATCAAATTTCCTTCTTCAAAATCCCTGTGGTCAAAGATTTTCTCGAGGGATTAAGAAAGGTTTACCCTCCAGTTAGAGCTCCTTCGCCACCTTGGGAGCTCAACATTGTATTAACGAAATTGATGGGTGCTCCTTTCGAACCTCATAGAGCTTCTTTACAACATTTGACATGGAAAGCTGCGTTTCTCGTGGCTATCACCTCTGCTCGCAGAGTAAGTGAGATCCAAGCACTATGCTGTAAAGAGCCCTATACTGTTTTTCATGCAAACAGAGTGGTTTTAAGAACGCATCCGAGTTTTTTACCCAAAGTAGTCTCGGATTTCCATATTAACCAGACAATCACTCTCCCCACTTTCTTTCCGAATCCTTCAAATCCTCCGGAAAGGTCCCTCCACTCTTTGGATCTTAAGAGGGTTCTGAAGTTTTACTTAGACAAAACAAAAAGCTTGAGGAAAACTGACCGACTGTTTATAAACTATGGGTCCATAAATACTGGTTCTGCCGCTTCGAAAAGGTCTATCTCTAGGTGGATAGTGTCTTGTATATCCTTGTCCTATCAATTGGCCAATAGAGTCCTTCCTGGCAAGCCTAAGGCCCATTCCACCAGGGGAAAGGCTTCTACCACAGCTCTTCTTAGAAACATTCCTATGGCAGAGATTTGTTAGGCAGCCACATGGCGCTCAGTGCATACTTTCACGCGCCATTACTGTTTGGACTCTGATACACAGGCGGATGCCCAATTCGGACAAGCCTCACTCAGAAATCTGTTTGGATAATTACATGTTAGATGCTATGTTAAAAATTATTGTGACTGTTTGCTCATCCGCGAGGAAGTGGGTATGGGCTTGCTACTCTATTCAGTGCTTATGACTATTGATGAGTATCCCCTGGAAGAGAAGGATAAGTTACTTACCTGTAATCCTAGTTCTCTTCCAGGGGTATACTCATCAAAGTCATAAGCAACCCTCCCGCCTCCCCGGATGAGCATTAACAGTATGGTAATGTGTTATTTGCATCTGATATCCTGGTTACTACATGTTAGTATGCCGTACAAAAAGAACTGCCCTAACTGTCACCTGTGGTGCATGATGGGAGCAGGGGGCTCCTGGAGGTCTTAAAGGCACGGTGTTCAGGTTTTCTAAAGCCATAAAGGCAAGGTGCCAGTTTTTTGTTATATGGTGATGATTATTCATCTATGCAGCCTAAGAAAAAATTGCCTGCAATTACCTGTTTTTTCTTTATGAAAATAAAGGGTTGTTGTTGAACACTACTGCAGTATATGTTCTATGTTACATTATTTACATGTGATATTATTTTCTTATAGTAGAAATCCATGTAATTTTGACATTTCAGTCTATTGGACTTATTATAGGCTGCATATTTATATGTGTATACATGTATATATGTATGTTTTGGAAGTACTATGTACTTGTGGTTCTAAACATACACATATATATGTATTTTTGTATATGCTCCGGGGTCCCGCACATGGGCGGGAATTATTCAGTGCTTATGACTTTGATGAGTATACCCCTGGAAGAGAACTAGGATTACAGGTAAGTAACTTATCCTTCCTTACCAAGGTTTTATATCCTCGGCCAGCCTCATCTGAGCCCTTACTTCCATTTAGCCTCTTCCGTGCTCATGACGGCTCACGGCCGTCATGAGTCACGGTGGGCGTGTGCTCACGACGCGCGGGGGCCGTCCGAGCCACGCCCGCGATCGGAATGTCCAGCACCTGGGCGGAATTCCGGCCGCAGCGAAGCGGTTAATGAAGCCCTTTCTGACACCCTTATGAGTACTTGGGCAAAGTCTTGCTCTTGCCCACTAGTGAACAGGCAGGTGGTGAGGTGCTATAGACTGATACAGAGCGACCCAAACTTTCTTATACAGCTCCTGACAGTTTGGTGGTCCAAGTTTCCACCAGCAGAGTCGACACTACTGCATTCCTCACTACCCCTCCAGACAGGAAGTTGAAGAGGATTGAGGTGTTTGGGACGCAGATTTTCTCTTGCTACAACCTGGCATTGATGTCAGGTAATTTGGTCTGTCTCTTAGACTGTTATATGGAATCCCTTTTGGACATGGCCAGAGAGATTTTGCCAGTGTATGAGTTTCAGGCATCTTTGGCTCAAACTATTCAAATAAGGCAGAATGCAATGAAATGTGTCATTAGGGCTGACCCGGATACTACTGACGGCTTTGGGAATGCAGTGGGCACTAGTGTGGTGATCCGCTGCCACACGTGGATGCGATCCACTGGCTTTTCTGGGGGCGTGCATGTACCTCTAGTGGATGTGCCTTTTGATGGGTCCCCCCTTATTGGCAGAAAGGCTGATTCAGCCCTCAAACGCTTCAAAGACAGCAAAGCCCCACAGCATGTTCCTTGGGCCTTTCAGCTCCTCCCCTAACAATTTCCTCAGCAGCCTGATCCTTCCAAGGCTCCTCCTGAGGGCTGGTGTATACACACTACCAGGCCCCACCACCACTGCAGCAGTCAATCCAGTTCTTTTGTGGTAGGTGACCGGGATAGAGCAGACAACGTGCAGGTCACCAGGGGCACCGTTTCACCCAGCCCTCTGCCCTGCGGCATCAGCCTCCAATCTGCTTTAGTTTACCCTTAGCATCACACTGCCACCCTGTGGGAGGCAGGAACAGAAATTTTCTGCCAGGATGGCAAGCTATTACATCCGACAAATGGATCCTCCAGATCATCCAGCAAGGCTACGCCTTCCATTCTTTTCTGATGAACTCCAGCTTCCTCCCATATTGGAGCAGTGTTCTGAGGAGCACCTATCCATCTTGCTGCAAGAGGTGCAGGCTCTCCTGGTGAGAGGGATAATCGAGAGCATGCCGACCTTGGAAATTGTGAAGGGCTGTTATTCCCACTATTTCCTCATGCATTAGAAGGGCTTTGTCCTATTGTAGGTCTTCACCCTCTGAATGCCTTTCTTCGGAAGGACAAATTCAAAATGCTCACACTGGCCCAAGTTCTAGCTGCCCTGGATCCAGGCAACCTGATAGTTGCCTTGGACTTGCAGAACACATACTTTTATATACCCGTCCTGCAGTCCCAGACATATTACTGCAGTTCAAGGTGAGCCAGAAACTTTTTTTTCTGTGCTCCCCTTCAGGCTTATCAGCTCCCCTTGAGTGTTCATGAAAGTGAAGACGGTGGCGGGGCGGAGCTTGGACTCGAGGAAGATGGACGGTCCTTGAATTGCTCTACCTTTGGCCATTCTCAAAACTCTTATTTTATACTATTTGGAGAGGCGTGCACAGCCCTTTTTCGATCCGCCTGGACCCCCTTAATGGTGGTGTCGCAGATCGAGTGGTGAGGAGTGCAGGAATTTGCTTCCCGATTGTATGGCCGGACTGGGTCACCGAGGACCTGGAGAAAGGGACAGCAGCAGACACCCATTGCATGGGACTGCGACCAACAGTGCCTACCCCAGCATTTTACCGCAGTTTTCACCTGATAGATTCTGGCAGGAAACACTTGATGTACTTTATTGCATGTGACGACCCAGAACATTAGGTGAAAAATTTGCAATTCAGGGCCAGATGTAGGTAGCTTTTTTGAGCTTGGAAACGGCCTGATTCGTAGAATCGGACCGTTTGCAACTGCAAAAAAAATATTTTCATATCTACAGAACCCTATTTTGCGTTTGGTAACCTATTACCGAATCACAAAATGGTTTTGCGATTCGGCTTTAGGAAGGGCGTGTTTAGGGCGTCCCTTCCTTATAGTGACACGCAGTGATATGTGTGAATGTTTTGTGACCGAAATGCGGTCGCAAAACATTCGCATTTTACCACGTACTTCAAGTAGGTGGTAACCCATACACAAACAGGAAGGGGTCCCAAAGGAACCCCTTCCCCTTTGTGAATGGTTGTAAAAACGTTTTTTAAGGACTTCAGCAGCACAGCAGTCCTTCTTCCTGGCAGAGCATCCACAGGTCCTGAAGTATACTGAAGAGTTGGTGTCTGAGGTCCTGTATTTAACCCACTTGTGCCTTTGAAGTGGAGAGGCTTCAAGAGGCAGGCCTTTAAGTGCACTGGTGCCCTGGTATCCTGGCCCTGGCTCCAGACTAACTTCTGGGGGTATGCTGCCCTTTGTGTGGAGACAGGGCACAACCTATTCAAGTGTAAGTGGGGCTGGGTCTAGCTCCTTCTTCTCATCCTGCCAGTGATGGCTCATCTAGACATACCTTTGCTCCCTATTGTGTGTGACTGTCTAGGAGGAATACGCAATGCCCAACTGTCAACTACACCCAGTCATGTCACCCAGAGACAAGCTGCAGTCACCAAATGGCTTAGGCAGGAAAATGCCAACGTTCTATAAGTGACATCTTCAAAATTGTAATTTATAATCTGATTTCACCATAAGTTAGGATTTTTCATTACATTTCCTAAGACCCCAAACATGAACTGGTTACCTGTTCCCATTTGGAAATTACACTTATTAAATGTAATAAGGTAACTCGCATACCATCTTATAGGAGAGGTAGGCCTTGCTGTAGTGAAAAACAAATGTAAATGTTTTTTGCTACCAGGACATGCAAAACTTAAAAGTACATGTCCACTTTTTAAATACATTGCACCCTGCCTTTTGGACTGTCCAGGGCCTATCCTAGGGGTGACTTATATGTATTAAAAAGGAAGGTTTATGCCTGGCAAAAAGTTTATTTTGCCAGGTTGAAATGGCAGTTTTTAACCTGCACATACAGGCTTCAATGGCAAGCCTGAGACGTGGTTAAAGTGCTACTTCAGTGGGTAGCACAAACAGTGCTGCAGACCTACTAGTAGCATTTAATTTACAGGCCCTGGTAAAGTAGTGCTACTTTACTAGGAACTTACAAGTAATTCAAATATACCAATTGGGTATAGGCCAAACATACCATGTTTTAAGGCGGGAGCACAAGCAATTTAGCACTGATTAGCAGTGGTACAGTGTGCACAGTGTTAAGACCAACAAACAGGAGGTCTGAAGGCAGAAGGTTAGGGTAAAACCACGCCAAGGATACCAGGTCCAACAGCACCAGTAAATAAAATTGTTTTAAAATACAGCACAAGAGGAAGGCAGGCAGGAATACATTCTGCTCCACAATACGGCCAGAGAGAGGGTTCTTTAGACCCTCTGACACTAAAGACCAAAGTCAGTGTACCAACATGAGACAGAGTACAGTTGGACTGCAACCTCCTGCACCCCACCAAGCATAACATAAGTAAGGTTAATATTAGGTAATAGTCAGACCTGTGAGACTCACAGGAATAGTTTGTGAAACCCAAACCCTCTTATAGTATGAATAGACACACTCAGGAACACTAGGATGCTATGAATCTATCTTCAAGATTTACTAAAAATAAAATCCTTTCCTAGTGGACATAATATGAATAGCAATTATAAAAAATAAACAAGTTAGTGGCATTGATATTTGTCAGTAGGCAACACAACAGGAAATATTGTAACATTATTGCAATATTTTAAGGCTTCCCTACATTAATAAATCTAATTCCTCCCTTCCGTTGGCAACCTAAGCTGGTCTTAACACCAAAAGGGGCATACTCAAGTTTTATAGATGGCCTACACCTACATAGCTTTTCCAAACCTCTGAAGCAGTGTTTAATAAGTAGACAGCTGTTGTTCTCACCTCTGCGCCTCAGAGAATATCTTGTTCCCAAGCAGGCCGATAAGCCGGTTTGAGGGCTAGATGTGCCTCCTCCCTAGCTTTAACGAAGAAAGGTGTTCACAGCTACTGTGTGACCTTTACTCTGGAGTCCCTGCATTGAAATTCCACTCTGTCTAATAATGCTTCGTTCCAGTTTATATAGTCTGTCAGAACATTTTTGAATACTTTTAAAATAAACATTCAATAAAAAGCCCATCTAGTCCCCCCCGATATTCTGTGAAACATTGTTTACTGTTTAAAAACAATACCTGCAAATCAAGATATCATATTCTATGAAACCTTGTTGATTTCTTGGGAATAATAACTATGAAATAAAAATATCAAGCCATGTTAAAAATAAACAATATATTTGAGCAAGCTGAAATATCACATTTTAATTTATCCAAAACCTCAACTACACTGACAATAGTGCATTTCAAAACATACACTTGAATAAATGAGCACATATAATTCAAAAGGGGTGCTTAAAACCTAAAGTATATACAAATTATATTAACAGCAAAGGCCTAAAAAAATCCAGGTCTTGCCCTGCCCTGTTCCCACCATGACATGTGCATGTTCACTCTTCTCTACCTTAAAACAGAGAGGAAAGAGGAAGAATGGCACAGTTCAAAGAAAATATTCAAAAGTACACAGTAAAAAATAAACAGGTAAGAAATTGAGTGATTGGTTGAGTGGGGTGTAAGCCCTTCTCAAGTAACAACCACAATCCTTGTCTCGGTGAACCACAAAGGTCACTAAATTAACCTGTGCTTAACCATCTGGTAGCATGGCACAAAAGCATTCAGGCTTAACTTAGAGGCAATGTGTAAAGTGCTTATGCAGCACACAAACAGTAATCAAGTGACAACACAATACAAGAAAAATCACACACAAATTTAAAACAATAGAGAACATTTTAATAAATTATTTGACACCAAAATGATAAAAATCAGTAGAACTGGAGTTATGAATTTTTAAAGTTTTAAGTGAAAATTAGCACCTAAAAGATCAAAGCGCTAATCGCAGGTATCTGGTCGCGCGAGACTAGGATAAAGTCAAAAGTTAAGGCTGACCACGATGGAGTGTGGTTTGGCTACACAAGGCGGATTGGGCCCGGTCTCTGCTTACCTTTGGACTTAGAAGCTAATTTGAGGAAAAGTTCCTGAGCAGGTAAAGTTCAGCAGTGCAAGTCAGCCAGCGGTGTGCGAGGAGGACCTTGTCTTTGGGGAGACACTGGATGAAGTCATGTTGAAGATTTCTACGTTCAGACTTTGCCACTTTTTTATAAGTCGAAAATTACCAGTGGGATGAAGCTGCAGGCTATAGCTGACGAGGACTGCACGAGGTTGGATACCCTTTCTAAAGAGCCCCTCTGAACAGGATTTGTTGCTACGGAGAAGAATGTAGCGGGAGCTACCGTGCAATCAGGTCAACCGGCGATGCACCTCGGGCAGATTGGCGAGTGAGTAGGTCCCGGTGTCCTAAAGTTTTCTAAGTTTCAGGTTTTGGCAGGAGGAGCGTGTTCAACACCTCTTCCAAGGGTCCAGGACTGGTTGGGCACCACAGTACTGGTTGGGTACCACTTGGGGGTCAAGACGCACTCCAGACCAGGTGCAGGGTACAAGGTGTAGGAAAGTGCCCCTTTTTGATATAGTCATCCCCACTTTTTCCTGGTATTTGATGCAGTTTTGACTGGAAGTGCACTGGGTTCCTGCTAACCAGGTCCTCTTTCCCTAAAACTGTGCAGTTGTACCCCAATTGGCAATACCTTTAGCAACCCCTGTAAGTCCCTAGTAAATGTTACCCTGGAACTAAAGAGGGTCTATTAAAAGTAATGCTGTCCACAAGACACGGTAAGTTCAGTGCCGTTTATTTGGTCATCCACTCTCCTCAGCAATGAATCTACTTCAACATTCTATTCTCAGCTCTAAAGGAAGAGTCCACTTAGACAAAAGAAAGAGGGGTGGGAGGAACGTACCATTAGGGAAAGGAAAAGAAGAAAAGGAAGATTACAACACACCTCCCTTACTTGTCTAACAAAACATCGTTACATTTGACAATTTTGCCACAACTCCAGAACTGACCATTTTCAAGGAGTACCACATTGTTAAAAGCTTTGGACACCCGACAAGGAGGGCACAGTTTGCTTTGACTCTGTACATCTTTTACACATCTCTTAACTTGTACCAAGTCTCCCACCCTCCACTTGGGTGCCTTTACTCCATATTTGTTGTCGTACCAGTTCTTGTACTTTGTTTGGTGGCGCTTAACCCTGCCACCCACTTCCTTGGTGTCAAACCCCACAACCCTGCCTCCACCCAACCAATTTGGATTTAGTTTGGTGCTGGGTTCTCTTCTTCTGAGTGTGACAAACGGGGACACCCCTGAAATGGGATTTGGTGAGGTGTGGTACGCCCATAAGCAGTCACGCAGGGACGCTTCTACTTCGTAACCACTTGCTATAGCAAGTTGGATGTGTTCTTTGATGAGCCTGTTAGTCCGCTCAACCAAGCCGTTGGCCTTGAGGCAATAAAGGGCCGTCCTCTCATGTTTAATATTCCAGTTGGTTAAAAAATCTGTCATTTGTTGGGAGGTAAATTGTACACCGTTGTCGGTGACAAGTGTAGATGGTATACCTTCCCTAGCAAACACATCTTTAAGAAAGTCCAACACCTTATTGGTATTTGTGCTATGTACAAATCTCTGAGTAACCCAATGGGACGTGTAGTCTACCAGCACTAGCATGAATTTTTTGTGAGTGCCCAAATTTTCCATGGGTCCTATTATGTCCATGGCCAGCTTACTCCATGGTTTGGGCGGAACTTCCACTGGGGACAAGGGAGCTCTTCGTGTTGCCCTTGACTTATCACTCCTGGTACAGCTGATGCAGTCTTTAACTTGCTGTTCCACCATGGTATCCATCCTGGGGAACCAGAAGTTCTCTCGAATTCTATTCTTAGTTAGACTGCGTCCCATATGGCCTTCGTGTGCTAATTCCACTATCCTTTTTCTTAGGCCTACTGGGGGTACGATTTTGTTCTGCCTGTATACCTTGTCTCCTATGGTGCTCAATTCGTACCTGACCTCCCAAAAATCAGCTAGTCCATCCTCTACTTCCTTCCACTTGTCAGGCCATCCTTGCACCATCAACTCCTTGAGCTTGCACATACTTTTGTCTTCTTCCATCCCTCGCCTCCATTCTTCTTCGGTGAGGGCAGGGCTTGTCAACACCATGATAGGACTATCCAACACTTCCTCCTGAGGTTCGGTCTGCAATGGTGCTCTTGACAAAAAGTCCACTATTTTATTGTCTCCCCCCGGGACATATTCTACTTTGAAGCAGAAATTTTCCAGTCCAAGAATCCATTTACTTATGCGGGGAGTACTATTCACCAACCCTTTCACAGTGAAAATGAAGGTTAAGGGTTTATGATCGGTGCAGATCGTAAAATTTGTTCCCCACAGGAAGAACTTAAAATGCCTCACGGCCCAGAAGCACGCCAGAGCCTCCTTCTCAACTACTGAGTAGTTGGCCTCAGCCTTTGACAGACACCGAGAAGCGAAGGCAATGATTATTTCTTCTTTCCCTTCCCTCTGGAAGAGTGTTGCTCCCAGGCCTTTGTTGGAGGCATCTGTAGTGAGGATGGTCTTCCTCCTGGGATCAAACGTGCCAAGTGCTGGGGAATTCACGATCTCGTCCTTGAGTGCATCCACAATGTCTCCATGTTGAACCTGCCAGACGTATTCCTGGTTTTTCTTCACCAGATCCCGCAGTGGGTCGCATTTTGCCGCAAAATTCTTGATGTACTTTGACATGTACTCCAGTAATCCTAACAAGGACCTTAACTCTTCCTTGTTCCTTGGGTATGGAGCATCCTTCACTGCACTCAGAAGGTTGTTCTTGGGACGGAAACCTTTCTTGGAAACGGAGTGCCCAAGGTATTCTACTGATGTCACTCTTATTTGACACTTGGCCTCCCATACAGTCAATCCTGCATCCATTAACTTCTTGAAGACAGTCCTTAGAGTCTGGTCGTGAGCTTCTGCGGTACACCCATAAACTAGAATATCGTCCTGAAAGCACATTGTGTGGTCCACATACTTCAGAATTTTGTGCATAATTTTCTGAAATACCGCTGCGGCTGACGCCAGGCCGAACGGCATCCTCTTGAACATGTATGCACCATGCGGGGTTATAAATGCAGTGAGAGGCCTTGAGTCCGGGTGTAGATCTACCTGGTGGTATGCCATGGAGAGATCGATGACACTGAAGTATTTGGCTTGGCTCATGGTACTGAGCATTTCGTTTATGTTGGGTAACGGGTACCTCTCTACCCAAATGTTCTCGTTTAAACTCCGCAAATCCACGCATAGACGAATTCCTTCTCCATTGGCCTTAGAAGCGATCATGATGGGTGCCAACCATTCGGATGTGTCAATGGGTTGTATGATGCCCATGCTGCTCAATTTGTTGAGTTCCTTCTCTAATGGTTCTCTCATTAGATGTGGCACAGGACGCACTTTGTGCACGATTGGTTTCACATTTGCTTTGAGCTTGATCTTATGTTGAAAATCATGGAGGAGACCTAACCTATTTTCAAACAGTTTGGGAAATTCTTCAAACAATTCACTAGTAGGCCTGGTGCCCATAATAAGAACCTGGTCCTGGTTGTTGGGGTCAAGAATAATTCCCAATTCTTTTTGGTGTTGCCACCCCAACAGATTAGACCCTGTTTCAACAACGTAGACCTTGCCCCTAGTGCTCCTCCCTTTAAACTCTATTTGCATTTCCTTCATTCCTAAAAGGGGTATCGGCTCCTTTCTGTACCCAGTGGGTGATATGTCTGGTTCCCCTAAATGAACATCACCTTTGGTATCCACACATATAAAATCATTCTGGTTTAACAGTGTGAAAGGGGAACATGAGTCAGCATACATTGACATAGGTTTACCATTTAGTAAAACATTACATCTGGGATAAACCACATTGACACTCCCATTACCATCTTTGAGTTGAAATACATATTTCGCTTCGTTTGGATTAACACACTTAACTTCTTTAACAGTGCCTTCTTTGTTCCCCACATCTTTATTTTGCGCTCTCCCTTCTCTGCATACTCTTGCAAAATGCCCTCTCCTGTTACAATTTATACATGTGACACTTTTGGCTGGGCATTGCATGTGATTTGCCAAATGGTTAGAGCTGCCACACCTAAAACATTTAAATTTCTTTTCCATGACACGTTCAGTATTTTGCACATTTTCTCTTACTTTTACCTTGCAAACTTCCCCTTTCTCTTCTTCTTCCTGAACACTGGCTACTAGCTCAGTAGGGGACTTCATTTCTTTGATGCACTTAGCGGTGTGCTCCACTGACTTGGCAATGGCAACTGCCTCTCTAAGATTTGGATTCTTAGCTATTAATTTTTCTTGAATGCGCAAATTATTGGTGCAGCGCACCAACTGATCTCTTTGAAGGGAATCAGTCAGGTTGCCAAAATCACACAACTGGCTAAGATCCCTGAGCGCAGCAATGTAGTTAGTTACAGTCTCCTGTTTTCCCTGTGACCGTGTGAAGAACTTATGACGTTCCAGGACCACATTGATTCTGTCCCCAAAATGTATTTCTAATTTAAGCATGGTATTTGCGAAAACATCTACACCTTCTGCTTCACCCCCTCCTTCGTTCTCAGGCTCTGGTAGTGTCTCATATACCTTCCGCCCATGCACCCCCAAACTATGGAGCAAAATGTGTTGTTTACGCAACGCAGTGAACCGCTCTCCCCCAATGGCAATTATGTAAGACTCAAACAATTTTACCCATTCCTTCCAGCATATCTCAGGCTCCCCTATCTCATTTAGAAACGCCGGGGGTTGGCTCATGCTTGCAGCAGCCATCATTTCGATGGTGGTAAGGATAGGAAGGGTAAGGCGTACGGTGGCAATGAAAATGCTGGACCAAAGGAGCAGGGGTTTACCACAACCTTGTGCTTGTGTACATAACACTCTTCCCACCCTAGAAAAGGCTAATGGAAAAGATCAAAGGCCCACTATGTTGATTTAAAACACATAAGAACAGTGATCAAAACCATAGGGCACAATACAATTAGCAGAAGAGAACACCGGAACATAAAACCAAAAAACAAAATTTTCTCATAAGTATCTTGCAGGCTGTGCCTGTCAGCGTTAAAGAGGTGAAAACGGCTGGCAGGCTTGAAATATTAACCCAGTAAATTTTTCACCAAGGTACGAAGACTGATGAAAGCGTCTGTTGTAAATAGGAGGCTGTGCCTGTCAGCGTTAACGAGGGTTGCAGGCAAAACGAAAAATGCAGTACATAGGTGTGTAACAGCTGTAAGACCTTTACGAGGAAATTCAAATAGTGCTTCGTGCTTTAGTTCATTTTGAAAGCAGGACCGTGTACTTGGCACACCACATATTCGGCAAAACAGAGAAGGAAGGCTATACAGACACTGCCACCTGCTGCGGAACACACGGAAGCGCGCCACCTCTCCTCAGCTGACAGACTTGACAGCTGAATGCCGGTTCCGTAACAACGGAGATGTGGGGGTACACTTCAAGGAACAGATCACCAGGACACACACTAGTATAAAATTTAGGTGCCACGCCAGCTTAACAGTACTGATTCCACAGCTTCAGGCACCCGTCCTGACAAGAACCGAGCGGCGTTCAAAAGTTTCCCTCATACGCCGAGGAATGCAGACAGGATCCTTTAATGAAGAAGAAAGTAGCGAAAAGTCACACACGCGCCCAGCAAATTTGAAGGCTTCAAAGGTGTTAAGTATGGGTACAAGGGATCGCAAACACCAGCGCAGGACTAGCCATACCTCGCAGAGATAAACAGGCAAAATTAAACTTGCGTGCTGCAATAGATGAAAACAGGACTCCGCTGTACAGTAGGTGAAGCAACCAGAAAGAGGTGTACAGCCCACAAGTGAGAAACACTTCTCCAGGATCCCCAGCTTAAACAGCAAAATGTATTCCTCCTGGAGCACTCCCACTGATGAAGGTTGGAGAGAGAACACAAGGGGAAATTACCAAATCTGCCCCCTGCGCAGAGGATCGTCGCCAGTGTTAAAAGTAATGCTGTCCACAAGACACGGTAAGTTCAGTGCCGTTTATTTGGTCATCCACTCTCCTCAGCAATGAATCTACTTCAACATTATATTCTCAGCTCTAAAGGAAGAGTCCACTTAGACAAAAGAAAGAGGGGTGGGAGGAACGTACCATTAGGGAAAGGAAAAGAAGAAAAGGAAGATTACAACAGGGTCCTTAATGGCTGCAGCATGAATTGTGCCACCCTAAAGGACCCCTCACCAAGCACAGGTAGATGCCAATGCAAGGTGTGTGTCTTGGTGCAGACAAAATTGAAAACACAACATGGCAAACATCCTTGTGTGCCATGCCCACAGACACTGCATGCAGCCTGGGTAAGTCCCCCTACAGCAGGCCTTACAGCCCTAAGGCAGGGTGCACCATACTGCATGTGTGGATATATTTGCATGAGCAGATATGCCCCTGTGCTGGTCAGTTCAATTGCTGCCAGTACAAGTGACCAGGGAAGCCATTTTAAGTACATGTGCTGGACACGTGAAAAAGAGTTCCCCAGCTACATGATAGCTTCACTGAAAACCAAGATGTTTGGTATCAAATATCTTGTATTAATAAGCTCAAGATGCTTCTAGTGATGGATTTAATAATACAGGCACCCAGAGGGCACCTTAGAGGTGCTCACTAAAAACCTACCAAATACTAGTGTGCTGACTGACTGGTCTTAGCCAGCCTGCCACCACAGACTAGTTTCTGACACCCAGAGTTGAAGGCCTTTGCTTTCAGGAGGTCAGGAACTAAAGCCTGCTCAGGCAGAGGGTGATAACACGCCTTCCCACAGGATGACCTGCAAATTAGCATTCCAAGGCAGGGAGCTTCAAAGAGCCCACCACCTTTGGTATCCAAATCTGGTTTCCCTCACAGGACAGGATGCCGACCCGGGTCGTGGACAGACTGGAAAAATAGTAGTCAGAGAGGCGAGTTCACCTTCAGGCAAGTTCCACCCCTAAGGTGGTCTACCTGAAGAAGTGAATACGAAAATCAGAAGTCTGCCAGCTTTGTGATGGCAAACTGAGGAACTCTGAGACAGGGTTATGCCCACTTCTCACATGAAGTGGTCATATAGGGGGCATAATGAACCCAAGGGTCAGTAGCCCATTGGCTACTACCCTACACTCCCCTAACGCCCCTAAATATAGTATTTAGGGGAGTTCCTGGCACCAGGAAATCAGATCCTGACGACCCATAAGAAGGACTGAAGAGCAACAAAAAGCAAGAACTGTGGAAGAAGCAACTGACTTGGTACCAACCCAGCCGGCCTACTCGTAGTTCCCGACAATTGCGTCAAAGTCGACTCATCCTGCAAGCTGCTGTGCCTCCAAAAGCCTGTGAGGACCGCCAGCATTTCTGCCAGGACTCAGGTATTTCCGTGGAGTACTGGAGCTGCTCTCCGGCACTCTGCAGGTACCAAAGAAAGAACTGTGAGGACTCCGGACCGCGTAAACACGACACCGGCCAGCACCACTGCACCAGTCGCTCCAAGCCCGAGTTGAAGTGGGCTAACGGTGCCAGCATGGTCCCCAGCCCTCCAGAGAAGAAGCCCACCTTGAGTTTGCCAGGAGGGGACTCCTCAACGCCGCCTGCAGCCTCTTTGTGTAGCCCCCCCCCCCCCGACAGCAAGTGATTGTTCTGAAAGCACCCGTCGCTCCTGGCCCGAGTGGAAGCGGACCGAAGGTGTCCCCATGTCCCTGAGCATCATGAGGCCTGAGGACCCCTGCTGGTTCAGACGGACTGGCCTGCCAG
The DNA here is from genome assembly GCA_963921515.1 of Calotriton arnoldi. NCBI lineage: Eukaryota > Metazoa > Chordata > Amphibia > Caudata > Salamandridae > Calotriton > Calotriton arnoldi. The sequence goes on from CAWUFW010001355.1 coordinate 2,782,651, forward strand.
TCCAAACCTGCAGCCTCTTTGTGACCGGACCAGTCCCCCTTGACTAACATTGGGCACCCGACACTGTATTGCACCACTGCACCCGGCCGCCTAAGTGCCGCTGGAGGTGACCTGTTGGTGCTCCCTTGGACCTTGACCTGTACTCACCTTAAGTCCTGAGGATCGGTCCCATAAGTCGCTGTGAAGTAACTGCAGTATTTGTTTTTCCTCCATAGGATAACATTGCGGCTGAAAACTAAAAGTATTTCAATCTCGAAACATACTTACATGATCGTATTTTTTCTGGTGCCTAAATATATATATAAAGATACGTGTTATTTTTATAAATTGCTGTGGATTTCCTTATTGAGTCATGTGCATCATTTATTGACAGTATGTGTATTTTCAGATGTCTAACACTCCTCTCCGATAAACTTGAGGTTATTTGACCACACTACCCCCTAAGAGAGCACCTTAGGACTGCTAGAGCAAGCCCCTGCCCACTTATAAGGGAATACCTGGACTCTGCACAGAATACCTCTTTTTGGTATACTATATAAAGAGCCAGCTTCCTACACAAGGTCACAAGCTTTTCATGTACCTGTTGACGCAGGAGATCAGCCTACTTGCCCTTGGAAACCATCCCAGGACTACTTTGGTAGTCCTGGGATCAAGCTGCAAGGCAGGCCTCAAGCAGCTGAGCAGTCCTCAGGAGTACAAGGCTGTCTTTCTGGGGGTCCTTCGCAGCTCCAGGTGTGTACAGAAGAGTGGTTCAAAGGATCCAGTATTTATACCAGGTGCCATCCTTTGAAGTTGGGGAACCTTCTAGTCTACCCCCACTTCCAGTTCTGGAAAGAGTCTTCCTTTCCCTGCCTAGGCTCCAAGCAGTATAGGGTTACAGATGGCTGGCGTCAAGTACCTTTGAGAGTGTGCTGGAGGCATCCCTTTGAAATTTAAGTGGGTCAGGGAACAGCTCCGCCCCTCCGATTCTGCCAACATGGTCTATCCTGCCAACAGGGCCCATCCTTTCAAAACACGTTGCCCCATTTGTATCACTGTCTGGGAGGAATACACAAAGGCCAACTGACCAAAGACACAGGCTGCAGGCAGCAAATGGTTAGGACAAGAAAATGCCAACATTCTAAAAGTGGCATTTTCAGAATTGTGACTTAATATCTGACTTTGCCATTTGAGCCCAAACTTCACCTGGTTCCAGTCAAAAGTTAGCAATTAATTTACAGACCCTGCGTACAAGTGGTACCATATACGAGGCTCTTACAAGCAAATTAAATTTGCCAATCAGGTGTAGGCCAATTTTACCATGTTTAAAGGAGAAAGCACAAGCAATTTAGCACTGGTTAGCAGTGACAATGTGCACAGAGTCCTAAAGCCAACAAAAACGAATGTCAGCAAACACGAGGGGAGAAGGCAAAAGGTTTGGTGGGAGATGACACCAAGGCTGTCAGGTTTATTAAATCGTTAAGTGAAGAATTCACCACACAACAAACACCGGCCCAAACCATGCGCTGGTGAATGTTGCGCTGAGAAATATCCTACAATCTGGATATCTCTCCTCCACAATGGCACAACATTGTGTTGAGTGACATTCTTAACATGTGATTTACCACTAACTGATGGGGAACAGCTCTTACTTTCACAGTGACTCTCGAAAGTTCATATTTGAGTATGTCGCAGCCGAATGCACACAACCAGCAGTGCGTTGTCTCGGTCTGCAGCAATGGTACTCCTGACCGCCAGTCATTCCAGCCGCCTGCGTGCCCCTCCAGCTCACCTGCCTTTTGTTCCATCTGTGGCTTGGCTTTCTTTCACTGTGGACGGGTGGCAAGACCGAGCCGTGGCCCGTGCAGATAAGGGCGGTGGGGCCGGTTGGGGGGAGATTTCAACAGATGACGATAAGAGAACATTAATTATTTATTTAACTTTCCCTCGTCGTCTGTCAAAATCCCCAGGCCCCTCTCCCCCCAGCCCCACTGCTCTTACCTGCATGGTCCACAGTTGGCCAGACCACTGTACCAGTATTTTGGTGCCATGTTGCTGTCTTGCAGGCCCAGCCTACAAGAATTCGGGGGCTCACTTGGCTCAGGTGTAGTAGTGGTGTGTAGTGTCGGGGCAGTGGCGGTGGCCTTGAGGCTGAGGCTCTGGGAAGTGTGGACTTTTGTCAAGCCTGCTGTGCAGTTGCTGTTTTGTTGGGTGTGATACCAAAGGGGATGATGGACGGAGCGCTTGAGCTAATCAAACACTCACCCCCAGTCAACTGATCTGGGTTTAATCCATCATCATTCTTTAGCTCACTCCACCACCCTAGTTCAGACATGGCCATATGCAAATCAGTCTGACCCTGTGCCTCATGGGAACAGTCCAGCCCGAACTGCCAAGCCATGTCTTCCCTGGACCGGAAACAAGCATCCTGGGACCGGTTTCTGGCCATTCAGCCGTCATCAGCCAGGCTAGCTTGAATCCAGTGGCAAAGTGAGCAAGGGACCCACGTCTGGGCATACCCTGCCAACTTAGGGCGAACAAAGCGATACCAAAGGGGTTTTGTTGGGTGTGAGCTCTTCTGTTTAAGACATACTGCAATTTCCCTGTGATCCCTCTGGACTGTTTCCATTTCATAAAGGGTCAACGACGATTATGCTTATGCTTTCTGAATCTCAAAGTGATTATGTTGTTAATATGGAGGGTTAAGTATCAATGGGGTAACCCGCAAATCCACTGGACTCTGGTGCAAATTGGTACAAAAAGGAATGTCCCAGTGGAAGATATTCCAACACAATATGCAGCAGTATACACAAATGATCTATGTTGCTGAAACATTTGACAACACCACCTTTAGATTATACCATCAAATGGTTATGATTTAATCTCATCACCAATTAGAGAAATCAATTCATATACAAAATCCAATACATGTGAATCTTAAAGGTTTAAAATTGGTGCAACCTAAGAGAAAAGGGGGAAGGGTTGTGAAAAGTGCGTGATGTGAAAAGGGAAAGGTAGTGTACATGTGAACATCAAAATTCAATATTTACAACCTATCCAGCCAGATAGCTGGCTTCTACATATATGATAAATCATAACATCAAAGGGATGCAGATAAACAATCTCTATCATCCACGTTTGAAAAGAGAGGAATGGTCAACGTTTCGACCCGTATGTGTGGCAGGGAGCTTTATTCCTTGCTGGCGGGGTCTTCATCAGGACTATGACGCAGCGATGGGGAAGCACCAAGGCAGCAAGAAAGCTTCAGGCTGATATTAAGGAGAGTGGGCCTCACAGGCTCTCATGTGACTAGCAGGAATTGATTCGGGTAAGCATGAGCCAGGGTTGATGAGTAACCTATGGCTTGAGGTTGCTGGTGAGAAACCGGTCTGACAGCTCACATGGAGGGTACAGAAGCATCTAGCTTTCAAGAAGTGTTGTCCTCCCAAGAGTTGACATGTCTTTTCTAGCGCAATCATGTCTATATAGCCAATTCCAAGCCTTCTTGCAAGCTATCTTTGATTAAGCAATCTTTTTCTGATGATAATCAATCTCTGTTTTAAAAAACAAACCAGAAGAAACTTCAGGATTGCTGACAACTTGTTCTGCTACAAACAATCACAACGAGGGACGCCAATGTAGAGCCAAATACTAATTGTGGTGATTTTACCAATTCAAATAAAAATGTGATCACTGGTGTAGTTCAGATGAATTAAATACCTCCCATTATATCTCAGATTGACACTACTTCTGATTTACTGTCTAACAGCGTTGAGGAATCTGATTCTATACACAGGAGAAAAGAAAGGTCTGTTATTAATGCAGTTTCGACATCTTCCACAATGCATGATTCATTTGATGATGTGGTCTTCTCAGGTGAGTTAGACTTTATAGCACAAAAAACTCTTGAAAACATAAACGAAAATGCATGCACAAACATGAAGGTGAATGTTTAGCCTAACTCTCAAAGGCTTTCATCGAACGATCAACTTCCCTCACACACCCCTCCTGTTTATCCTGTTCTAGCCGCTATGGGAGAGATTAGTTGCATCTTAACCAAGATCTCTGATGCTATTTGCACTCAACTGGAATCATTAACCAATCAAACTGTAATTTTAAATGAAATTTCAATGAAGATCAAATCAATGCACAATGATTTTTTTTAGACCGGTCATCTTTAGGGTGGTTTTCCCCCATCTTTTTTGCCTCTTTACCTGCACTTTTTGCTCTATCTTTTTGTTGGCCTTAGAACTCTAAGCACTTCTCCACTGGTAACCAGTGCTAAGGTGCATGTGCTTCTTCCCTAAACATGGTGACATTGGTGTATACCTGAAAGGCATCATTAGTTTACCTGTAAGTCCCTTGCAAAGTGGTATACCATATATCCAGGGCCTGTAACCTAGATGCTACTAGTGGGCATGCAGCACTGATTGTACCACCCACACAAGTAGCGTATCAAACCTGTCTCGGGTCTGCCATTGCGGGGCCTGTGTGTGCAGTTTACTGCCACTGCGACTTGGCGTTTAAAACCACTTGTCAAGCCTTAAAAACTCCTCTTTTATTACATATATCACCCCTAAGGTAGGCCCTAGGTAACTATAAGGGCAGGGTGCTGTGTAAGTACAAGGTAGGACATGTACTTTTAAGTTTTACATGTCCTGGTAGTGACAAACAGCTAAATTAGTTTTCTACTACTGTGAGGCCTACTCCTCTCATAGGTTAGCACTGGGAATTCCTTAAAACACTTTTAAGCTGTAATTCCTGATCAGAAAGGAGTAGCTGCATCATGTTTCACATCTTTGGAATGGTGGTGATAATTCCTCTTTATTGGTTAAGTTGGATTTAGCTTTACTATTTTAGAAATGCCAGAAAGTGGACATTTCTCTGCTCTTACTGCTCTGTGTGCCTTGCATCCTGTCTACAAAACACGTCTGGGCTGGTTGACAGCTACACTTTGCACATTCCCTCCAGATCTTATAGAAACTGCATCAGAAAAAGTTAGGATATCTTCTGAACACTATAATGACAGCCTCCAGAAGACATATACTGAAAAAGTATTGGCACATCATACAAATCAAACACTAGAGCAGCTAGCAATACCACCAATAACACCAGACCACAACAGTAGGTTAAGACGTATTCACCTGCAACACACTAGAGTTACACTACTATTCAAATACACACATATTAACTCCATTATATGAAAACTGAATAAAATTCACCACAAAACAATCACAAACATATTCCACCTCCTGCACAACACACCTGTCAAATCTTCCTGTTTGTATAGTGTAACAACTCAGACAAAATGTGTGGCTATCACCCTTAACACCACAGGCTACTACACTTCCCCACAATTTCACCTCATGAGGTACTAACTCCTCTCTTATATCACAATCATGGCCTACTTCCCAGTACAACTCCTCATGACAGGTTCCTACTGATTCGCAACTTTGCATACTCCCCGCATACAACCTCTAGCAGTAGGGCGCTACTCTTTCACAACTTTGCATATCATGGGGTACTCCCCTATACAACTTCATTGACAAGGTACTAGTCTTTCCCCCAGTTAGCACCAACACGCACAAAATTATACTACACTCATATCACTCTCAACAGGACACTACTCTTCCCCACATCTGTGAGGCTTTGACACCACAACTAGCAGATTTCTACATAACAACGCACAGATATGTACTACACCATTTTCCCCAAACTGCTAATTAAACTCCATCAATCAATCAATCAGAGGCTTGTAAAGCGTGACTACTCACCCGTAAGGGTCTCAAGGCTCCATATGGAGTTTAAAGTAACTGCTCACGTAAAACACCCAAAACAACCTACAGGTGGATAATTTAAACTTCCAAACCTGTCTTCCAGTACTAAGCATTCAGCACCATTAACATAAACAGCAGTCCTAAACTGGAAATTTCCAAACAACAGAAGTCAATTTATACGGAAACTTACTAACCCGAAACATGCATTACCAATAAGATGTATATAGCGCATAGCAAATGGCAAGACTCGCCAACAAAACTGTTCACCTAATAAACCTCACAGTTTCTGAGAAACAAAACACATTTCTTAACAGAAGCACATATACAAATTCCATGAATGCCAGATAACCCGCAGATTAATTATCTGAATATCATATTCTAACATTGCAATTAGAGAAATGCCGTGCAGGTGATGTATCGACTTTCCATGACTTCTGAACGCAGTATACCCATAAACAACACAGTTTAATTTCTATCTCCAATGTCCTTGGAGAAAGTTGTACTTCTCTTTCTAAATTAACCAGGCAGCCTTTGGTAGTCTTTCTTCAACGTCTTCAGTCCGGTCTCAACCAAACAATCATCTACTCTTCATGATATCAAAGTCTACATAGTCAGTGCCTCCACTATGACACCCACGGAATCCAAGGCATTGGTGAGGCTCTCTCTTGAGCAAGCTGCACTGCCATGTCCCCAGACTCCATAGCCCCTTCTTTCAATGTCGGCAGACTCTTGTCGAAGAGGAACGTCCCCATTTACTTGGTGCTGTGCATTGTCACAAGACCTTTGTCTATCACCTTGGCCACAGCGCAAGCAGGAGCCACTTCATCTTCTCTGGTTACTCCTCAGTGGGTGCCATAAAATATGCATCATGCACAGAGGAACATCTAAAAGCATGGATTGGCCTCTACCACAGCCAACTTAATTGAGAAACCAGACTGCACACTCACCAACACTGCTCCTTATGTCACCTTTGAATGTATTACTGCCTGAAGCTTGATGGGTCTCTTCAGCCTTAAAGTAAAGGTGATTTCCTCCCTCTATCCCCCGTCTTCAGAGCACTGTTCTTTAGCTTAGAACTATTCCCTGTGACACATCTCCATTTATAACTCTTTCAGCCTGCTCCTTGTACTTGCTGGTCCTTCCCCACCACCTCACTGGGCTCCTCCTACGCAGCAGCTAGAGGAGACACTACTTGCCAGTGGATATGAGGATAGACAGACCCAAACTAACATTCTTTGGTCACAGGGCATCTTTCTTATCACAATAGGCCTCTTCCCCTGCCAGAAATAGCTCCCAAGTGCCAACACAGTCTTGCTGCATTTTCACTAAGGTCCTTAATAACCTGTCACCAAAGTGGACTGAGCACAATTCTAATTTCAAAACGTCCTACTAAAGGAAAAGACTCTTTTGATGTGGTAAAATCTGTCATTTTTCTAGTGTATGTTTTATTGGAGTGAAGGAAGAAGCTTGAGCTAAAGATAATAAGAAGCGGACTTTTGTATTGTACAAGGGTCTATATGTGTTGATTAACTAAATTATATAAATGTTGCTTCTGCACATGTGTTTACACACAGGGTGATGAAACCACTCAAGTTCAGGATAGTGGTGAGTGGTTTGGTTTACAAGGTGTTCTAAGTCAAGCTATGGACACGGGTGTTGTGAAAAATGTTTTTAGAGACAGGGGTGTAGCGTGTAAATATGGATATCGATGCGTTGAAAGACCAAAATGAACTATCGTCCTTATTAATAGAATCACCCGTTCTGAACTCCGCATCTACCTCAACACGCAAGTATCTAGTCAGGCAGGCCCTGCGACCTAGGCCCGGGATTTCTGATTGATGGGTCATAAGTGGTAGGGTGCATAACTGGCAGGCAAACACTCGGACAGGAAACTTGGTCAATTCCACAGATGGGCGCAGCAACATTACAATGGTCAGGGGAGACTGCCCCAGTAAAGCACCTAATGCTCCTAAAACATCATAAAGTCAGATGCCACATGAGTTAGAAACACATAGCCAATCAGGGCCTAGCACATGTCTTATGCTGGACATCTGGACACATTCACCACTGGCCACACTGTGTCCACGCAGGTCAGGACCCCCTGTAGTAACCATTGACCATTAATTTATGACTCTAAAGGCAGTAGCCAACATTCCTCACCATATATGTTATGCCGGAAACCTTTATTGCTTGTTGTAATATTGCATATAAAGAGACCACAAACTTGATGTAACTTGAGACAGTCCTCAGACCTAGTGCCTGTAAGTGTTCTCCCAGCAAACTGTTTAATTAAACAAACTGTTCCTGTTTTGCCAAATGCCTCTTGTCTTCTGTTTTTTAAGAAAATCTGCTTCAAGCAACAAGTGGAAAGTGTGTTGTTAAAGATACTAAATGTGGGGGTAGTGACGAAGAGCCTTACGTTCCTCTGTTGTGCAATGCTGTTATTGATGGAAGGAAAATTTAAGTTGGGGTAGATTTAGGTTCGCCATTTACCATCTTTTCTGCAGTGTGTTTTTTTAAACATTGGCATGAAAAAGAATTGGAACTCAACGATGTAAGACTTTTCATTTGGTCAAAAGGAAATCGATAAAATTGGATATTTGAATGTCTGATATTCAATTCCAAAGCAGATCCAATGTGGGAAAAGTGTATGTAGTTGTTAAAGGGCAACATGTTTTAGGCTGAAGGCATTAAGGGAATTTGGGAATGTCTCTGAACCTGAAAGCCAAGAATCCATCGTTTTTATAAGAAATAAATAAGATCCTATGTTGTGTGTTTCACTATAAATGACGATTTGCTGGAAGGATTCTTCAGAAAACACAATCATGTGTTTTACAAAGAACTTGGTAAAGCAATTGATTTTACTTATCACATTTTCTATTTTTTTCCTTTATATGTCTTCTTTCATTTCTTTCCTTCTCCTGTTTTCTTTATATTTTCTAGACAGCCTGGAAGCTTCCTAGACAGTACTACCAGGCTATTCACATGCTTCTCATTTAATCTGCAGAGCGCCACATCCCACAAGGCCACAGCGTAGAAACACGGTGACCATCATTGAATGGTATTGTTTATACTGCAACATAGTTTTACCATTCCAAGATGGTCGTTATGGATAGAAGTAACATGTTGGCTATCTTGGATTGGTTCAACAATTATACACAATGCAAATGCCATTCCAAGATGGCCACTCAGCGTGAGGTTTACTGAGCAATATTCCTGAATGGTATTGTGCATAGTGTATTGTTGTTTTACCACTCCAAGATGGCAATACATTGCTTCTAAACAAGGCAGCCATGTGGGAAGTTTAAAACCCTGAAACACCAAGTGCAATTCAATTCCAAGACAGCTGACCTCTGTTATGGCTAATTTATTTTTATTTTAAGCATATGCCCACCATTATTTGGGGACTGTAGTTTTCTTTTTTCTTTGTTTTTTCATTTAATTTTCTTGCATATTTTTGTTAGATCAGCTCTGATAGACTAGGAAACATGCTTAAGTTTAAGTCTAGTGGGTATAGCATTCTGTTTGATTTCACTTATCACAATAAACTCAAACAGAATGCTATACCCACTAGACTTAAACGTAAGCATGTTTCCTTGTCTTTGAGAGCTAATCTAACAGAAATGCTGAATGACTTGTTCTAAAGGGATAATAGAACCTGTATCGTCTTCTGACTGGGTTTCTCTGATTGTTCTGGTAATAGAAGAAAGTGTCAGTTTGAGGCTGTGTGTGGAGCTTTGCTCGGTGACTAAACAGATAGTGGTAGATTGTCATCCTTTACCACATATACATGAATTACTAGCAAAGGTTGAAGGGGCTAAATACTTCACTATTATTCATCTCCTTATCATCAGGTATAATTTGGAAACTCATGAACATTTCACTGTCATTACACATGATGGAGCATTTTCATATACCAAGATGCCACTTGGTCTTGCCTTAGCTGCATTAGTGTTTCAAAATGTCATTCACGGTTTACCTGCTAGCATCAGTGGTGTCTTGGCATTCCTGGATGACATTCTGGTATAGACTGATAGCTTTGAAATTCATTTTAAGATCCCGGATCAAGTCTTAAAAATTCTCAGTGAGAGTGGTTTGATGGTTCAGTTTGAAAAAATGCCCGTTTTTTTTGCATCAGAGGACAATTTCAACAAGCTGGATTTCTCCTGAGAAAGACTTGTTGAAGCCAATTGAAATCATTAAAGTGCCAGTGAACAAAGATCAACTCAGATTGTTTTTGGGCTTATGTGAATATTATTCAAGATTTGTTCTGCTTTTTTCAAGTATAGCTATGCCTTTGAGATGTTTACTTAAAAAAAGAGCAAAGTATGAGGGCTCAACCCTCGCTCCAACTGTCCCTATTTCTCCCATTCCACTTCACATTCTGCACTAGCATTTCATTACATCACTGGCTCTCAGTAATCCAGACACCAACTTTGGCATACATGTAATGGGGCACAGGATACTACAGAAACGTTACAACAAAGGCAGTATGTCTGCATTATTTACTGTGAAAAGCATATGTTAAAGCCAATAGGCCTTTAACAGAGGAAAATGTCTAGACAGGTATTGTGTCACTTAGCAATTCACACAATACTGTAGTTGGTAATGGTTTTGTTGTTGGTTACTGCCTTGTATCCTCTCACCCTGATTGTAGAATATTGTGGATGAGGCAATGGGTCAGCCCACTTCTACAATTGGCTCTATTGCCATGTGAATAACAGAATTTTGCCTGATTACATGTTTACATCCAACTGAAACTATGTTTGCGTGAGTGCCAGGGCTGGTGGGACAGTCCTTTAATTTTCAATTTTTTTCTTTTATATGTCCTCTTTCATTTCTTTCCTTCTCCTGTTTTCTTTATATTTTCTAGACAGCCTGGAAGCTTCCTAGACAGTACTGCCAGGCTATTCACATGCTTCTCATTTAATCTGCAGACGGCTACATCCCACTAGGCCACAGCATAGAAACAGGGTGCCCCTCATTGAATGGTGTTGTTTATACTGCAACATAGTTTTACCATTCCAAGATGGTCGTTATGGATAGAAGTAACATGTTGGCCATCTTGGATTGGTTCAACAATGATACACAATGCAAATGCCATTCTAAGATGGCCACTCAGCGTGAGGTTTACTGAGCAATCATCCTGAATGGTATTGTGCATAGTGTATTGTTGTTTTACCACCCCAAGATGGCAATACATTACTGCTATACAAGGCAGCCATGTGGGAAGTTTAAAACCCTGAAACACCAAGTTCAATTCAATTCCAAGACAGCTGACCTCTGTCATGGTTAATATCTTTTTATTTCAAGCATATGTCCACCACAATTTTGTGACTGTAGTTTTCTTTTTTCTTTGTTTCTTCATTTAATTTTCTTGCATATGCTTGTCGAGTTAGTGTGTGTATTTTATCGTGGGTGAGTGAATAGAAGACAAGGTCCTTGGGAAGATAAATGGATGTGTAAGTTTTAGGTTGTATGACAGAGTGCATGTATGATGAGTGCCTGAACTCATCAGTGACTGAAGAGGGGCTTTCAGTTTACGCCGGTCCCATTGGCATTCCGAATGCTAGTTACCTATGTAATACATCAGGACATCTTATATTGTGAATCTCTGTAATGCAATATTACTCATTTGCAAAACTGCAACCAGTAATTCTTCCTTTTGTATTACCGCCAAGTGCTGCATGGTCATTTATGGACCGTTTGTCATACCTGAATTATAAACATTACAAAATTAGCTCTTTTTTGCTAAATCAATATCTGTGCTTTGAAAACCACTTCTATCCAGTATTTCCAGCCTATCCAATTGATGTCCTTACATCAACTGGGACAGCACATCCAGCATGGCACCTTCTAATTCTTGATTATTAACCATCTTTACAAAGGTGGATATGCTAAACACCTTGAGAAAACTATGTTTCCTTTTCTCTTAGCTTGTAGAGTATCTTAGTGAACTTCGTACTTACTTTATAATACATGGGATTCCGTAATACCTGTATATTCGCTTATAATCGGCGACTTGTGATGCACCCAGTTGCCGATTACAAAGAAAAGACATCAGAACTCAACTATTATAAGTTATTTCAGTCGAGTTCTGACATCACAATGCCTGCTGCCAGCAGCTGAGGTGAAAGGCAGGACCAGCCACGAAGCATAATTGAAGCAGCTGTTTAAAGCAATGAAACACAGAAGGTTGCTTTTCTTTCTTCTGCTCTATTTTTTACCTTACAATGACAAGCAGAAAGAACATGCCTATTTTTTGCACTCCTTAGATAGTTAGAGAAAAGCTAAAATTGTTCAGCATGTCTCGACAAATTCTGAGCCTCTGCAGCTGACATGTATTGAACTACTTCTAATATCTGTTTACAACAAATATCTAACAGGTTTTTGATGTGTTTAATTTTGCACTACAGGTTTTATTTTTATTTTTCATGTTTGCAAACATGCTCACTCTTTCATATTAAAGAGTTATGCACCAAGGTTTTAAGTGGTTTGTTGGAAAGCTGATGGTGTGCCCATATTATATGGGATAAAGTACCCCACAGCGTACATGATAAGGATATTACTAGTTACCTCGGAGTTCCCTAACATTACAAAGGAACTCAAACTTCTGCCTCATTCCTCTATAGGGTTATGTGGCTCCTTTGTGACTTGCAATATTGTACAGCAGGGGGTACTTTATCCCCTATATATTGATACAGCATACAATTGAAGGCTTCTTTGATAAATCTATGATATAGCCTTATAGCCCGTTGCCGAGGGCTATACCAGCTGCACCAGGCCCTGAACCCGAGTTATTGGCCAGAGCTGCAGGAGGTGACTGGTAACAAGAGTGAGGGCCTTTGACAACTGGTATTGTCCAAGGCACATAAGCTATAATGCTAATACAACATTCCACCTACTGAGGGTAGAAAGTTCAAAATTAAAAAGGGAGAAACAGGAAGACAAACATTAGAATGTTGGAGCAGGCCTGTTTACATTATTGGCCCTTGGCCACTCACTCCATTGTCTTAAATGAAGCTCTCAACATTCCATTGTTCCAAAAAAAAAAATACCTCTAAACTAGACTGGATCTGGTCACAATGCCTGCATCAAAAAGATCTCTGTGATCAGTTAGCTTTTTGTGTCATGACAACCAATAAATGTGTATGCTATATAATCAATGATTCCCATACTTTCTAGACTGTGCTTAGCTCCCCAAGCAATAACACTGTGCCCATTGTAGTGCTGCAGGAATTTGCCCAGCTTAGCAGGGATGTTTTTCTGAACTATTCCATCATAGCAAGTGTTAAGGGACTGCTCTGGGTGTCTCTCTTCATTGCACATTTTAAGGACTTTGCTATCAACTCTTTGTTTGTATGAATGTGACACACTTAGTAGCTGCCTGTTAGGTAATCCATATCATTTTACAATTTTTTTCAGCCAACTTTTTATATTCTCTGAACATGTGATATTTGACCTAGTGATTAGCTTAGACCTGCAATCGAGGCTCTAGGTATGAATGCTCAGCTCTGAAAAAGAAAAACATGTTTGCTTTCAAGTAGCCAGCACTGATACTTTGGCAAGTCAGCTGAAATTATGAGAAAACGTTCTGAGCAGTTGCACAGAGTTCAGGTAAGGACTACAAGATTGATGGCAGCGTTAGCCAACAACAGGAGTAGCCTGCACCAATTTCAGCGGTTGGGCCCCAAAGGCGGGACGTTCTTTTCTCATTAATGCGAGCTAGCATGAAACAGCAGCATGCCAAGAGCTGTCATACACCAATAGTGTTTATTCTTGTTGTCGAAAACTTAAGACCTGTGACTACAAACTATTATGTAAACTGCATATACCATAATGCACTTGGAGGACTGGTGCTAAAATGCCAGCACAGAGTTCCCACATGTTGACAGATATCGTCAGTGCCCGATTTCAGAGTGTGTAGAAAGGGCCAAACGCTTAAAGCAGTCCCTGAAAAGTGACGATTACAAAACGTGAAAGAGGCACAGATGCATGCAGTACAGAAGCGTTTAGTCGATTAATTCGTGAGCACCCTAGGCGCTCATATTTACAAAAGTTAGCTTTAGCACAGGACCAGGAGAGGAGTTGTTAGGACCACTCACTCTGAGCTTGGAACAGATTAATTAACCTTTCTAATTGGATTTCCAGCGCTTTTCACCACATCCAAGCAGACACTTTTTAAGGCATGGGCAAAGTGGCCCCTAGCCCAGAGCCCCAGGCGTTCAAGGGGCCCCCTGATATAGCCACTTCTGATCTGCAGAGAGTCTTTGCCTTGATGACTGTTAGACCTGGCATTTCTTGTCGTGGTTACCCCTGACTTTTTGCCTCTACCTCCTCTAATTTTGATGCTGTGATGGATCTCGTTTTGCTGGCTTAGAAGCTTTGGGCACTTTGCCACTGCTGACCAGTGTCAAAGTGCAAGTGCTCCCTGTATAAAGTGTTATGGTAATTGGTTGTCCATAATTGGTATGTTTGTCTTACTAGTAAAGTCCCTAGTAAAGTGCACTATGTGTGCCAGGGCTGGTAATGCAAATGCTACTAGTGGGCCTGCAGCACTAATTGTGCCACCCACAAAAGCCCTAAAGAGAGATCTCAGGCCGGCCACTGCAGTGCCTGCGTGCAGTTTGTTAACTGCCTTGTTGTCCTGACAAGTGCACCCACTTGCCAGGCCTTACCCTTCCCTTTTTATGCACATCAGACACCCCTATAGTAGGCCCAAGGTACCCCCCTGGGCAGGGTGCAGTGTATGTGAAAGGTAGGACATGTACTGAGGTGTGTACCATGTCCTGACAGTGAAATACTGCCAAATTCGTTTTTCACTGTTGCTAGGCCATCTTGCCCATAGGACAGAATGGGGAATGCTGTGTCACATGTTTCCAGCATATCTTCCCATAGGCATAAGATGGAGAGATGGAGTTTAGGGTGCCTGAACTCAGAATTTAATAACACATCTTTTTGTGAAGATGGTTTTTAAATTGTGTGTTTAGAAACCACGCTTTTAGAAGTGGCTGGTTTCTTGTCCTAACCAACCTGCGTGCCTCTGTCTGGTTGTGTATTGACTGTCTGGGTTTGGATGTGACAGGGTCTGGGGAGGTGTCCTGACACCAGGGAGGAGTAGGTGAGACAGCACAGGCTGGCCTGCATTTGGTGTGGTGGGAGGAGTAGCCCTTTGATGCGAAGAGGGCTGTGCTGCTGCCACAAAAGAATGGCTCCTCCTCCTGCGGAGTGTCTGAGGCCCAGACCCTCACTATCAAAGAAAGAAGGTGTGCACTGGCAGGAAGACACCCAGAACTGGTTTGGACCGGGCTCAGAGCCCCCTGAACACAAAGACTTCAAAGGCATTTAGGGGTATAAATATGAGAGCTGAAACCCCTAAACTCAAGACTGAACTCAAGACTGAAAAAGGATTGAAACTACTTCGTGATCAAGAGGAACCTCTGCCAAAGAAGAACAGCTGAAGAGACTGAAGAGAAGGACTGCCCTTGCTGTGTGTTCTGGGGCTGGCCTGCAGTTGGCTGATTTGACTAAGGAGAGGACAAGGGACTTTGCTGTGTGCTGTGTCCCCCTGCTTGAAAGGACTTTGCTGTGTGCTGTGTCCTGAAGTAACTTGTCTCCAGGGGCCCGAGGAGAGCTGGTCCCCTGTTGTGGAAACTGAGGAACATCAAAGTTTCCGACCGTGTCTCAGCGACACTTAGTGCGCGTGCTTTTTGCACGCCTGAGACTGCCGTGTGGTCCGTGGTGCCGTTTACGAGGTGCCCCGTGACCGCATTGCCCCCGCAGCGTGAAACATCGTCCACGCTGCTGCATTGCTGTTTGTGGCCCGAGCCGTCATCGTAACTGAGGCTGCGAGTAAGGATCGCCGCCGCCGGCCCGAGCAGCAACGTGCTAAAGGATTTCTGGAAGCTAAGGAAGCTGTAAGGTGAAAGGGATCGTGATCGTTGTTCGCCAAGAGGAATCTGCCCAAGATCGTCAACGAAGGAGAAGGCAGCGCCGTAACCCGTCCGGCTACAGCGTCGCCTAGCCACGGAGCTGCAACGTCATCGGGGCCGCCCAGCAGGACGTCCGACGACTGGGGAGAGAGAGAGCGAAGCAGCGCACCCCCCCCAGGTAAGGCTTGGACTCCGGTCGGGAGCCGCAAGCGTGTGTGGCCTGGGGAGGCGTGCAGGAGGAGTACAGGAGTGCTCCGATCTCTCTCCCGCTGCACCGCGTTAGACGCGCTGAGTCCCCGAGCGGCCCGTACCTGCCCAGCAGTACCGGGGCCGCCTCTTTAAGCTTACGACCGTTGTCTCTGTTGTTGGGGCCTAGTGGTGCCCGAGCTGATCGCGCAGATTGGCTTATAGCATTATTCCTTGCATTACGAACTGCATTATTCTTGCATTACGAACTGCATTATTCCTTGCATTACGAACGGCATTATTTCGCATTATTCTTGCATTACGAACCGCACTATTCTTATTTATTTATTTTATTTAGTTTGAAGGTTTTGTATAGCGCGAACAAGACCCTTGCGGGTATCAGAGCGCTTTACAACAAATATAGGAAATAGAGGAAATAGATATATACATACAAAATACTATTAGAAATATTAGTCCTATTACAGCATAACAAATATTTACAAGACTGCATCTAATAGTTCAAGTGAATTTGGCCAAGAGAATCGATTTCACTTCTTTTTTGAAGAATGCCGTGTGAGGGTTCTGTCTTGTTTTTGGGGGCAAGGCATTCCAAATCCTAGGGGCCATTCCTGAGAAGGTGCGGTTATAAGTTTTCTTCTTGGAAAATCGTTGTGGTTTCAGTAGCAGGTTATAAGAACTCCTGGTGGTTCTGTTACCACCCGATAGTACTAATTTCTCCGCAAGGTACCGTGGGGTTTTGTGATGCAGTGCCTTGTGTGTCATACAGGTGATTTTCTGGCATGAAAGGGTAGCCAGTTAAGGGCACGCAGGTCCGGGGAGATGTGACAGTTTCTTTTGGAGCTTGTGATTAATCTGGCGGCTGCGTTGATTGTCGCTCTTAGAGGGGCTGTCGTTGATCTGGGAAGGCCACAGAGAGCGACACTCCCATATTCCACTCTGGGGATTCCTAGAGTTTGGACTGCCTGTTTAAAGTCATTTGCGGGTATGAAGGGTTTCAGTCTTCTTAAGGTGTTCAATTGAAAATTTGCTCCTTTAGTTGCTACGCTGATGTGCTTCTGCATATTTAGCTTATTGTCCAGAGTTATTCCTAGCGATTTGGCAGAGTCGATAATGTGCGGTTGGCCGTCGAGTGCTGTTAAGTGCTTCATCCATTCCATGATGATGGTTGTTTGGCTGGGGGGCGCTATTAGGAGGATTTCTGTTTTTAGAGTGTTTAATTTTAAGTGGTTATTTGCCAGCCAGGTCTGCGTTTTTTGGAGCGTTGTGTTGAGGGACTTGATGTCCTCAAGTGAGTGGGCCTTAATATAGAGTTGTGTGTCGTCTGCGTACATGTGGTATTGGACATTTGAAGAGTTGAGAAGCTCGGTGAGTGGTTCCATAAACAAATTGAAGAGTGTCGGGGAGAGGGAAGATCCTTGGGGTACTCCTAAAGTGACTGGAGTGAGTTTGGACAAAGATTGATTGGTCTTGAGTCTTTGTGTTCTCTTTTGAAGGAAGGAAGAGAACCAGTTGAGAACCGTTCCAGATAGACCCATTCTATGTTTCAGGAGGTCTAGTAGATTGTTGTGTTTGACGGTGTCGAAGGCGGAGGATAGGTCCAGCAGGATTAGTAAACAGGCTTTGTTTTGTTCCAATATTTTTAATGCGTCGTCTATTATGTGGGTCATGGCAGATTCTGTACTGTGCCCTGATCGAAAGCCAGATTGGAATTTATCGAGCAGGTTGAAGTGGTCAATGTGGTTGGTGAGCTGCGTATGAACAAATCTTTCTAATAATTTGGCCAGGGTAGGGATGTTGGATATAGGGCGATAGTTATTTAGGTCTGTTGGGTCAGCCGATGGTTTCTTTAAGATGGGGGATACCTGACCAGCTTTGAGGATGTCTGGGATGGTTCCTTGCAGCAGAGAGGTGTTTATAATCCTAGTCCATAGAGGCACTAACGTCGGAATTAAGTCTTTTAGGTGGGATGCTGGGAGTGGGTCCGAGAAGTGATTGGAGGGATTCAAGGCCGTGAGCGTTTTTAGAATAGTTTCTTCGCTGTAGAAGTTGAAGGAGGCCCAGTCGGCGTTGTTTTTGAGGTCGCGCTTTACGGAACAACTAAGCGGGTTCCTGAGGGGGGTCTTTGCATTACGAACTGCATTATTCCTGCGTTACGAACTGCATCAGTACTTGCATTAAGGACTGTCTTATTTCTTCATTACGAACTGCATAGCATTGCATTAGGACTGCATTAGATCATCGTGACCTGCTCATTAATACCGCAAGAACCTACAAGTGATTGTTGGCCTAATAACCGGCAAAGTGAAATATTATGAATACGCATATGTTGGATTTCTATCGTTTGGTCTCATCGTATTTCTTTTGATAAAGATACCGCAATTTTTATAAAATCGGTGTGGTGTCCATTTGTGGTGTTATCACTGTGTTACTGGGAGTGTGGTTGCAGATATTTTACACATTGCCTTGGAGATAAGCCTGGCTGCTCGTGCCAAGCTACCAGAGGGTGAGCAGGGGTTATCTAAGAGTGTGTCCCTCCTTTCCCTGACTAGAAGCAAGGGTCCCTATTTGGACTAAGGTACCTACCTCAGCCAACTAGAGACCCCCAGTTCTAACATTGGTGGTCAGCGGTTGGGATTTGAACTTGTATTTGCAATTGACTCACAGTGATTGGTGTACATCACTAGTTTTAGCGCAGACCACGACGCAACCACATATTGTGTTTTTGATTTTTTGGTTCTATTTTTGAGCGACCTTTAAGCCACACATCATGTCTCAAAGGAGTCAGGTAGCCAGTGAGGTTGAAGAATTGGAATTCGACATTGAGGCATTGCTTACCTACAAAGTTGATCAATTGAGGCAATTCTGCAGAGCTTTGGGATGTCCCATGAAAAGTAGCGCCAAAAAGGAGGAGCTGCAAACGGCCTTGAGGGCCTGGTGGGAAGCCAAAGAGGCTCAGGAGACAGGTGATGCTGAGGTGGATGAGGATTACCCAGGGAATGGATTTGGTCCACAGGATTTGCCGGTGGGAGGACCAGCCTCAGGGGCTGGTAGTTACCATTCCGGGAGGAGCTTTTCCCCAGAGGAGCTGGAGGAAAACCAAAGGGTCAGAGAGCATGAGTTGGAGGTTTCAAAACTTAAGACTCAAGCAGAGGAGAAAAAGCTGCTCATTGAAAGTGAAAAGCGAGCAGAGGAGAGCAAGAACGCTCTCGCCTTGGAAGAGAAGAAGATTCTCTTAGCTCATGAGATAAGCATGAGGGAATTGGACATTAAGGCTAAACAGGTAGAGTCCATGTTGGATTTGGGGGTCTCTAGTTGGCATAGGTAGGTACCTGTGACAAATAGGGACCCTTGTGTCTAGTCAGGGTAAGGGGCTACACTCCTAAAATAACCCCTGCTCACCCCCTTGGTAGCTTGGCACGAGCAGGCAGGCTTATCTCAGAGGCAGTGTGTAAAGCATTTGTGAACACATACAGTAATACAGTGACAACGCTACAGATGGACACCACACAGGTTGTATTATAAAAAATAGTATTTTTATATAGACTTAACACAAGACCAAACGACAAAAATCCACAATACTGTACTCAAAAATAGACTTTAAAATGTTATAAAATAGCTCAGTTCTCTCAAGATGTAGATGCGAAACTTTACTCTGAATGTACCTTGAATGCGTAACGCAAAGAAAACAAAAGGGTCGCAGGGAAGGTGATGCGTCGGTTCCTTACACTCAGGGGAGTGGATGCGTCGGTTCCTTACTGCTGCGCAGGGGAGTTGATGCTCGCTTCCTTACTGTGTGGGGAGGTGATGCGTCGGTTTCTGACTGCTCTCCGGTGCGATGCGACAAGATGGCACCTCGATGCGATACTCTTCTCTGGTGCGATGCGACAAAATGGCGTCTTGGTTGCGATGCGACAACGTTGGTGCGATGCATGCACGCCCGACGGCCGTGCGGCGACTCGATGATCTTTGGAGCCGCGACAGGCCCTGCGACGCGCTTCTCCGGTGATGCGACGATGACCTCTGTGGCAGCGTCCCGCTTCTCCGACGATGCGCCGCGCTTCGGCGATGCGATGATGACAGCGGCAGCGGCGTCTCGCTTCCTCGGCGATGCGAAGACAGCGGCTGTGGCGGCGACACGCTTCTCGTTGTTGCGTCGCGCTTCCAGCTCCCAGCGACACGCAGTCTCTCAGAAGGCCCAGCACAACAGCAGGCACTTCAATTCCCAGCAAGGGAATTCAGGGGGGAGCTGGTTGGTGAAGTCTTGTATCCCTGAGACTTCAGGCAGGAGGCAAGCTCTAGTTCAAGCCCTTGGAGATTCTTCTTCAAGTTGATAGAAAGCACACTCAGTCCTTTTCTCCTTTCTTTGGCAATGAAGCAACCACTGCAGGCCAACCCCCAAACACACAGCACAGGGGTAGTCTCCTCCTTCAGCTTCCTGGTTCTTCTCCTCAGCAAAGGTTCGTCTTGATTCCCCGAAGTGATCTAAAGTTCTTGGGTCTGGGTCCCAATATTTATACTACTTTTCTCTTTGTTCTCTGAAGGCAGAGGGGCCTTTGCCTAGTCCAAACCAGTTCTGGTCAGTCCTGGAGCACTTTGTTGACAAGACTCCTTCTCTTCCTTTGACAGTGCAGGCCAGGGACATCAGACACACCACAGGAGGTGGAGCCAGCATTGTGGAGAAAAGGCACAGCCCTATTCAGGTCCCAGGTGCAACTCCTCCCTCCTATCTGCATGCAGATCTCTCTATTCAGCCCTGTGCTGACTCACCCTGTCTCCTGGAAGCCCCCAGCCCCTGTCACTCAAACTCCAGATAAGGAATACACAACCTAGCAGAGGCAGGCTTGGATAGTTAGGCAAGAAAATACCTACTTTCTAAAAGTGGTATTTTCAAACACAGAATGTTAAAACCAACTTCACTAAAAGATGTATTTTATCATTCTGAGTTCAGGCATACTAAACTCGAATTTCTACCTAGTTCCCTGAGTCAGTTAGGATTATAAGATGTTATAATCTAACTGCCCATTCTGGCCTATGGGGAACAGGTAGCCTTGCAATAGTGAAAAACGAAAATGGCTGTAATTCACTATTAGGACACGCCACACACATCAGGGCATGTCCTACCTTTTACCTACAATGCACCCTGCCCTTGGGCCTACCTTAGGGGTGACTAATATGTATAAAAGGGAAGGTTTAGGGACTGGCAAGTGGGTACTCTTGCCCAGTCAACATGGCAGTACCAGACTGCACACAGGCTCTGCAATGGCAGGCCTGAGACACACTTTACAAGCTGCTCCGGTGGGTGGCACAACCAGTGCTGCAAGCCCACCAGCAGCATTTGATTTACAAGCCCTGGGCACACGGAGTGCACTGTTCTAGGGTCTGACAAGTAAACCAAACCAGCCAATCATGGAGTCACTAATCCATACATCAATTTACCATAGGGAGCACTTGCACTGTAGCACTGAACACCAGTGGCACAGTGCCCAAAAAGCATCTAAAACCAGCAAAAACATAAGAGGCAACAGCAAAAAAAATGGAAGGGAGACCCACGCCAATGGTGCCAGGTCTAACACGTGTCCCCTCCAGCTGAAATGTGGGGAGAACTACCCTACCTCCGGGGAGTTCTCATCACTAAGGCGGAAAAACCTGGACAGACCATCAGCATTGGCGTGTTCTGTACCAGGGCGGTGTTCCACCATAAAGTCCATCCCCTGTAGGGATATGGACCACCTCAACAGCTTTGGATTCTCACCCCTCATCTGCATCAACCATCTGAGGGGCCTGTGGTCTGTCTGAACCCGGAAGTGAGTCCCAAACAAGTATGGTCTCAACTTCTTCAGTGCCCAGACCACAGCAAATGCCTCACGCTCAATTGCACTCCACCTCTGTTCCCGTGGAAGTAACCTCCTACTGATGAAGGCTACAGGTTGGTCTAGGCCCTCCTCATTAATCTGTGACAAAACAGCCCCCACACCATGCTCTGAAGCGTCTGTTTGCACAATAAACTCTTTTGAGAAGTTGGGTGCCAGGAGCACGGGCGCCGTGCACATGGCAGTCTTCAGGGCATCAAAAGCTCTTTGACAGGTGTCAGTCCAAATCACTCTCTTGGGCTGCTTCCTGGAAGTCAGCTCTGTCAAGGGTGCAACAATGCTGCCATACCCCTTGACAAACCTCCTGTAATACCCGGTGAGTCCTAAAAAGGCTCTCACCTCTGTCTGGGTCTTGGGGGAGTTCCCAAGTCAGGATGGTCTCAATCTTGGGCTGTAGGGGCGCCACCTGGCCGCTCCCAACCTGGTGTCCCAAGTACACCACGGAACCCTGCCCGATCTGGCACTTACTCGCCTTGATCGTGAGGCCTGCTCTCCGCAGCGCCATCAACACTTCCCAGAGGTGGCGCAGATGTTCTTCCCAACTGGCGCTGAACACTGCAAAGTCATCCAGGATAGGCGGCACTGACATCTTCCAGTCCAGCCAACACCTGGTTGACCAACCTCTGAAAGGTGGCAGGGACATTCTTCATTCCAAAGGGCACAACCCGGAATTGGTAGTGCCCATCAGGTGTGGAGAATGCGGACCTCTCTCTTGCCCCATCAGTCAAGGCGATCTGCCAGTACCCAGACGTTAAGTCAAACGTGCTGAGGTACCGGACAGCCCCTAACCGATCGATGAGCTCATCAGCTCTGGGGATGGGGTGCGCATCAGTCCTGGTGACTGAATTGAGCCCTCGGTAGTCCACACAGAACCTCAGCTCTGGTGAGACACCCGGTGCGGCAGCCTTTGGGACCAAGACCACTGGGCTGGCCCAAGGACTGTTAGAGGACTCAATCACCCCCAACGCAAGCATCTTGGAGACCTCTTCCTTGATGCAAGCTCTCACCCTGTCAGTCACCCTGTAAGTTTTGTGCTTGACAGGAGGACTGTCCCCAGTGTCTACATCATGGACGCACCAATCAGTGACACTGGGAATCAGGGAGAACAGGTCAGAAAACTGTCCCAGCAACTGGTGACAGTCATTCTGCTGCTCAGGGGTCAGGGTGGAAGAGAGGTTCACTCCATCCACTGACCCATCTTGCTCTGTTGCAGACAGGAGGTCAGGAAGAGGCTCAGTCTCCTCCTCCGTTCCAGCATCTGTTGCTAAGAGCATGCCCACTTCGGACCTCTCTAAGTGGGGCTTCAGGCGGTTGACATGCAGGACCCGCAAGGGGTTCCTGGGAGACCGCAAGTCCACCAAGTAGGTAACCGGACTTTTGCGCTCCACAACCTCAAATGGTCCGGTCCACTTATCCTAGAGCGCACAGGGCTCCACTGGGGCCATGACCCACACTTTCTGACCAGGCTGAAGCTCAACCAGAGTGGCATTCTGGTCGTACCACCGCTTCATCTCCTCCTGGCTGGCTTCCAGATTCGCCTCAGCGAGTTTTCTGAATCGCCTAGTTTGGTTCCTAAAGGCCAGCATGTAGCTATATACATCCTGGGGAGGTTTCCTGGGAGATTGCTCCCAGCCTTCCTTGACCAAACTCAAAGGTCCTCTCACTGGATGTCCATAGAGAAGCTCAAACGGACTGAACCCTAGAGATTTCTGTGGCACCTCACGGTATGCAAAGAGAAGGCATGGTAAGAGGACGTCCCACTTACGCCTCATGGGTTCCTCAAGACCCATAATCATGCCTTTGAGGGTCCGGTTGAATCTCTCAACCAGCCCATTACCTTGGGGGTGGTAAGGAGTGGTGAACTTGTAGGTTACACCACACTCCTGCCACAGGGACTTCATATACTTAGAAATGAAGTTGGTACCTCGGTCTGACACCACCTCTCTGGGAAAACCCACGCGGGAGAAAATCCCCATCAGTGCACGTCCCACCACGGGGGCCGTCACTGTCCTGAGAGGGATGGCTTCCGGGTACCGGGTGGCATGGTCCACCAAGACCAGGATGAACCTGTTGCCCATGGCTGTCTTGGGATCCAGAGGCCCCACAATGTCAATGCCCACCCTTTCAAAGGGGGTGCTGACCACAGGGAATGGCTGGAGAGGAGCCTTGCGCTTCCTCCCACTCTTTCCACTTGCCTGGCAAGTCTGACAGGTCCTGCAATGAGTGTCTGAACTCTTGCGCATTTGGGGCCAATAAAAGTGGGTGACAAGCCTTTCAAAGGTCTTGTCCTGCCCCAAATGTCCTGCTAAAGGCACATCATGAGCCAGCCCCAGTAGGAAGGCTCTGAAGCGCTGGGGTACCACCAGCACACGGGCTGACCCAGGCTCAGCAACCTTAGGCTCACTATACAGGAGACCATTCTCCCAGTAGATCCAATGTGATCCAGACTGATCACCTGCTGCCTGGTTTGCAGCCTGCTGCCGCAAACCCACAAGAGAAGGGCACTTGTTCTGCTCCTCACAGAACTCTTCCCTGGAGGGACCTCCTTCCTGCTGCCAATGGGTCAGCTCAGGCAGGTCTCCCAGTTCAGCAATCTCTTCCCCGGTAGGCTCCAGGGCACCCCCTCAGGGTCTGCCTCCTCCTGGGCCGTGGGCATCTCAGGGGCCGGTTTCCCATGCCCCTACCTCTTCTCTTTAAGGCAGGCACCTGGGCCATTTTCTCAGGCTCCAGGTCCTCTTGAACACCCTTACTGGCTGCCATAGACCGAGTGGTCACGCAGGCCCACTCAGGCAAACCCAACATCTCTAAATGAGTTCTTCGCTCCACCTTAGCCCAAGGGGAGCTCTCCAAATCGTTACCTAACAGACATTCAACAGGCATGGCTGGCCTCACAGCTACTTGAAGAGTCCCTGAGACCCCCCACTCAAAGGGAACCTGTGCCACCTTGCAGTGGCTCTCTGTGTTGTCAGCGGCAACAACTGGGTAAAATGCATTGGGGACTACCTGCTCTTCAGACACCAACCGACAACTGACAGCTGTCACACTGGCTCCGGTGTCTCTAAGAGCTTCCACCCTCTTGCCATTGATGGTCACCCACTGCCTGTATTTTTTAGTGTTATCAGGCAGCTGGGTCCTGGGGACCACCTCACAGTCTCCTAACGAGACAAGGGACATCTCTGCGGGACCCCACCCACCCTGGGCACCCATCTCCTCCCCCAGGGCTACACTAGCCAACTGCCGGGGTGGTGCACCAGTGGGTGCTGTCTTCCCATACAAGGGACATCTAGCATCTTAAGAACAGTGGCCTACTAGACCACACTTAAAACAGGTCTTGGGCCCCTTGTGAACAGGCTTATCTTTCGGGGCCACTGCCTTCTTCTCAGGGGGGAGGCTGGGAACCCTTCCCTTGGTTCCCTTGGGGATTACTTTGGGGCCCTTTCTGGAACTCCCTCTGTTTACCCATGTCCCCCCCACTCTTCTGCTGGGGACCCTGCCCACCTTTGGCGAAGTCTCCCACATGACCCTTCTGGACCCGGGTGCTCACCCAGCGGTCCGCCTCCTCAGCAAGCTTCATAGGGTTAGTCAGCTTGCTATCAATAAGATGCTGGCGTAGCTCTGGAAAACAGTTATTTGACAAGTGCTCCCATTCAAGCAAATCATAGAGCGCCTCAAAATTATCCACTTTGCTACCCTTCACCCAACCATTCAATGCTCTGCAAAAGAAAGACACATATTCCACCCAAGTGGTAGACTTCAGTTTTCTGCAATTTCTAAACCTCTGTCTGTATAACTCTGAGGTCAAACCAAATCTGGACATTAGGGCTCCCTTCATGTGGGTATAGGACATCTGCTCCTCTGTAGGCAAATCCAACAAAGTGTCCCTCCCATCACTAACAAAGCGGCCCCGCAACCCCGCTCCCCAATCCTTCTCAGGGACCCAGTGGGCCAACATTGCAGCTTCATAAACCCTAAACCACTGACCAATATCCTCATTCTTGTGGAAATTTTTAACTACATCTTTGGGAATGTAGGTTCTTGCTTCTACATGCACTGGCGGTGTGCTGCCACCAGAGGGAGGAACCTCTAACTTTTTGGCCTTGAGTTCCAATTCCCTCAATCCTCTCTCATGCTCAAAATGCATCCTCTTTTCCTCTAAGGCTAACTTCTTCATTTCTAACTCCATCCCAAGCTCTATTTTCTTGCTCTCTATGTCTTTCTGACCATCCATTTTGAGCCTAGCTAGCTCCAATTTATGCATCCTCTCCCTTGCTCTGTCCTCCAGCTCTCCTGGGGACAACCCTTTGGAAGAAACACTGCTGCCCGCCCCTGAAGGTGCTTTCCCTCCAATTGGGCCCACTGGCCCCTCAAGTTGCTCATTTAAATCCTCTGCCTCCATTACTGGCTCCTCAGGATGCTCACTGGCAATCCTAGATTCTACCCAGGCCCTCAGCGCCTTCTGGTATTCCTCTTTCCTGGTGAGGCCTTTCACAGAGATTTTAAATTTCTTGCACAAAGCTTTGAGATAAGGCACAGTGTAAGTATCAATTCTCTCTTCTTCCAAAACAATGTCTACAGATACTATGGATGCTGACTTGCTCATGGTAGCAAAAAGACTGGCAGTTCTCAAGAATCAAAAATAGAAAAGAAGTTCCAAGGAAAAATTCTCAAAAAGTATGTGGTCGCGTTATGGTCTGCACTCACTAGTAGTGTACGCCAATCACTGTATATGAATCACAAATGCAAGTCCAAATCCTCACCGCTGACCACCAATGTTAGATTTGGGGGTCTCTAGTTGGCATAGGTAGGTACCTGTGACAAATAGGGACCCTTGCGTCTACTCAGGGTAAGGGGCTACACTCCTAAAATAACCCCTGCTCACCCCCTTGGTAGCTTGGCACGAGCAGGCAGGCTTATCTCAGAGGCAGTGTGTAAAGCATTTGTGAACACATACAGTAATACAGTGACAACACTACAGATGGACACCACACAGGTTGTATTATAAAAAATAGTATTTTTATATAGACTTAACACAAGACCAAACGACAAAAATCCACAATACTGTACTAAAAAATAGACTTTAAAATGTTATAAAATAGCTCAGTTCTCTCAAGTTGTAGATGCGACACTTTACTCTCAATGTACCTTGAATGCGTAACGCAAAGAAAACAAAAGGGTCGCAGGGAAGGTGATGCGTCGGTTCCTTACACTCAGGGGAGTGGATGCGTCGGTTCCTTACTGCTGCGCAGGGGAGTTGATGCTCGCTTCCTTACTGTGTGGGGAGGTGATGCGTCAGTTTCTGACTGCTCTCCGGTGCTTGCGACAAGATGGCACCTCGATGCGATACTCTTCTCCGGTGCGATGCGACAAAATGGCGTCTTGGTTGCAATGCGACAACGTTGGTGCAATGCGTGCACGCCCGACGGCCGTGCGGCGACTCGATGATCTTTGGAGCCGCGACAGGCCCTGCAACG
Source organism: Calotriton arnoldi (assembly GCA_963921515.1). NCBI lineage: Eukaryota > Metazoa > Chordata > Amphibia > Caudata > Salamandridae > Calotriton > Calotriton arnoldi. Next base: position 2,809,887 of record CAWUFW010001355.1, read on the forward strand.
CGCTTCTCCGGTGATGCGACGATGACCTCTGTGGCAGCGTCCCGCTTCTCCGGCGATGCGCCGCGCTTCGGCGATGCGATGATGACAGCGGCAGCGGCGTCTCGCTTCCTCGGCGATGCGATGACAGCGGCTGCGGCGGCGACACGCTTCTCGTTGTTGCGTCGCGCTTCCAGCTCCCAGCGACACGCAATCTCTCAGAAGGCCCAGCACAACAGCAGGCACTTCAATTCCCAGCAAGGGAATTCAGGGGGGAGCTGGTTGGTGAAGTCTTGTATCCCTGAGACTTCAGGCAGGAGGCAAGCTCTAGTTCAAGCCCTTGGAGATTCTTCTTCAAGTTGATAGAAAGCACACTGAGTCATTTTCTCCTTTCTTTGGCAATGAAGCAACCACTGCAGGCCAACCCCCAAACACACAGCACAGGGGTAGTCTCCTCCTTCAGCTTCCTGGTTCTTCTCCTCAGCAAAGGTTCGTCTTGATTCCCAGAAGTGATCTAAAGTTCTTGGGTCTGGGTCCCAATATTTATACTACTTTTCTCTTTGTTCTCTGAAGGCAGAGGGGCCTTTGCCTAGTCCAAACCAGTTCTGGTCAGTCCTGGAGCACTTTGTTGACAAGACTCCTTCTCTTCCTTTGACAGTGCAGGCCAGGGACATCAGACACACCACAGGAGGTGGAGCCAGCATTGTGGAGGAAAGGCACAGCCCTATTCAGGTCCCAGGTGCAACTCCTCCCTCCTATCTGCATGCAGATCTCTCTATTCAGCCCTGTGCTGACTCACCCTGTCTCCTGGAAGCCCCCAGCCCCTGTCACTCAAACTCCAGACAAGGAATACACAACCTAGCAGAGGCAGGCTTGGATAGTTAGGCAAGAAAATACCTACTTTCTAAAAGTGGTATTTTCAAACACAGAATGTTAAAACCAACTTCACTAAAAGATGTATTTTATCATTCTGAGTTCAGGCATACTAAACTCGAATTTCTACCTAGTTCCCTGAGTCAGTTAGGATTATAAGATGTTATAATCTAACTGCCCATTCTGGCCTATGGGGAACAGGTAGCCTTGCAATAGTGAAAACGAAAATGGCTGTAATTCACTATTAGGACATGCCACACACATCAGGGCATGTCCTACCTTTTACCTACAATGCACCCTGCCCTTGGGCCTACCTTAGGGGTGACTAATATGTATAAAAGGGAAGGTTTAGGGACTGGCAAGTGGGTACACTTGCCCAGTCAACATGGCAGTACCAGACTGTACACAGGCTCTGCAATGGCAGGCCTGAGACACACTTTACAAGCTGCTCCAGTGGGTGGCACAACCAGTGCTGCAAGCCCACCAGCAGCATTTGATTTACAAGCCCTGGGCACACGCAGTGCACTGTACTAGGGTCTGACAAGTAAACCAAACCAGCCAATCATGGAGTCACTAATCCATACATCAATTTACCATGGGGAGCACTTGCATTGTGGCACTGAACAGCAGTGGCACAGTGCCCAAAAGCATCTAAAACCAGCAACAACATAAGAGGCAACAGCAAAAAAAATGGAAGGGTGACCCACGCCAATGGTGCCAGGTCTAACAGTCCAGTTCAAATGGTGGCAGCGCACAGCCAGTGCCAGCGGGTAAGGTGTACATTCCCAAAGACGAGATTACCAAAGGGGTGATGATATTTATGCGTGGTTCACGGCATATGAGATCGCACTGAGGATGAATGAGGTGCCTGAGAAGCATTGGGGGGCGGGCCTGTGGAAACACTTTGAGGCTTCTGGGACGGATGTTTTACCACCTTTAGAGAGGGCGGGAACCCTGACCTACGCCAACATGAAGGAGGCTTTATGCCTCAGGTATGGGCTCACTCCTGAACAGTACAGGCAGAAGTTCAGGAACTTCAAGAAACCGGAATCCAGTACTTGGGTGGAGTGTGTGAATGCGTACATGCATGCACTGGATGGTTGGATGACGGGCAGCAAGGTAACTGATTTTAAGGGCTTATGCAATTTAATTAGTTGGGAGCACTTGAGTAGTCTATGTGTCCCAGAGCTGCGCCAGCATTTTTTGGACAGTAAGCTGACTGATCCCAGTAAGCTTGCTGAGGAGACGGACCGCTGGACCAGCACCAGGGTCCACAAGGGGATTGGGGGTATCACTGCCAAAAATGTACAGGGTCCCCAGCAGAAGGTGGGGGAGGACAAGGGTAACCACAAGGAGTTCTCTAAAGGGCCCCAAAGTAGTTCCCAGGTGAAGGAGTCCCAGTCCCCCAAGGCTAAGAGGTCCTGGCCCCCTAAGGGCAAGCGGGACCACCGAGGTCCTCCTACTTGTTATTTTTGTAAGGAGGTGGGTCACATTGCCCCTAAATGCCCCAAGAAACCATCTGCACCCACTGGTGCTCCAACACCGGGTTTGGTGAGTGTAGCATTGGGGGAGGAATTGAGTCCTTGGGATGGGGAGGAGCAAGCAGTTATGACCCTGGTCTCATTAGGAGATCGAGAGATGGTCCAGGAAACCTTTCTGCCTGAGAACACTAAGAAGTACAGGCAGTGGGTGACCATCAATGGAAGTAGGGTGGAGGCTCTGAGAGACACCGGAACCAGTGTGACATCTGTCAGGTGTCAGTGGGTGTCTGAGGAGCAGGTAATTCCCAATGTACTTCACCCTGTAGTTGCAGCAGACAACTCCGTGCGCCTCTGCAAGGTGGCGCTAGTTCCCTTTGAGTGGGGGGGGTCTCAGGTTCCTTGAAGGTCGTTGTAAGTCCGTCCATGCCTGTAGACTGTCTGCTAGGGAATGACCTGGAGAGTTCCCCCTGGAAGGAGGTGGAGCGCCAGGCACATTTGGAGATGTTGGGTCTGCCCGAGTGGGCTTGTGTGACCACTCGGTCTATGGCAGCCGGTAAGGGTGTTGAAGAGGACCTGGAGCCTGAAACAGTGGACCAGGTGCCTGCCTTCAAGAGAGGAAAGCAGGGGGCGCGGGAAACCGGCCCCCAAAGTTCCCACGGTCCAGTAGGAGGCAAACCTTGAGGGGGATGCCCTGGAGCCTACGGGGGAGCAAGTAGCTGAACTGGGGGACCTACCTGAGATGACCCAATGGCAGCAGGAAGGAGGGCCCTCCAGGGAGGAATTCTGTGAGGAGCAGAAAAAGTGCCCTTCTCTTGTAGGTTTGCGGCAACAGGAAGCAAACCAGACAGCAGGTGATCAGTACGGGTCACATTTGATTTACTGGGAGAATGATCTCCTATATAGCGAGCCTAAGGTTGCTGAGCCTGGGTCAGCCCGTGTGCTGCTGGTACCCCAGCGCTTCAGAGCCTTCCTACTGGGGTTGGCTCATGATGTACCTTTAGCAGGACATTTGGGGCAGGACAAGACCTTTGAGAGGCTTGTCACCCACTTCTACTGACCTCAAATGTGCAAGAGTTCTGATACTCATTGCAGGACCTGTCAGACTTGCCAGGCAAGTGGTAAGAGTGGGAGGAAGCGCAAGGCTCCTCTCCAACCTTTCCCTGTAGTCAGCACCCCCTTTGAGAGGGTAGGCATTGACATCGTGGGGCCTCTGGATCCCAAGACAGCCATGGGCAACAGGTTCATCCTGGTCTTGGTGGACCACGCCACCCGGTACCCGGAAGCCATCCCTCTCCGGACGGTGACAGCCCCCGTGGTGGGCCGTGCACTGATGGGGATTTTCTCCTGCGTGGGGTTCCCCAGAGAGGTGGTGTCAGACCGTGGTACTAATTTCATATCTAGGTATATGAAATGTCTGTGAAAGGAGTGCGGTGTAACCTATAAGATCACCACACCTTACCACCCCCAAGGGAACGGGCTGGTTGAGAGATTTAACCGGACCCTAAAAGGCATGATTATGGGTCTTGAGGAACCCATGAGGCGTATGTGGGACGTCCTCTTACCATGCCTCTTGTTTGCTTACCGAGAGGTGCCACAGAAGTCCTTAGGGTTCAGTCCCTTTGAGCTCCTGTATGGTCACCCTGTTAGAGGACCCTTGAGTTTGGTGAAGGAGGGCTGGGAGAAGGCTCCTAGTAAACCCCCCAGGATGTGTATAGCTACATGCTGGCCTTCAGGAACCAAACTAGGCGTTTCAGGCAACTCGCTCAGGCGAATCTGGAAGCTAGCCAGGAAGAAATGAAACGGTGGTACGACCAGAATGCCACTCTGGTCGAGTTTCAACCTGGGCAAAAAGTGTGGGTGATGGCACCAGTGGAGCCCTGCGCGCTCCAGGATAAGTGGACTGGGCCTTATGAGGTGGTGGAGCGCAGGAGCGAAGTGACCTACCTGGTTAACTTACAGTCTCCGAGGAACCCTCTACGGGTCCTCCATGTGAACCGCCTCATACCCCACTTTGAGAGGTCTGATGTGACCATGCTCTTGGCTACAGATGATGGGGCGGAAAAGGAGAGTGAACCTCTTCCTGACCTCCAGTCAGCCAGAGAAAAGGATGGGTCAGTGGATGGGGAGAACCTCTCGCCTACCCTGACCCCAGAACAGCAGAGGGACTGTCGCCAGGTGTTGGGTCAGTTCGCCTCCCTGTTCTCCCTGACCCCAGGAGTCACCCATTGGTGCGGCCATGATGTGGACACTGGAGACAGCCTGCCTGTAAAACAAAAATTTTACAGAGTAGCTGATAAGGTCAGGGCCAGCATCAAGGAGGAGGTCTCCAAGATGCTGGCGCTAGGGGTAATTGAGCCATCCAGCAGCCCTGGGCTAGCCCAGTGGTCCTTGTGCCAAAAGCTGCTGCACCTGGTGCCACCCCAGAACTCCGGTTCTGTGTGGATTACCGTGGGCTCAATGCGGTCACCAAGACTGACGCTCACCCCATCCCCAGAGCTGATGAGCTCGTGGATCGGCTGGGAGCTGCCCGGTACCTCAGTACATTTGACTTGACGTCTGGGTACTGGCAGATTGCCTTGACCGAGGAGGCCAAAGAGAGGTCAGCATTCTCAATGCCAGAGGGGCACAACCAATTCAGGGTTATGTCCTTTGGGTTGAAGAACGCCCCTGCCACCTTCCAGAGACTGGTTAACCAGGTGCTGTGTGGGCTGGAGGAATTCAGCGCCGCCTACCTGGATGACATTGCTGTGTTCAGCTCCAGTTGAGAGGAACATTTGCAACACCTCTGTGAAGTGTTGAAGGCCCTGCAGAGGGCAGGCCTCACTATCAAGGCAAGTAAGTGCCAGATAGGGCAGGGTTCTGTGGTGTACTTAGGACACCAGGTAGGGAGCGGCCAGGTGGCGTCCCTACAGGCAAAAATTGATACCATTCTGGCTTGGGAACCCCCCAAAACCCAGACAGAGGTGAGAGCCTTTTTAGGACTCACGGGGTATTACAGACGGTTTGTGAAGGGGTATGGCACCATTGTTGCCCCCTTGTCAGAACTGACTTCCAAGAAACAGCCCAAGAAGGTGATCTGGACTGATGCCTGCCAGACCGCTTTTGATGCCCTGAAAACTGCCATGTGCACGGTGCCCGTGCTTAAGGCGCCTGATTTCTCCAAAGAATTTGTGGTGCAGACAGATGCTTCAGAGCATGGAGTGGGAGCAGTACTCTCACAATTAAACGACGAGGGCTTGGACCAACCCGTAGCTTTCATTAGCAGGAGGTTACTTCCCAGGGAACAGAGGTGGAGTGCAATTGAAAGGGAAGCTTTTGCTGTGGTCTAGGCTCTGAAGAAGCTGAGGCCCTACTTGTATGGGACTCACTTCCTGATTCAGACAGACCACAGGCCCCTCAGATGGTTGATGCAGATGAGGGGTGAGAACCCAAAACTGTTGAGGTGGTCCATCTCCCTACAGGGAATGGACTTCACGGTGGAACACCGCCCTGGAACAGAACACGCCAATGCTGATAGTCTGTCCAGATTTTTCCGCCTTAGTGATGAGAACTCCCATGAGGGTGGGTAGTTCTCCCCACTTTTCAGCTGGAGGGGACACGTGTTAGACCTGGCATTTCTAGGCGTGGTTACCCCTGACTTTTTGCCTCTACCTCCTCTAATTTTGATGCTGTGATGGATCTCGTTTTGCTGGCTTAGATGCTTTGGGCACTTTGCCACTGCTGACCAGTGTCAAAGTGCAAGTGCTCCCTGTATAAAGTGTTATGGTAAATGGTTGCCCATAATTGGTATGTTTGTCTTACTAGTAAAGTCCCTAGTAAAGTGCACTATGCGTGCCAGGGCTGGTAATGCAAATGCTACTAGTGGGCCTGCAGCACTAATTGTGCCACCCACATAAGTAGCCCTAACGAGAGATCTCAGGCCTGCCACTGCAGTGCCTGCGCGCAGTTTGTTAACTGTCTTGTTGTCCTGACAAGTGCACCCACTTGCCAGGCCTTACCCTTCCCTTTTTATGCACATCAGACACCCCTATAGTAGGCCCAAGGTACCCCCCTGGGTAGGGTGCAGTGTATGTGAAAGGTAGGACATGTACTGAGGTGTGTACCATGTCCTGACAGTGAAATACTGCCAAATTCGTTTTTCACTGTTGCTAGGCCATCTTGCCCATAGGACAGAATGGGGAATGCTGTGTCACATGTTTCCAGCATATCTTCCCATAGGCATAAGATGGAGAGATGGAGTTTAGTGTGCCTGAACTCAGAATTTAATAACATATCTTTTTGTGAAGATGGTTTTTAAATTGTGTGTTTAGAAACCACGCTTTTAGAAGTGGCTGGTTTCTTGTCCTAACCATCCTGCGTGCCTCTGCCTGGTTGTGTATTGACTGTCTGGGTTTGGATGTGACAGGGTCTGGGGAGGTGTCCTGACACCAGGGAGGAGTAGGTGAGACAGCACAGGCTGGCCTGCATTTGGTGTGGTGGGAGGAGTAACCCTTTGATGCGAAGAGGGCTGTGCTGCTGCCACAAAAGAATGGCTCCACCTCCTGCGGAGTGTCTGAGGCCCAGACCCTCACTATCAAAGAAAGAAGGTGTGCACTGGCAGGAAGACACCCAGAACTGGTTTGGACCGGGCTCAGAGCCCCCTGAACACAAAGACTTCAAAGGCATTTAGGGGTATAAATGTGAGAGCTGAAGCCCCTAAACTCAAGACTGAACTCAAGACTGGAAAAGGATTGAAACTACTTTGTGATCAAGAGGAACCTCTGCCAAAGAAGAACAGCTGAAGAGACTGAAGAGAAGGACTGCCCTTGCTGTGTGTTCTGGGGCTGGCCTGCAGTTTACTAATTTGACTAAGGAGAGGACAAGGGACTTTGCTGTGTGCTGTGTCCCCCTGCTTGAAAGAACTTTGCTGTGTGCTGTGTCCTGAAGTAACTTGTCTCCAAGGGCCCGAGGAGAGCTGGTCCCCTGTTGTGGAAACTGAGGAACATCAAAGTTTCCGACCGTGTCTCAGCGACGCTTAGTGCGTGTGCTTTTTGCACGCCTGAGACCGCCGTGTGGTCCGTGGTGCCGTTTACGAGGTGCCCCGTGACCGCATTGCCCCCGCAGCATGAAACATCGTCCACGCTGCTGCATTGCTGTTTGTGGCCCGAGCCGTCATCGTAACAGAGGCAGTGAGTAAGGATAAGCCGCCGCCGGCCTGAGCCGCAACGTGGTAAAGGATTTCTGGAAGCTAAGGAAGCTGTAAGGTGAAAGGGATCGTTGTTCGCCAAGAGGAATCTGCCCAAGATCGTCAACGAAGGAGAAGGCAGCGCCGTAACCCGTCCGGCTACAGCGTCGCCTAGCCACGGAGCTGCAACGTCATCGGGCCGCCCAGAAGGACGTCCGACGAACGGGGAGAGAGAGAGCAAAGCAGCGCACCCCCCAGGTAAGGCTTGGACTCCGGTCGGGAGCCGCAAGCGTGTGTGGCCTGGGGAGGTGTGCAGAATGAGTACAGGAGTGCTCCGATCTCTCTCCCGCTGCACCGCGTTAGACGCGCTGAGTCCCCCAGCGGCCCGTACCTGCCCAGCAGTACCGGGGCCACCTCTTTAAGCTTACGACCGTTGTCTCTGTTGTTGGGGCCTAGTGGTGCCCGAGCTGATCGCGCAGATTGGCTTATAGCATTATTCCTTGCATTACGAACTGCATTATTCTTGCATTACGAACTGCATTATTCCTTGCATAACGAACTGCATTATTCCGCATTATTCTTGAATTACGAACCGCACTATTCTTGCATTACGAACTGCATTATTCCTGCGTTACGAACTTCATCAGTACTTGCATTAAGGACTGTCTTATTTCTACATTACGAACTGCATAGCATTGCATTAGGACTCCATTAGATCATCGTGAACTGCTCATTAATACCGCAAAACCTACAAGTGATTGTTGGCCTAATAACCGGCAAAGTGAAATATTACGAATACGCATATGTTGGATTTCTATCGTTTGTTCTCATCGTATTTCTTTTGATAAAGATACCGCTATTTTTATAAAATGGGTGTGGGCTCCATTTGTGGTGTTATCACTGTGTTACTGGGAGTGTGGTTGCAAATACTTTACACATTGCCTTGGAGATAAGCCTGGCTGCTCGTGCCAAGCTACCAGAGGGTGAGCAGGGGTTATCTAAGAGTGTGTCCCTCCTTTCCCTGACTAGAAGCAAGGGTCCCTATTTGGACTAAGGTACCTACCTCAGCCAACTAGAGACCCCCAGTTCTAACAATGACCTTGAGGTTTTTTAAACAGCATTTTTCTTTAATTTAACTGTGATAAAGGTGATGTGTAGGAGTCTATTGCAGACATTTTGCAGAGAAATATTTTAGTTTTTTAACACTATGCAACATCCATAAAAGAAAGTTTCTTTTAGATAAAACCAGGGCGTCACAAATGAGAAAATGGTGGGGGTTACAAAGATCATTTGCAATGATATTAGTGAGCTGCTGCTGTATATTCTAATATTGGAAACACGTCACTACTCTTGAATATTAAATGTAAACACATTTAGAATATGGACTACTGTGCCTGTGCATTGTCAGTTACCTGGTCAAAGAGGGCATGAAAGAGCTGAAATTGAATCAGGAACTCAAAGCTGTTCCGAACAGGGGCCCCAAAGTACGTTTGGCCCAGGGCCCCCAAGCCCTTAAGATGTCCCCAGGGCCCCCAAACCCTTAAGATGTCCCTGCATCCAAGGTTCACCTGGAAGATACAAGCGTATGTTCTGCAGAAAATGAGGGAAACTACCCAGGTTTCCCAGTTTTGAAAGGGTACTTCTAGAAAACTTTGTCTGAGGACCAATTAATCTAGTAGTGAGTGGTCTCTTTTCATTATTTTCCCTCATTATAGTCTAGTCCTCCTAGTCTAGTGTTCTTTGTAAAGTTTGAGGTGCTATGTAATTGCTTTGTGATACCTAAATAGTTGTATTTTCCTATCATTTTGGGTTTTGCTTAGCAAATTTTAACATCACTTCTAAACATTGTTCTTACTGAATTAATTATAGCTCTCAGGCCCCTTAACATTTGACATCACAGGATTGAGGAGTTGTTTCTCCAGTACTCTTTGGGACCACGTATCATGGGACCACCATCATTTTACGACACAATAATTATACCCTTTGGTGGGTGGTAACTTCAGCACATATAAGGTGTCAATTAAAATACATTACCTGCTAAGGAGTAAGGGAATTGTGAGGGTTCTATAAACTAGGTGATTCAAGGAGATGAGAGAAGGCCCTCGTGAGGTGGCGGGAGGCCAATGTTGTGTGAAGTGGGCTTCTTTGAAATGTCACCTCCCTCAGCTTTCCCGCTTTTTATTTTCTTCTCCTCAGTCATCCTTTCGATTGTGAAGTCTCAGTGTGTCCTGCGAGGCTGGCACAGTGAGGGCTTTGCCAGCTCTGGGCACCTTCTGATTGGAGGAGTCTTCCCAGTCCACTACAAGAAAGTGTCCTCGAGCACTTCTTTCACCGACCACCCGTCGCGAGTCAGCTGCGAAATGTAAGAAACCAGTCAACTCGCCGGTCAGAACAGTAAACAATGTCTTGCCGGAACAGGATGCGGTAACTCATGTTGCTGGTACTTGGACCAGGTATATTATAACTAGCGACAAATCTTAGAAGGGTGGTACAGTTCTGCGTCATTAGATTACTGTAGCACAGGAAGAAACACTGCAGCTTCCCTTCATAAATACACAGGCTTCTTCACTCAGACAGAACACATGCAGTACATGCATGAGGCAAACTTTGTCTTGCCTCAAAAAGTTGAATCCTAGAAGAGTCCAGACCGGCAGAGCCAAAGGCTGTAAATGTACGGATGCCACCATTTGCAACTGTATGTAGGTTGCACAGTAGTACCGAGCTTCTGTAGCCTAGGTGTTTTTTCTCAGAGTGCGGATAGCCGTCACACTGTGGAATGGAAAAATTGCTTGAACAGGATGAGAATATTTGTGAAGAGTAACAAATGCTTGTTTTTCCAAAACGAAATCTTCCTTCTGCACATACACCCTTGAAAATAAACGTTGCGTAGTGCATTTACAGCGAGGCATAGGCAAAAAAACGTACTCACAGGTCAATACACCTGCAGACATCCATCTTCCCAAATACCAGCTCACACAGAGACACCCATGCTGGATGTCTGTGTAATGAGGACTCACATTACCATGCGCAGTGGAGGCCACAAGATGAAACACTTTACTTAGGAAGCCAAAGTGTGATGTGCACCAAGGAAACTCTAGTAAAACGCTTCAGGAAGTCACTAAGTGAAAAGCATCACGGGGGGACTGCTTGATTGGCCACATTTGAACGCTAAATTGTGAGTCAATCAAGTACTGAATCTTAGGTGCCAGGTGAGGTATCATGCATCAGGGGAGCATTCGGTATGTAAAGTAGGGGCACTGGGCTGACTGCAGGGTCGAATTGGCCTATATGGCAATGTGGCAATGCCAGAAGAGCTGGTCTGACAGGTCAGGTGTCGGCCAGTATTTTGGCTGTTTGTGGGTCTTTTTTTATGGTGTGGTGGGCCAGTTTTCAGGTTTTGCCTGCACAGCGCTTGCGCTGTGCTAGTGAAATGTATTGTATTTAATATATCTTGAAAGGGGCTTACATCCCGCCTTCACTTCTTATTTACTTCTTATAGGTCCGTGGGCTAGTCACTTTAGTTTTCCTTTGTTTCTTTTGGTTAAGCGTTGTATTTCCTTTTTTTTTGGTGTGTTTCTCTTATCAGTATCCTGGGGCCAAACTACTCATTCTCTTCCGCTTTGATGGCTGGAACTACTTTCGCAGATGCATTTGAAGAATTCTTTTCGTGGCAGCATGCACGGCTACATTTCTTTGTTTCTTATACATTTTCATTATTTAATTGAGCCTTTACTTAACTTTCCCTGGCTGCACACAAAACGTTTCCTGGCTGCACGCATTTGTTCGTGTACTTAAGCTGATGGCGGCCCAGTGTTGAAGCTCCGACGGCCGGGACTCCTTTCCGCTTTTGAAATACGCTTTCGAGCTGAGTTGTGATACCCATTTGGCTGTATTCTGTGAGGGGAACTTTCAAGGTGTCGATTGGTATGCTCCAGAGTTTGCAGCGGCATTGGAGCTGTGTGTTTCCACAAACAGAATCTTAACGTAAGTTCACCCAGCACTTTGGAGCTCGGTCTTCACTTTTATTTTCCTGTGAGGTAAAGTCCATTTTAAATTATAACTTGTATTTTAGACATCTATTTTCGTCATGTTCCATAATAAATAATGAGGCTCATTAAAACGTAACAAAGAATCCTCCCTAATTTGACAGCAGCTGCATGGAGGGGGTGCACAGCTGCGAATGACCTTCTGCCAGAGCTGCACATTTACACGAGATTTCTGTAAGTAAGAAGGTTTTTCCTAGAAACCAACTTGTCATATGTTCTCTCGAAAACCTCTTATTATCAGACTTTTTCACACTATTGCACCATTTCTAATATACAGAAGCAAGTGTCCTAAGCCTGGTACTTATGGCACCTTAAGGTTATGCTCCAAACATTTGATGCAGTGGTTAACATGTTGTATCCTTATTTTCCAGAGAGATCCCACAAGTGTTTTCGCAAAGTCTCAATATGTGATCGTCTCTTACACGCAGTGCCAAAGGAAGCATGGACCATTATACATAGACCGACCCACTCTTTTGGCATGCTCCAAGTTAAACGTGCTCAAACGAGCCATTTCCCTTTCTTTGTAAACACCATCAGTCGAAAAAAGCAATCTTGGATTTTTTAGTCTGCAAACACCAATTTTCACACCCAGACCTTCAAATGAAATTACTTTGAAGTGTGCTGCACTTTAGCTGATTTTTATAGCATGCTTCATGTTTACCTGCAAACACTCGTATCTAGTAAACATTCTCCTTACAATATAGACTTTTTAAATGGTCCGTTTCTCTTTCCTACTACTGACAGCACCTTGACTCAATTAATTGTCTGCAACGCCTTCAAATAGGTGCAAAATGTAATTGTACCCTTCTTATAGTGTACTTTAGAAGCTTATTGATTTACACTGATATTACTTTCAGTGCATATTGCAACAGGTATGTCTGGATTATATCTGTTACAATTAATGTTGTAGTTTTTATTAAGTTTGCTGGTAAAGAAGGCTTCCTGGCGCTAAAAGAACCCACAAAGGATCAACTGGGATTACAAAAAAAAACGAAACCAATAAACAAACAAAGAGGGAAATAACGGAAAAGGAGGTTTTTGTGCGCATTGGAAAAGGCTCGATTTTTTCATCCTTCTTTGGCGTGTCTGGTAAACTCGTGACCAAATCTGAGCATTATGTACACATTTTTATTTTACTTAATGTATTTTTTAAGGGGTTTACATCCTGCCTTCACTTCTTATTCACTTCTTATTTTTCCGTGGGCTTGCCACTTTAGTTTTCTTTCATTTCTATGGGTTAAGCGTTGTATTTCCTTTTGTTTTTAGTGTGTTTCTCTTATCAGTATCCCAAGGCCTAATTACCCAGTCTCATCTGCTTTTCATCTGCATTGATGGCTAGAACTACTTCACTGATGCATTTGAAGAATTTTTTTCGTGGCAGCATGCACGGCTACATTTATTTGTTTCTCCTACATTTTCATTATTTAATTGCGCTTTTACTTAACTTTCCCTGGCTGAACACTAAACTTTCCCTGGCTGCACACATTTGTTCACGTACTTTAGCTGATGGCAGCCCAGTGTTGAAGCTCCGAAGCCCGGGACTCCTTTCTGCACAATTTACTGCCTTCCTTAAAAAAACAAATCATAACACTTGAACAGACTTTCAGTAACTTATATTGCACGACTATTCACCCAGCTACTACTTACAACAAAGAACAGCTTATTATTAATCACATATGTGAAACCTAATGCATTTACCAATGCTTGTTACTATTGATTTCCCTGATATTGAAACAAACATTGCCTGCAGCAAGCTCAAATCCATGCAGACTTGCACACATTTCAAAACACTTACACAGTGTGTCTTTACAAGTTCAAAACTGCCCCAATTAACAAACTTGGGCCACTTTTTAGCTACCTAATTCACTAATGAGGGCCACTTTTATTTTGGTGCCCGGTCTATATTATGCCCCAGTCCGACCCTGGCTGTATGCATTATGGAGCAACTCATGATGCGTAGCAGGGCAGCAGTGTGATGTGCAGCAGGGGAGGAGTGTGAAGCAGTGTGATGTGCAGCAGTGGAGCAGTGTGATGTGCAGTAAGGCAGCAGTGTGATGTGCAGTAGGGCAGCAGTGTGATGTGCAGCAAGGCAGCAGTGTGATGTTAAGCAGAGGAGCAGTGTGGTGTGCAGCAGGGCTGCAGTGTGATGTGCAGCAGAGGAGCAGTGTGATGTGCTGCAGGGGAGCAGTGTGATGTGCAGCAGGGCAGCAGTGTAATGTACAGCAGGACAGCAGTGTGATGTGCAATAGAGGAGCAGTGTGATGTGCAGCAGGGCAGCAGTGTGATGTGGATCAGGGGAGCAATGTGAAGCAGTGTGATGTGTAGCAGGGGAGCAGTGTGATATGCAGCAGGGCAACAGTGTGATGTGCAGCAGGGGAGCAGTTGATGTGCAGCAGGAGAACAGTGTATGTGCAGTAGGGGAGCAGTGTGAAGCAGTGTGATGTACAGCAGGGGAATGGTGTGGTATGCAAAAGGGGAGCAGGGTGAAGCAGTGTGATGTGCAGCAGGGGAGCAGTGTGATGTGCAGCCGGGGAGCAGTGTGATGTGCAGCAGGGCAGCAGCGTGATGTGGAGCAGGGGAGCAGTGTGAAGCAGTGTGATGTGCAGCAGGGGAGCAGTGTGATGTGTAGCAGGGGAGCAGTGTGATGTGCAGTATGGCAGCAGTTTGATGTGCAGCAGAGAAGCAGTGTGATGTGCAGCAGGGCAGAAGTAGTGTGATGTACCGCAGAGAGCAGTGTGATGTGCATGCAGAGGAGCAGTGTGATGTGAGGCAGAGGAGCAGTGTGATGTACAGCAGACAAGCAGTGTGATGTGCAGCAGGGCAGAAGTGTGATGTACAGCAGGACAGCAGTGTGATGTGCAGCAGAGGAGCAGTGTGATGTGCAGCAGAGGAGCAGTGTGATGTGCAGCAGAGGAGCAGTGTGATGTGCAACAGGGAGCAGTGTGATATGCAGCAGGGGAGCACTGTGATGTGGAACAGGGTAGCAGTGTGAAGCAGTGTGATGTGCAGCAGGGGAGCGGTGCGGTGTGCAGCCGGGCAGCAGTGTGATGTGCAGCAGGGGAGCAGTGTGATGTGCAGCAGGGGTGCAATGTGATATGCAGCAGAGGAACAGTGTGATGTGCAGCAGGACAGCAGTGTGATGTGCAGCTGGGGAGCAGTGTGATGTGGAGCAGGGTAGCAGTGAAGCAGTGTGATGGGCATCAGGGCAGCAGTGTGCTGTGCAGCAAGACAGTGTGATGTGCAGCTGGGGAGCAGTGTGATATGCAGCAGGGTAGCACTGTGATGTGGAGCAGGGTAGCAGTGTGATGTGCAGCAGGGCAGCAGTGTGATGTGCAGCAGGGGAGCCATGTGAAGCAGTGTGATGTGCAGCAGGATACCAGCGCGATGTGCAGCAGGGCAGCAGTGTGATGTACAGCAGGGGAGCAGTGTGATGTGCAGCAGGGGTGCAATGTGATATGCAGCAGAGGAACAGTGTGATGTGCAGCAGGACAGCAGTGTGATGTGCAGCAGGGCAGCACTGTGATGTGGAGCAGGGTAGCAGTGAAGCAGTGTGATGGGCATCAGGGCAGCAGTGTGCTGTGCAGCAAGACATCAGTGTGATGTGCAGCTGGGGAGCAGTGTGATATGCAGCAGGATACCAGCGCGATGTGCAGCAGGGCAGCAGTGTGATGTGCAGCTGGGGAGCAGTGTGATATGCATCAGGGCAGCACCGTGATGTGGAGCAGGGTAGCAGTTAAGCAATGTGATGGGCATCAGGGCAGCAGTGTGCTGTGCAGCAGAGGAACAGTGTGATGTGCAGCCGGACAGCAGTGTGATGTGCAGCAGAGGAGCAGTGTGCTATCTAGCAGGGCAGCACTGTGATGTGGAGCAGGGTAGCAGTGTGAAGCAGTGTGATGTGCAGCAGGGGCGCAGTGTGATATGCAGCAGGGGAGCTGTGTGATGTGCATCAGGGGAGCAGTGTGAAGCAGTGTGATGTGCAGCAGGAGAGCAGCGCGATGTGCGGCAGGGTAGCAGTGTGATGTGTGTCAGGGGAGCAATTTGATGTGCAGCAGGGTAGCAGTGTGAAGCAGTGTGATGTGCAGCAGATGAACAGTGTGATGTGCAGCAGGGCAGCAGTGTGATGTGGATCAGGGGAGCAATGTGAAGCAGTGTGATGTGTAGCAGGGGAGCAGTGTGATATGCAGCAGGGCAACAGTGTGATGTGCAGCAGGGGAGCAGTTGATGTGCAGCAGGAGAACAGTGTATGTGCAGTAGGGGAGCAATGTGAAGCAGTGTGATGTACAGCAGGGCAGCAGCGTGATGTGGAGCAGGGGAGCAGTGTGAAGCAGTGTGATGTGCAGCAGGGGAGCAGTGTGATGTGTAGCAGGGGAGCAGTGTGATGTGCAGCAGGGCAGAAGTAGCGTGATGTACCGCAGAGAGCAGTGTGATGTGCATGCAGAGGAGCAGTGTGATGTGAGGCAGAGGAGCAGTGTGATGTGCAGCAGAGAAGCAGTGTGATGTGCAGCAGAGGAGCAGTGTGATGTGCAGCAGGGAGCAGTGTGATATGCAGCTGGGGAGCACTGTGATGTGGAGCAGGGTAGCCGTGTGAAGCAGTGTGATGTGCAGCAGGGGAGCAGCACGGTGTGCAGCCGGGCAGCAGTGTGATGTGCAGCAGGGGAGCAGTGTGATGTGCAGCAGGGGTACAATGTGATATGCAGCAGAGGAACAGTGTGATGTGCAGCAGGACAGCAGTGTGATGTGCAGCTGGGGAGCAGTGTGATATGCAGCAGGGCAGCACTGTGATGTGGAGCAGGGTAGCAGTGAAGCAGTGTGATGGGCATCAGGGCAGCAGTGTGCTGTGCAGCAAGACAACAGTGTGATGTGCAGCTGGGGAGCAGTGTGATATGCAGCAGGGTAGCACTGTGATGTGGAGCAGGGTAGCAGTGTGATGTGCAGCAGGGCAGCAGTGTGATGTGCAGCAGGGGAGCCATGTGATGTGCATCAGGGGAGCAATGTGAAGCAGTGTGATGTGCAGCAGGAGAGCAGCGCGATGTGCAGCAGGGCAGCAGTGTGATGTGCAGCTGGGGAGCAGTGTGATATGCATCAGGGCAGCACTGTGATGTGGAGCAGGGTAGCAGTTAAGCAATGTGATGGGCATCAGGGCAGCAGTGTGCTGTGCAGCAGAGGAACAGTGTGATGTGCAGCCGGACAGCAGAGTGATGTGCAGCAGAGGAGCAGTGTGCTATGTAGCAGGGCAGCACTGTGATGTGGAGCAGGGTAGCAGTGTGAAGCAGTGTGATGTGCAGCAGGGGCGCAGTGTGATATGCAGCAGGGGAGCCGTGTGATGTGCATCAGGGTAGCAGTGTGAAGCAGTGTGATGTGCAGCAGATGAACAGTGTGATGTGCAGCAGGACAGCAGTGTGATGTGCAGCATAGGAGCAGTGTGATGTGCAGAAGGGGAGCAGTGATATATGCAGCAGGGCAGCACTGAGATGTGGAGCAGGGTAGCAGTGTGATGTGCAGCAGGGCAGCATTGAGATGTTCAGCAGGGCAGCAGTGTGATGTGCAGCAGGGGAGCAACGTGATGGGTAGCAGTGTGAAGCAGTGTGATGTGCAGCAGGGGAGCAGTGTGATGTGCAGCAGGGGAGCAGTGTGATGTGCAGCAGGACAGCAGAGTGATGTGTAGCTGGGGAGCAGTGTGAAGCAGTGTGATGTGCAGCAAGGGAGTAGTGTGATGTGCAGCTGGAGAGCAGTGTGAAGCAGTGTGATGTGCAGCAGAACAGCACAGTGATGTGCAGCGGGACAGCAGTGTGAAGTAGTTTAATGTGCATCAGGGGAGCAGTGTGGTGTGCAGCAGGGGATTAATGTGATGTGCAGCAGGGTAGCAGTGTGAAGCAGTGTGATGTGCAGCAGGACAAGAGCGTGATTGGCGTTGTCAATGTCACTGTCCAGCCGAGACCTATACCTGTGTTTGAGAACAGCCCGTCGCTATTTGCAGCGAGCTTTTAACAACACATCGCCCACACATCAAATCGAGGGAAATCAAAATAAAAACACCTTGGGGGTGCGTGTGTACTTGTGGCTTATTCCGTTATGTCTTTGAGTTGTATGCCCATGTGTGTGTATTTTGTGATGAATGTATGTTTCCAAGGGTGGCGTGATCTATGTGCATTGAGGGTTTATGGTATGGTGTTGTTAGCTGTATACAGATGTGGTACACACGTATATGCATGACTGTACATGTGGTATTGTGTGTATTTGGAGTCCAGTGAACGTGTAAATATAAATACTTTATACAAATACAACTTCATCTCAGTTACTAGTATCTGAGACAGTGGAGACTGAGAGTCACGAGATGGTGTATCGGTTTTCGTAAACAGTACTCGGGCTGGGAAAACTGAATCCCTCCAAAGCAAATCATGGTGATTTTGGAAGCAAATTTGATGTGCATTGACTGCCGAGTCACCTTTACCACCATCTCGCCATAAAACGTTGCACAAGAAAATAGTCGTGCCTTGTCAATTTGTTTCTTGAACAAATTGATTTGTGAAAAAAAGTTGATTCGTGAAAAACTGCATTTGTTACAAAAACATCACACGCAGTGATGGGAAAATAGCATATTTGTTACAGCCACTAATCAATTTGTGAACAGCAACATGCACATTGATATTCAGCAATAAACATCATACATTTTTTCAATGTTCAGCTATCGAGGCAGAATACAGTTCAAACACCGCTCAACACACAGTCAACCTGATGTATAAAAGGCGCATTGTGCTTGCTTTTCTGTTGATTAAAGATCGTTTTTTACTTTGAGTGTGATAAACATCTTTGCCTTGAAAGCCGATCTGCATTGGAATAGAAGTAACAGGGTTGGGGCGGGTGGGAGGAGACAGAGCGACAGAAAACATGAACACCCATGTGGAGTGCTCAAAGACAAAGAAAAAAGTAGCTCCTAAAGCGGGAGCAGTGGATGGACACAAGTACCTGGTCCCTGCTCTGGGGGAGGGCCAAACACAAGAGGAGGCATGACACATGCATGCAAATGGGGACAAAGGATTTCAGAGCGGCGATGGAGTGAGCAAATGGTAAGCCTATGGGCAGGCTAAAGCCCACAGATTGAAAACAACATGTCTCTCTGAGACAGCGCATGCGCTGTCCAGCCGAGACCTAAAAAGGGGGTGACCTGTGCACTGTTCCACACTTTCTGCACTTATTCTGCTTTTGTTACGGTTCCCTTGGGTGCTGCGGGTGGTGCCGAGCACAACGCTGCCATATGCGTGGCTCGGGCTACCCTCCGCTCTTACCTCTCAGCACTTGGTGTATAAATTGTTCTTTACTGTTTCCTAACAGGGGGTCATGAGATCTTACTAGGATTCAACCCCTATGACGGTTGGTCTCATTATTTGTTGGTGGGTATTGTGTGTGTGTGTCCTTGATGGAGTTACAAACACTGATGCAGGTATCACACAGATATGCGCTGGTATTCACTGGTTAGTTCTTTCTTTCAGCTACCCTTGGCAAAACAAAACAAAAAAAAGGGGAATAGGACATTCCTTGTGTACTCTTGTACAGAACTGTTAATTCTTTTCTTTACAGGTAATAAGAGAAAAGAGATTCTGTTACCATATGTGGTGATTAATATCCTATGTTCAAAGTGTTGTTTCTCGTTTCAGGTCTCCTTCCCTGCTGTCCCCATCCTTTCCTTCCCTCACTTGATCACCTTAATCTTCTGAGCTGTTATAGCATTCAGAATTGAGGCTATCAAGGGGTGGACCCACTTGAGCCACGAATCGATCCCGAGGATTCGACAGGAGAATTCCGATAGATGACAAAATAATCTGCCCAAGTATCTATCATTCTCTTGGTCGATTCGGGGAAAAAGATGGCCACCTTGGAAGACGTGTTAGCAACCTTAGCTATTGTTCGACAAGAGGTAACGGCTTCTAGAGCTGAAACAGCAGCCTTACAGGAGCAGTTTGATAGGTTTCAAAGAAATCCTTTTGACGCCTCCTCTACCCAACCTAGCGTGGGAGGGTTATGGCCCAACAGAGGAGGGTTTCAGACTATCCCTCCTATATCTGTGGAGGTTCCGACGCCCATTCCATTAGCTCCCCCCGAACGTTATTATGGGGACGTTAATAAAGTGCAGGTCTTTTTGACACAAGTTTTGCTACACTTCTCTTGCCGACCCAAGGCCTTCCCTTCTAATAAGGCCAGGGTTGCATTCATAATAATAATAATACTGAAATTTATAAAGCGCGAACAGCTACCTCAAACAGAGGTGTCCCAGCGCTAAGCAGCAAGTAACGCGTGCACAAAGTTTAGGCTCAGAGGTCAGGCCTGATTAATTGCTGAAAAGCCATGTCTTCAGCGCTTTTCTAAAACTGGTCTCAGTGTCAGCTTGGCGGAGAAACCCTGGTAGGGCATTCCACAATTTAGCCGTTCTAACTGAGAGCGCCCTACCGCCCAGACGAGCTTTCACAAAGCGAGGAGCGGTAAGCAAGTTCTGAGAATTTGACCGCAAGACGCGATCTTGCTTATACCTGCCAAGTCTTTGTCTAAGATAGCTAGGGCATCTTCCCTGAAGAGCCCGATAGGCCAGCGTCAAGGCCTTAAATTCAATTCTTTTGGCCACCGGAAGCCAGTGCAGTTCCTGTAAATGCGGAGAGACATGATGTCGAAACGGAATGCGTCTAATTAGTCTCGCAGCCGCATTCTGCACCATCTGCAAACGTCTAATCGCATATTTAGGCAGACCGAGATATAAGCCATTTGCGTAGTCCAGCCTGGATGTCACTGTGGCATGGACTACGGCCTTACGGCAATCTTCTGGCATAAAATGTAGAAATTTACGAAGATTTCTCATTTTACTAAAACATGAAGCGGTGACCTGTTGGATTTGGGCCAAAAAGGAGAGATTCGCCTCCCATCTCACCCCTAAATTTTTAATACTTGTACTAGGCGAAGGCGGAGGGCCCATTTCTACTGGCCACCACAAATCTGAAGCAGGCACAGGGCTGTTGCCGAAAAACAGCACCTCTGTTTTTCCGCGTTGAGTTTTAGTTTGTTAGTATTCATCCAAAAGGCAATATCTCTCAAGCAGCCTTTAAAATTCATAAAAGCCTCTGTCGTTTGCTCCTGAAAAGGGAAAACCAGCTGGGTGTCGTCAGCATAGGAGATTGCCTTCACCCCCCAGTTGGCAATCAAAGAAAAAAGAGGGGCTAGGTACAAATTAAAGAGTAAAGGGCTCAATGCGGAGCCTTGAGGAATGCCACACCATAGGGCTTTAGGTTTTGATTCAAATGGTTGTAAAGCGACTCTTTGAGTGCGGCCGCTTAAGTATGATTTCAACCAGGACAAGACCATCCCTCCAAAACCTATGTCTTGCAGTCTCTGCACCAACATGGTGTGGTCGACGGTGTCGAAAGCTGCAGACAGATCCAGGAGCACCAGTACCACTGAAGCCCCTGAATCTAATGACCATCTCACCGACTCGGCCACCTCCAGGAGAGCAGTCTCCGTGCTGTAACCCGCCCGAAAACCAGATTGTGTATCATGCAGGGCGGCATTACTCTCGACAAAACAGGTCAGTTGCCGCTGAACCAACTTCTCTAACATTTTACCTGGAGCAGGTAATAAGGAGATTGGCCTAAGATTGTTAAGATCTCCTGGGTCACCATTGGGTTTCTTTCTCAGAGGGAGAAGGGTAGCGTGTTTCCATTTGTCGGGAAAATGCCAGTTCCAAGAGATATGTTCCAGATATGAACTAGCACACCAGAGAGAAAAGAGACAATATTTTCCAAAGTTTAGGAGGGCAAGGATCATCAGGGGCACCAGATCTACACTTTTGAATTTCAGCCAGTGCATCCTGATGAGAAATAGGTAGAAAATTTGTAAGCAGAGGAACCTCCACTGCTTCCAGAGGTGTGTCCAGTTTCTCTGTTACCATGGGTGCTGAAAAGGAGTCGTAGACCTTTAAAATTTTATTATCAAAAAAGCTAGAGATATCTTCACACAAGGCTAAAGATGGTTGCACTTCAGTCTCTATAGCTTTTGGCTTAAAGAAGGTCTGTACTACCTTAAACACCTCTTTACTGGAATTATCTGCCTTGTGGATACTTGCAACAATAAAATTTCTTCTGGCTATTTTTTGCGATTTATGAAAGTCTTTCAGAGCATTTTTGTAGATTGCTTTAGCTAGGACACAGTAATTAATTCTCCACAAGCGTTCAAGTCTTTTGCACCTCCTCTTTTCAGCTCTAAGTAAATCAGAGAACCAAGGCGCCGAAGGAGACAGTCTACAAGACTTCACCATTCTAGCTGGAGCAACGGCCTCCACAGCCGTGGAGATCCATTGATTTATTGCAAGAGCATCTACATTGGGATCTAAAGATAAAAGAGGAGGGTTATTCTGAAGGATAGGACCGAGTGCTACCGCAGTCATATTTTTCCAATTTCTTTTAAAGAAAAACGTTTGCCTCTGGCCTGGCCGGTATTAGTCAGCCTAACCGAAAAAGGAATCAGATAATGGTCCGACCAAACCAGGGGACAGGGAGGCTCCATGACCATAGAAGAGATATTTGAAAAACCAAATCCAAGGTATGACCTGCTCTATGGGTGGGAGCGGCTACCATTTGCAATAGATTGGCGCCTGCCAAAGAGGAGACCAGCTGAACTGCCTGTGAGCAGTGAGGATCATTCACGTGTAGATTAAAATCGCCAAGGGCCATAAAATTTGCATAATCTAGTGACTTTTGAGCAATATAATTGCAAAGATCCTGACATATATTGGCTACACAGTCGGGTGGTCTATAGATGAGTATACCAGCGAGGGATGAAGAGGGATTGATTTGGATTGATTCATGATATCGTACTTGGCAGGTGACGCAGCTTTATGGGCAGTACCTTTGGTAAAAATGGATGATCCGTTGCTATACGATTGGGATGAGTTCAGGGTTGAATTCGAAAAGGTGTTTGACCGAAGAGCCACCACCCTATCTGCTGATAGGGAATTACTGGAATTAAAACAAGGGTCACGAGAACTGGTGGTGTACATTAACTCCTTTCAAAGGCTTATCGCTGAAACCCAGTGGCCGGAACAGAAGAGAGCAGCCCTTTTTTATCAAGGACTGAAGGACGACTTAAAGGACGTGTTGGCCCAAATTGAACCCCAACCTTCTAGTTGCACGGATTTAATTAATCTTACGTTGCGACTGGATCACTGTTTAACTGAACGAAGAGGGGATAAACGCAGAACAGAAAACCGTATCTTAGAACAGATAAAAGCCGGGTATCGGGAGGTAGTAATACTACTATACCTGAACCCATGGAAATAGGTACAGTATGAGCCTCTTTATCCACTGAAGAGAGAAAACAGAGAAGAAAGAATGGCCTATGTCTATATTGTGGGCGTAAAGGCCATTTCTTGAAAGATTTTATGGTAAAACCTAAGTTTAGAGCAGGACTTAATAGACCTATGTTAGATGTAACTGAGAAGAAGGCGGGAAACTGATGTGCTCAAGAATAGAAAAATGGGAATTCTTGGGCAAAACCACAATCCCTTCTATAAGTGACCTAACACCCGCCATACACGAACACTTCTTTCTATCGCTTTCCATACTTACTAACACAGGGTGGAAGGATACAAAGGCCATGATTGACTCTGGGGCTACAGGCCTTTTTATGGATGAGAGTACCTCAAAAAGGTTACAAATTACGCTAGAAAGAAAAGAGAAACCTGAGAAAGTATGTACAGTTGACGGTAGGGTCTTAGTGTCCGGTCCCATTTGTTTTTGTACACAAAACTTAGAAATGGTGTGTGATGGTCTACACAAGGAAGAGATTAGATTCAATGTTATCAAGGCCCCCAGTACGGGATCATATTGGGGTTGCCTTGGTTAGTCAAACACAACCCTAGTGTGGATTGGGTTTCTAGAACCCTGTCCTTCGATTCCTCCTGGTGTAAAAAGAATTGTGGAATCGCATTACCTTTGTCGGTTACTGCCTTAGCCAATAAGCATACCATAGCCACAGCTGCTGAACAAGACATCACACTTCCTTCTTGTTATCACGAGTTTCAGGATGTTTTTTGTGAGAGCCAGGCAGAAGTGCTGCCACCTCACAGACCATATGACTGCCAAATTGACCTGGTCCCAGGGGCGAAAATACCATGTGGACGGATCTATGCCCTCACTGAGCCTGAAAGCCTACATCTCAGGCAATATCTGGATAGATATTTATTGAATGGTTTTATCCAACCTTCCAAGTCCCCTGCAGCTTCGCCTTTATTTTTTACACCCAAGGCAAACGGCGACCTCAGAACGCTAATCGATTTTCGTGCTCTCAACTCTATAACGATAAAAAATCGATTCCCCCCTACCTTTGATCCCTGTTCTTCTTGAACAGGTGAAAGAAGCCAAGATCTTTACCCGATTGGACCTCAAGGGGGCATACCACTTAGTGCGCATGAGAAAAGGCGATGAGTGGAAGACGGCCTTCCGTACTAGGTATGGTCTCTTTGAATATAATGTGATGCCCTTTGGGCTCTGTAATGCCCCTGCGGCATTTCAATTCTTTATAACTGACGTCCTCAGGGAGTTCCTGGATGTTTTTGCTGTGGTGTATATAGATGACATTTTAATTTTCTCTGCTGATGAAAACATTCATCGCCAACATGTCAAGTCTGTGTTTCAAGCCTTACGCAACAGTGGATTGCACTGTAAAATCAGCAAATGCGTATTCCATGTACAGGAAGTGGAATTCTTGGGTGTTATATTAACACCAAATGGACAGGAAATGGTGAAGCACAAGGTCCAGGCTGTAAAAGAATGGGGTTCCCCTTCCTCGGTGCGAGAAGTACAGTGTTTTCTTGGCTTCGCCAATTTTTATAGGCGATTTATACACCAGTTCTCCAAGGTAGTGTCTCCCATCACCAAACTCCTGAGAAAAAACACAGCCTTCCACTGGTCGGTTGAAGCCGAACAGGCCTTTGAACGTCTCAAAGAAGCTTTTACATCCGCTCCCATATTGGCTCACCCTGACCCTAAAAGGCCTTTCATTGTAGAGGCTGACGCCTCTGACATAGCCTTAGGGGCTATCCTATCTCAAAGGGATCAAACCACTGGTCAAATGCACCCAGTAGCATACATGTCCCACAAACTGAATGAAGCAGAATGCAACTACACAGTTGCTGAAAAGAAGTTGTTGGCGATCAAAAGGGCATTTGAAGTATGGAGGCACTATTTGCTAGGTGCTCAACACATGGTCACGGTGTACTCTGATCACCGCAACCTTCAGTTTATGAGGTCCGCACGCACGTTATCCCCGCGACAACTGAGGTGGATGCTGTTCTTCGAGGAATATAACTTTGTGGTTACCTACCGACCGGGCTCGGAGAACAAAAGGCAGATGCTCTCTCCCGACAGGATTCAGCACAGAGCAAAAAGGAAAAAGAAGTACACTCCATTCTGAAACCTGTTCAAGTCATCGGAGTTGTCCAAACAGAAGCGTTCCTCCAAAAAATAAAAGACGCTATCCAACAACCCTATTGGAAGGAATGGTTAAAGGTACACAACCAATGGAAGGTTATACAAGGATTGCCTATGTATCACAACCAGTTACTGGTCCCCACAAAGGCCAGACAGCAGGAGGTAATCCAATGGTGTCACCATATACCCAGTGCAGGACACAATGGAGTGGAAAAAACCTTACACCGAGTGTTAAGGAATTTCTGTTGGCCTTCAGTCCACAAAGATGTCCAACAAGTTGTTCGCAACTGCACGACTTGTATTCAAGCCAAGACAGATCATGGAAAACCAGCAGGGTTGTTACGACCTCTGCCCACTCCTGAAGAACCATGGGAAACTATTTCAGTGGATTTTATTGTTGGTCTACCCAAAGATAAAGGATTCTCAGCTATCCTAGTGGTGGTTGACCGCCTAACAAAAATGGGACATTTTATAGCCTGTACAAACGTTCCTAGTGCAGGACAATTGGCCCATTTGCTTCTGGTCCATATTGTGCGCATACATGGATTACCGAGAACCATAGTCTCCGACAGGGGGTCTCAATTCACTGCTCAGTTCTGGACGACCTGGTGCAAGGCATTACATATGACCTCTGCAAAATCCACTAGCTTCCACCCCCAGACAGACGGTCAAACTGAGCGCCTCAACCAAACACTAAAACAATACCTGAGGTGTTATATGGAAGAAGGCACCAACTCATGGGTGGACTTACTATGGATAGCTGAGATGGCGTATAACAGTGCTCAACACCAATCCACTTCTATGGCTCCCTTCTACAGTAATTACGTTTTTCACCCTAGGATAGTTCCCTTTCTTCATCCCAGGATAAACACCAAGATTCCAGATATTAATCAGAAAGTACTACACATACAGAAAACCATCAATGACACTAAAAAACACCTTAAGGCGGCCAAGAAACGATATAAGACACAAGCTGACAAACACCGTAGACCGTGTCCTGATTATAGACCAGGTTCTTTTGTTTGGTTATCCACCAAAAACCTCCGGTTCCGGAAGTATAGTATTTTTAATCCTAAATACATAGGTCCGTATAGAATCAAAAAATGCATTAATCCAGTTACTATGATGTTAGACCTGCCTAAAACACTACGCATACACCCAGTGTTCCATGTCTCCTTGCTTAAACCTTCATACACCTCCCCTCGGAAAAGGCCCCCTCCTGTGTGGGTGAATGATGAACCAGAATATGAGGTGAAAGGTATCCTAGATTCAAGAAAAAGGGGTACGAAGATGTGGTATCTAGTTTCTTGGAAAGGATATGGGGCTGAAGAGAACTCATGGGAACCAGCCTCAGGCATTCATGCTCCTCAGTGTATTCGTAAGTTTCATAGACTGTATCCGTCCAAACCACGCCCATGTCAGCGGTCCTCGGAGGAGGGATGTGCTGTTACGGTTCCCTTGGGTGCTGCGGGGGGTGCCGAGCGCAACGCTGCCATATGCGTGGCTCGGGCTACCCTCCGCTCTTACCTGCAACATGGGGAGCGGCTCCGTGCAGTGTGGCGCCGTGTTCAAACAGCGATCGGCTCCTGCGCTCTTCCCGCACTCCGATAGACGGAACGTGCGTGATGACGTCAATCTGGAAGAGCTCAAAAGAGGCTTCCGGGTTGAAAACGATGCAGATTATTTTTGCTTCAGCATCGTCTCTACACGCTGTGAAGGAACAGCGTCTTCTGGTGCGGTAAGGTGGCGGAAAGGTGCTTGTGTGGATTACCGTGTTTACCCTGCAAGGTTACTTTGGGCTATACTCCTTGTGTTGAGTAGCAGAACTATTGTTGGGCACTTATTTCACCGGAGAATCTTGCTGCCTTGAACCACAAAACATTTTTACGGAATTGCATCCTACTATAAACACTCACTGTTTCACTGTTGGCAAATTAACCCTTGAAGAGGAAACAATTTATGTTGATGCTATATTGAATTAATTGACCTGATAAGATTCATTATCGGTCATTGCAAATACAAGAGTACAGTCTAGGATTCCTTTTCCTCTCAGCACTTGGTGTATAAATTGTTCTTTACTGTTTCCTAACAGGGGGTCATGAGATCTTACTAGGATTCAACCCCTGTGACGCTTGGTCTCATTATTTGTTGGTGGGTATTGTGTGTGTGTGTCCTTGTTGGAGTTACAAACACTGATGCAGGTATCACACAGATATGCGCTGGTATTCACTGGTTAGTTCTTTCTTTCAGCTACCCTTGGCAAAACAAAACAAAAAAAAGGGGAATAGGACATTCCTTGTGTACTCTTGTACAGAACTGTTAATTCTTTTCTTTACAGGTAATAAGAGAAAAGAGATTCTGTTACCATATGTGGTGATTAATATCCTATGTTCAAAGTGTTGTTTCTCGTTTCAGGTCTCCTTCCCTGCTGTCCCCATCCTTTCCTTCCCTCACTTGATCACCTTAATCTTCTGAGCTGTTATAGCATTCAGAATTGAGGCTATCAAGGGGTGGACCCACTTGAGCCACGAATCGATCCCGAGGATTCGACAGGAGAATTCCGATAGATGACAGCTTTGTTTATTCATGGGTAATTTCAGAAGTGCAGCGAAGAGTGGTACAATGCATTGCACATGTTAATGAAATATCGGAGTGTGCATCTCATTTCAACTGGATTTTCCTCATAGAGTATCATGCAAATTCAAAAAGATCTGCACGCTTTAGGGACCGTCTGCATTTCCAGGTGGTATTTTAAGAGGATTATCAGTTTCTCTTTTATTCTAGTTCCAAATTACCATCCACTACAAGCAACAATATTCAATTTACTTGAAACCTATGTCCTTATTTTTGATTGTACAGGTTTGATATACAGAGGGAGATACTAGGCTGACGCATGGGAAGTTGGTGGAGTAATGACATTAAGATGCAGTAATATACATAATAAATGACCCCCTACAAGTACTGCTCAAAGCCTGGAAAGGCGCGCAGCAGGAGGCGCTGACCTTGGAGCCCTCCCCCTGTTTATGCTCGTTGTAGTGATGAAAATTGACTATGACTGGGAAAAATTGTATTAAAAAAATTAGATAGGTATTATTCTATATATAGTGATTTAAATCCAGGGAAACTAACTGTATCTCTGCAAAATTGAGTATTGCTAAATACAGTATATTGAAGCCTCCTTCTTCGTGGGTGAAATATATTGAAATACTTTACATTTAGCACATGTAAAATAGATCTCGTGGACAGTGCCTACAGTCATTCACCCCATAGTAAGGTTACTTCATGGAAATAAACAATATGCGCTTCTCTCCATCACAGGCCATGTGTGTTCTGTGGCTCAGCAGCCTTATGACAAACAAAACCGATGTTTCAGCTTCCCCACATAGAGACCGCGCACATACCAACACAGACATGTGTATGCAGTAAATGCGAGTGCAAACAACGCACGGTATAAACAGAAACATGTTAGAAACTCAACATTTTGCACTTAAAAATTATAAATTGAAGTTTAACTCGTCTTTGATTGTATCGTTCTATGTCAATTAGCTTAATAAAGGTCAAGAGATTATTCAGTATTCACTTTGATGGACTATAAAAAAAAATGCAAGAGCGTTCTGTAGCAGTCTAGACACATTTAACACGGAAGAGAACATGTATTGCTTTGTCATTGATAAGAAGAGAGGCCATTTTATTTGCACGAATTCACTAGTGCTTTATTTATGCCAGCATCTTCAGGTGGTGGACCCCAGTACTGATTTGTGACGCTTGTTACTTATTTTTTATCATCGGACTTTGATCCTAGAACAAGAGAGAGAAATGCAAAAAAGGGTTTAAGAAGAAGGAAGATAAAAATAAGAATACAGAGACAAAGTAGGAAAGCACGGATGGAGAAAAAAATGCCAGAGCGAGATAAAGAGACAGAAAGTGTAGGGTAGAGTTAAAAATAGCCATGAGGCAGAATCAAGACTTGGTAGCCTTGGTATTTGGCAACCCCTGAATTTTTCGGCATTTTCGGTAAGTTCCAAAGAAAAGGTTGGGCACCTGCACTTTTTTCTTTACAATGTAAACCCTGTTCATTACAGAACAGTAAGCTCTCACATGGATGATACCGACGAGGCCATGTGGTCATTTAGACTAAGCAGGACCAAAGCGCATGCATCGTGTACACCTGCCTTCACAAAAAGGGAAATGGAATAGTTTTTAAAGTGGATTAAATGGATGATGTTAGCATTTACATATGATGCTCAACAAACTTTTCATCCAGTACCTAGCTCAAAAGTTATGTGCAGCAGACCATGCGATGTTTACACATAGAATATGTCCATACCAGATGCAGCAAATTCACATTGCTCACACAAACACAATAGGGGTGAACCATGGGAAACAACATTGTTAGGTTTCTGCTTCTTTCTACCACATCAACCAAGAGAACATGGGTAGCCATTATGTGGGGCCCAAGATGTAATCCACTCTGGGACCATGGGAGTATTTCATTATATGCACCATGTCAAATAAGCTGTAATTCAAAATTTACCACATAATCAATGATTTAGCAAACCATTCTTTTTTCCTTATATAGCTTCTACAGATCTAAAAATGAAACGCTTCCTGCAAATGGATTCCAGCAGGAGAGAGACCCTCTGCCACCCGCTTGTACTGCACTTCATTGTTTGAGGTCCAGGTGTAGGGAGTCTAAGAGATAGCACTGAGGAGAGAGGCGGCAGAGTCTTGATGTGAGCAGTGACTGAGCTCCCAAGTCCCAAAAAATCCAAAGGAAATATGGTTTCTATGAGGAAAACAAAACTCACTGTTTGTAGCCTGGCACAAGCAGCAAGACCTTCCCCAAAGAAACCAGACGCAGAATTGGTGCCGCAACCAGCCAACCAACAATATGGTTCAGACATAAAAATTAAAATATAAAAATCCACAGCAATTTAATTCTGAGAAACACATTTATCAAGAAAAATGTCACAATATTGAAAACAATAAGGTACAGGGCTCAAGGGATGAAAAGTTACAAAGGCAAAAGTAAACGCCTCATTCTAAAGCTTATGAGGAATGGAAAAAAAGGTGAAATATGTCCATGTCTGCCATACAGTTGATAAGTACTAAGGTCCCCTCTGTATCCAACCCGTTCATGGCTGAAGCTGGGTCGAATTAGTGGCTGGTCTCACTGATATGTTTTAATTTCAGACTTGGAAGCTTTTGTAGGGGTCAAAAACCTTAAGCAGTGTAAGCCTAGCCACTATCAGCCCTATGAGTTTAGATACTCTGCAAAAGTGGTCCAGCTATACAACCAAACCTGACACCGAAAGGCTAAGAGCAGAAAAAACAACCAAGAGCTAGATACAGAGTCGGCTGCTTTTTTGGGTACGCTTGGCAAGTTGTCCTGAGAGCGAAAGTCCCACTTTTTTCTTACAAGCTCTGGTAGCACTGCTTCTTTGAAGAAAAGTCTACAGGACTGCCTTCTTTGTCCTTTAACTCTGCTCTTTGCTCTTTCCCAGTTGCATTACACATTCCACAACTCTACTTTTGGGTCTACAAGCAATTGTCCAGTTATTAATGGTCCACTGGGATGCTTCCGGGCAGACAACCGATTTCTCTGCTATCATGACCTGCACTTTCCAGGTTCAGGAAAGAGTTTCCATACCGTTAAGCA
Organism: Calotriton arnoldi; assembly: GCA_963921515.1. Lineage (NCBI taxonomy): Eukaryota > Metazoa > Chordata > Amphibia > Caudata > Salamandridae > Calotriton > Calotriton arnoldi. The sequence continues at coordinate 2,840,555 of CAWUFW010001355.1, forward strand.
TGTAAAATGCCCAGTTTTACATGGTTTACAGTTTTAGGCTGTGGCTCAGGAATCCAGCATCAGACGTCATTGATATACCCAGATTTTAGGAAACAGTTTAGAAAAAACTATGTCTGGAGCTTCAAGCCGATTTAGAGTTGTTGGATTCTCATAAGTCTGGCTTCGATAACACACACGGTACAGAGGTGCGCTGGTAGATCACAAGGGTGATCAGCTCCTGGTTGGTGATCAGGGGGATCTACTGTTATTTTCGACGTTAGACCTTTTAGGTGCATTTGACTCAGTCATTCATGACCTTTCTTACGGTGGTGTCTTCTTCTACTGTAATGCAATTTTCAAATTCTTTCTAAGGGATAGATCATAGTGTTGGACTTGGTCCATTCATCTCAGCCCCACTGACAATTGACTGCTTGGTTCCTCTTAGCTCTGTTGGTTCCCCCTTATTGGTCAATGTGAACATTCGGCCTTTAACATGTTTGATCAGGTGATACTCAGATCTAGCTGACGCATTTCAAGGAGTGACTGGAAGCCTATTAAAGATGGTGGCTTGGTTAGGAGCAAATGGTCTAAAACAAAATACAAAATAGACCAAAGTAATCCTCTTATGCTCGAGGCAAATGCACACTTTTCCCTCGCTTTGTCTTCTTCTTCCTAATTTTTTTGGATTTCCTCCTGGGTTTCTAACCGAGTCGAGAACTTACGCACCACTTAGGATGCTGTCATAAACTGCGCATCTTCGAGGCCACGAAGGAATGTTGGTCTAATCTCTGCCCTCGTCACCGAGAGAGGTTCTATCTTCCCAACACTGCCAACATTTTGTGTGTGCTTTGATAAGTTCTAAACTGGACTTTGGTAATTACTTACAGGAAAGCCTACCAGAGGCACACTTTTGTGATTCAGTGCAAGTAAAGAATGCTACAGTGCTTTATTATTGTTTTTTTATTTTTATAAGTGCAATCAATTAAGGCCAGAATACATTTCAAAAGTCTTATGCTGGTGTACAAATACCTTTGTTGCTTGATACCAAGTAACCTTACTAAGAAGATCACATGGCATCCACTCAGTCGCCCATTGTGCTCTTAGGATTCTTCCATGGTATTAGTCCCTCAGTCTTACTACAAGCCTCTTGGAGGCACTCCGTACTGGGTGCACTGCTTTGGAACCATTTCATTTTCCTTTCTTCAAGAGAACAATCTCTAGTGTCTTTTCAAAAGTGCCAAATATCGGTTTTCCTGTTAATTTGCTCGTTTGGCCAATTGGTATAATTGTTAGTATAGTAAAATTGGGCGAGTAAGCCGCAGCAGTAGTCTCAAGTCGTCCCATTCACTAATGTGGAGTTCTGCAGAACGCCACAATGCCCGACCACATTTCGGGACCAGCCGCATCACAGATATTTACCATGGATACTTCAATTTCAAATACTAATCTCTAAACATATAGAGCACCAAACTCCACAATAGTGAATGGGACGGCTTGAGACTACTGCTGCGGCTTACTCCCCCAATTTTACTATACTAACAATTATACCACTCGTATGACACCTGAAATTAGCCCTGATGAATTCTGCTGTGACTGTAACAGCAATAGACGAAACACGTGTTGGCAAAAGGACAAATGACGGACTAATGACATAATAAAGAACTATTGAAACCACTATCTCAACCTTTGGATTTCTGTGTGCCTGGAGAACCCCTTCATTGACAGTTTGATTCTTCTCACTCAAATATCAGCTTAAAATATATATTGGAAATTCTATCATTCTTCTCCACACATCAGCATATGAGTTCTGAAAATACACACATTTTTGTCTCAAATACATGCTTTTCAAGTTTGGTATACATATATGAATTCAACCAAGTACAAGCTTCTAATTTAGCTGCCTTAGGCTGCACACAGGACAGGTTCTTACAGGTAGCTGGCGTGTTACTAGTAGTTCACGAGCTACTCGTTGGAGAAGCCTGCTATAGATGCATAATATAATTATAGGGGCTTTCAGTCAGACCTCTTCATCCATTGATCTTTTGTTCTGTCATTTATATTTTTTATCCACCCAGTAGAGCATGCAGCATGGGGCAATGGGCCATCTCACTGAAGCCATTGGCTAGTTCACTGTGAATGACCACATTCTGCCCTTTCAGAAAGAGCACTTCTTTACAAAAAGTAGTTCCCTTCTGTGCAAGAGGAGAAGTGTTTCTCCGTTTTTAGGACACCGTCCTTAGAAACCTTTACTTTTTCTCTTGATTATAATTTTTCAATTGTGTAATATTACGCATACATGGAATACAGTTATGCATATTGGTGTACATGTCCAACTGACTGATTGCAAATTAGGAAAGCGTACACCTTGGAATCAGTACCGTCATATGCCATGCATAATGTTATATTTTTCACTTTATAAATGAGGCCTTGTGTATCTATATGTATCTTTGGGATTCTCTGAGAAACAGACATGGCTCTGACCCTTGTGGATCAGCATTGTACACCAATGTTGTACACAGAGCCTTGTATTGCGTTTTGAGCCTGTGTGCTGATGCAGAGCGTGTTGTGGTACATCAACTCGTTTTTCGAGCAAATCCTGAGCCGAGGTTTTATAATTAAACACCTGATCATCAGTGGTGTAGCTAGAGGAGGGTGGAGGGGCTATACGCCTCGGGTGGCACTTTTTTGTGGGCTGCCGCACTTCACGTGAGGTGAGCAATTACGGCGAGCGCAAGGTAGGTGGTTCTCTTTTCTTTTTATTTTCCCACATCATCATCTGTCGACTCCCGCTCTTACCTGCACCGGCCGTCACTGGACGGCAAGCTCAGGGACCGCCCCGGGCGGCAAAAGCTCTTCGCGCAAATAACCAGTCCACGCTGTCGTTGAAGCGTAAAAGGCCATTTATTAGGACAGACTGTAACCATAACTGTAATCAATAACATCAACATAACAATAATCATAACAAACCCCCCAACCAATGTCTCATTCACTCCATAGCTTCCCACTTGCACCCAATCTCTCTTCACCTTCAACTCCATGACCCCTTTCCGTCCTCCATCCGTTTCTTCAATTTTACTCCTCATATCCTCATTTGCATCACGTGCCATCACGCTCATGCATCCCGCACCCCCGTCATTCACCCTTTCCCCCCCGAGAGGTGGGTGGGCCTGTCCAGGACTCCCCCCACCCCTCCGAAGTACTGCCCTTCATCCTACAACCTGTCCTAAACTGGCATGCTCCAACCAACCCGATCCTCTTACTACCCTAATCTGTAGGGTGGGCGGGTGGTCCAACTTAACTTCCCTGCCCTCCCGATAGCGCTGGGAAACAGGAAGAGGAAGCTCCTTCCTCTCCCCGACCCCTTATACCCCACCCTAACCCCACCCCTTGCCCTCTAGCCTAGTCCTTCCCGCGCGAATCCCCCGGGGGAAGACTATCTGCTTCCCCCGGTGGCCGTCATCGCGCAAATAACCAGTCCACGCTGTTGTTGAAGCGTAAAAGGCCATTTATTAGGACAGGCTGTAACCATAACTTTAATCAATAACATCAACATAACAATAATCATAACAAACCCCCCCAACCAATGTCTCATTCACTCCATACCTTCCCAATTGCACCCAATCTCTCTTCACCTTCCACTCCATGACCCCTTTCCGTCCTCCATCTGTTTCTTCAATTTTACTCCTCATATCCTCATTTGCATCACCTGCCATCGCGCTCATGCATCCCGCACCCCCGTCATTCACCCTTTCCCCCCGAGAGGTGGGTGGGCCCGTCCAGGACTCCCCCCACCCCTCCGAAGTACTGCCAACCAGGGAACCCCCTTTAGGGCGGTTACCTGCCCCACCCCTTGCAGCCGTGCACCTTTCGCCCTCACTCCCTGCGACACCATATTGACTCGTTCCACAGCTTGCTGATCACATCCCTCATTTCCATCATATAGTATGCATTACCCATGCGCAAAAGGTGCACCCCATCGTCTCTGAATAACAGCGGCTCCTCCAACCGGAGTCCCACATGTGAAATCACCTTGATGACATTTGCTGCACAAAAAAACCCTCATCGCCCTGTTAAGCTTCCTTCGGGATTTCTCTACGGCCGCAGGTTTTTCCGCTCCCCTCCAAACCTTTTGCGGCACAAATTCTGTCCATACAATGCATGTTCCCGCCATCCTTTGCTTCATAACTTCCAAGTCCCTCTGCATCTGTTGCAGGATTGCCAGGCCTGACAATCGAATCAAGTCGTTCTCCCCAAGTGCAACACCAATAGATCCGGGCACCCCCTCTGTGAGATGATCTTCGTAAGCCAAGGCAAGAGTGCTCCCCAGCGCATTCCTCTTTTGCCCCACCAATGTACCTCGTGATGATTGCTCCGCAGCCCCAGGTTACGGCCGTATACCTGCTGATCCGCATATTTTGCTGCCCAATGCACGAAGGAATGCCCAGCAATCCAGGTGACCGTCTTAGTCCCTGGGCCCCCCACACAACCTACGACAAGAAAAAATTGTTAGTTTCCAAACCTTTCGCCCCCCCCACGCCCCACACCCAACCCCCTTCAGTGCCACTACCCTTGCCTTTATTTCCGCACATAACGCTCACAACACCTCGACCACCATCTCCCAATCTGCCGAATTCTGTCCCATGACCACCCCAGACGTGCCGCCGCCACCCCAATGCAGAAAGAGTGTGTCCCAAACCCCTTCGGGTCCCGTCCCAGCCGCGTCAATGCCATGCGCAACACTGCCAGCAACTGTGCCGCCGTCACCCTGCCTCCTGATGCATGACAAAAAATGACTCCCGTCTGCCTGACTCTCCCATGCACAAAATTCTCCCACTCCTTCACCGGGCACACTCCCTGGCACCCACTCTCACTCAACCATACCCACTTGCCCCGGCCGGCCTGATCTGTCTTTGAATGCCCCAACCAGATACCCAGCCGTCCCCATCCAACCGAACATCCCCATACGTCCTCCCCTCCTGTCCTCTCGTCCCCAAGAGCTCCGACACTCTAAATGCTCCAAAAAACATCCACACGATGCTCAGACGAAACAACGCAACCTCATTAGAGTCGTAGCAACAACTAGGCAACGTGCCCAATAAGCCCTGTAGCAACTCAAAAGTGATCGCTTCCCGAGGCCCCCCCGGCCTCCTCACCCCGCTCCCTTCCCCAGCCCTTCAGCATCCTACTGAGAATTTCATCCTTCGCCGGGTCAAACCCCATGTACAGCGTACAGTAAAAGGATACTTCCGCCAGCTTCCCAGCTATCGTCGTTTGTGACAACCCCTTCTCAATGCAGTTCAAGACAAAATGGATCACTCCCTGTTCCGCTTCCAGCCGAGACATTTGCCACCTCTCGCTGGTCCAGCCCATCAAGGCTCCAAACTCTGACCAGGCCAATCTGTAACTGCGCAGTGTCATCTCCGCTATCGATTTTTCAACTAGGCTGCGTACTCTCACTCCCCCCAGGCCCAGATGCCGTCCGGCAGCTGCATCTTGTGGGCCTCCGCTCCAGGTGCCATTTGCCGGAAATGGCTCCACTGCGAACGAGACAAAGCGTCCGCAATGTCATTACTTGCTCCCGGAACGTGCTTCACTCGAAAAACCACATTCAATTCCAAACACTGCAGCATAAACCGTCGCAACAACCTCAACACCCTCAAGTCCCGTGCCCTCTGCTTGTTGACCAGCTCGACAACCGTCATGTTGTCCACGTGAAACAAAACTGACCTGTTCTGAAATTCCAAGCCCCACACCGCCAATGCCACCAACAATGGGAAGAACTCGAGAAACGCTATGCTCCTCCCTTGCCTCACCCAATGTGCTGGCCATTCTTCGGCACACCATCTCCCATCCCAGAAAATGGCAAGGCCCGAAGCCCCCGCTGCGTCTGAAAAAATCTGCACCTGCCAGATCGTCCTGTCCTCCACAAAGTCCAAGGATACCCCATTGAAATCAGTCAAGAATGTCAGCCATACCCTCAAGTCCGCTCGCACCCCCATCGAAATCCGTACTCTGTGATGCGGGAGCACAGCCCCAGATGTGGCGATGCCTAGGCGCCTGCAAAATGTCCTTCCCGCTCTCACTACCCGGCAAGCAAAGTTCAATGACCCCAAAAGCCGTTGCACCATTTTCAAGTCGATCTTCTTCTCTCCCAGCACCCCAAGTAGGCAAGTCTGTATGTCCCCCACATTCTCTGCCGGCAATCTAGCCATCCATTGGACCGAGTCCAACTCGATCCCCAGAAACGTCAATTTGCAGCTGGGCCCAGCTGTTTTTTCCGGTGCCAGCGGAACCCCAAAATGCTGTGCCATGTCCTGAAACTGTGTTAGCGCCCGCCCGCAGTCTCCCGTGCCTTCTCTGCCAATGAAGAGAAAGTCATCAAGATAATGCGACACTCCTTGATGCCCACTGATCTTCTTAAATGCCCATTGCAGGAATGTGCTGAACATCTCAAACAGGGCGCATGAAATAGCACAACCCATGGGTAAGACTTTGTCTACAAAGATGGCCCCCTCAAACTGCAGCCCCAGCAACGCGAAGTCCGCCGGATGTATGGGTAGCAAGCGGAATGCCGATTTCACATCGCATTTTGCCAATTCCGCTCCCCGCCCACACACCTGTACAAGGCGAACTGCATCGTCTACCGACGCGTACAGCACCCTTGAGTCTTCCTCCGCTATGAAGTCGTTAACTGACCTCCCTTCTGGCCACGATAAGTGATGTATCATCCTATATTCGCCTGGCTCTTTCTTGGGGACCACTCCGAGCGGTGAAATAATCAAATCCGGTACGGGCCAGTCGACAAACGGGCCCGCTATCCTGCCTTCCTCCACCTCCTTCATCAATTTGGCTGCTACCACCCCTGGCAATTCCTTGGCCGATTTCAAATTGTCTGCCCATCTCCGTTCCCTGGGTCCCTGGTATCCTACCCGAAACCCCTCGGTAAACCCCCAGTGCAGCTTCAGCGCAGCCTCCCTGTCCGGGTAAATCGAGAGCCATGGGCCCATGGCCTCAATTCTAACTGGGGTAGACGCCCTTCGGTCCAGCCTGCCCTCGACCCTTCGTGGCCCGCCACTGTTTGGATGGCGTGGCCAATGTAAAGCATTGTGTGAGAGCATGCCTGCCTCCGCATTTGGAGCATTCATGCTTGAACCTACAAGGGTATCTCGAGCAATAGCCCTTGTTATAGTTCCAACAGGCCCCCGTGGTACTTCCTCCCTGCTTTGGGTGCCCCCCCGTGCTCCTTGCACTGGCCTGTCCACTACCCGCCCCAACGTGAGCGGGACGCGTCGGAAATGTCCGATACGTCACCGGAAGACTGCTCGCCGTGTGTGTGGATGCTGACGACTGTGTAGATGACATCCACTGCATCCACAATTCTTGATCCACCTCACCCCACGGCTTGTCCGGGTTCACACTAATCCTGGCCCGAAACTCCTCGTCATAGCTCAGCCATGCAAACCCCCCGAAATGCATCTGCGCCTTCCTAATGATGTCCATATACTTCAGTAGCGCTATGGCCCTGTCCTGATGCTTCTCGCAATAAATGCTGGCATAGATCAAGAAGGCCGATGTCCAATTTTCCATATTTACCGGAACCCTAGGTCTCCTCGTAAGTTCCCATTCCCCCTCCTTCGAGCCCTCCTTAGCTTGAATCTCCCTGTGCAGTAGCTTAAACACATCCACATATTTGTGCCTCCAAATTCTACACCTCGTTTTTTCCGACAGATGGGACCCCAACGTCATCGCCAATGCCATATTCGGCAGTTTCTTTTGATGTTTGTCCTCCCCTTTTCCGTCCTTCCCTTCCAGTCCCTCTGCTTTGTCAGTTTGGACGCTGGCCACCGTCACCTTCTTGGCCCCAGCGTCCCCTTTCCCCTTCGCAGGCGTCGCCGCTCCCTGCGACACAGCCTTCAGCTCCCGCACTGACCCTTCGCCCACACCCACCGACTGGCAGGTTTTCTTCCTTCCCCCTTTTTGACCGCCGTCCTAAGCAGCCCACCACGTGCCCTCACCTGACAAGGTGGCTTGCGACTCCCCTTCATGTCCTTTGGCACCGCTCCTCTTCGCGTTGTCCAACCTCGGTTTGGCGATTGTCGCTGCTGGCCCCTGCAAAACACCAACACGTCTGGTTGCCTTCTCTCCCATCCCTCGCACACTGCACACCCTGTCCTCTTCCTCACATAGCTCTCCTTCCTCCAATTTGTCACTCTCCTCATCATAGTCCAACACCAGCTCCTGGTCCACCTCCCCAGGCATCCACAGCACCTCACGCACCGCCCTTTTCACACCTTTTCCACACCTGGGACGCACACCACTGCTCTCCTCGACTCTTGCCGCCGCTGCCCGTTCCCGCGTTGGAGGGAAGGCTGCCCCGGACCCCCCTGCTGCTTCCGACCGGCGTCTCGGGGCCGTTTTGCGCCCCACCGGCCCCCTCCCTCTCTTGCCAACTGCAGCCGGCTGATCCCCCCTCCCCCCCAGGCTGCTCCAACCTGGGAGGGTCCCAGCACTCTCGGGCCTCTGAGCCGTCCCGGCCGTCCCTGACCCCGACCGGGGTGTCCTGCTCTCCTCCACCCATACCCACTGACCCCCTGCGGGCGCCCCTTGGTCTGCCTTCTCAGCCCAAGCCTCCTCTTCCGACATGGGAGTGGGGGGCCCCTCCGCCCCATCCACCCACCCCCCTTTCCTCCCTGGCCTCGCATAGCTCAGCCCACCCGGCCTCTGTCTCCTGGATAATGCGCCGCTGGTCTCTGATCTTCTCCTCCAGAGACATGTGCTCCCATCTGCGGCCTAACGCTGGGGGGCATTGCCCCCCCACCACACCCTCCACCGGGGCCCCACTGAGCCGGGGCGCGGGCACAAACCCATAACCTGCCCCCTCCCCCCAGCCCCTTTGCACACCCCACGCCCACCCCCCAACTGCGCAGCCCGCACTGGCACCCTGCACGAAAGATCCATCGGGGCCTCATCCTCCGACCCCCCCACTAACTCCTGCCAGGCCACCTGGCCCGACATGAACAGATCCTGAGAGCTGCCTCCCTCCTCTAGGCCCCCCCACCCTCCGCCTCTTTGCATGACCCCCCGCCGGTCCCAGCGTCTTGCCAGGCCGGCTCGAATTGCCCAGGATCTCTCAACAACAAACCGGTGGAGCCACCTGACCCAAATGGTTGGCTCTGCTGTAACCCACCTGGCCTGCCTGTTGCCGGTGGGCCCTCCTCCTGCCCCACCGCGTCCTCCTCCAGCCACGCGGGCAGGCTCTTACGCTGGCCCGCGCGCTTCACTGCCTCCATCTTCGCCGGGCCCTGCCCCCGCCCAGACGCACTCGCATGCCTCGGTGGTGGCTCTTCCATACACGCCACCCCCGCCGCCGCCACACCTGCAGACGCGGACCGGGGGTCCGCGTCATACCTACTTAGGCCTCTTCCAAAACACCGGGGCGCTCTCCCCGCCCGGCCCAGGATGCGCAGAGCCTCCCTCACCGCCTCTTCCTCTGCCATCGCGCACCTCCGTACCCACACCGCGCGTTTCCTGCCTAACCCTCGCCACCATCCGACCAGCTGGCAACCACTCTCCGCTCTTCGACTTCCCTCAAACGAACTGCTCCCTACCTGTCCTGCAAATATCCTAAGCTCCTTCCAACTTAACTTCCCTGCTCTCCCGATAGCGCTGGGAAACAGGAAGAGGAAGCTCCTTCCTCTCCCCGACCCCTTATACCCCACCCTAACTCCACCCCTTGCCCTCTAGCCTAGTCCTTCCTGCGCGAATCCCCCGGGGGAAGACTAGTCTGCGACCCTGCTTCCCCCGGGGGCCGTCAAGCTACGCAACTGCTGATCACTTCAATATAAGGGTTTAGTCGTTTAGAACACCATTCTTGTGAAGATAAAATATTAATTTAGAGCGCGGGGAAGGATAAACTGCGGCATGAAACCTAACATGAAAAACACGTTATGCCACCTATTAATATTTGACTCTGTCTTCTCTGTAGTTTCAGAGTGCGGTCCTATCGCTGGGTGCAGGCCTTGATCTTCGCCATTCATCAGATTAACCACAGCTCAGGGCTTTTGCCCAACACCACCCTGGGGTTCATGATCCATGATTCCTGCGGGGTCATCGTCCGGGCCCGGGAGGGCACCGTCTGGATGCTGACCGGAGAGGGGGAGCCAGTGACAAACTACGGGTGCCACCACCAGACACAAATGGCTGCTGTGATTGGGGACACTTCCTCCCTGACATCTATTCCCATGGCCAGAGTTCTGGGACTGCACAGATATCCACAGGTACCACTCACATGCAGGTGTACAATGCATACTGATAGCAGTGAATGTGTTCACTTTAATGAAAGGGCAACTCAAATAAGATGAACGAAGGGCAACTCAAAGGGCAACTCAAATAAAATGAACGAAGGAGATTGTAGAATCAACAAGAAGTAAAAGGCAAAAGCAGATTTAACGACCACATGCACAAAACATTTGGAGCCCTCTTCCTCCCTCCTCTCCCCTGCCACAAACTTTAGAATGCTGACGATCTAAGTTGCTTTTAGGGGACTCTAACTCTTGTAGTGGAGGATCTGTTAGGCGGCTTTGTGTGACGTTCATATTCGCAATTTCCAGTGCATTCGCAGTTCTATTAAACACCTGAGTTGATGGCAAATAAATTGTGCCCTTTGAACCAGTGTGAATAGTTTTACGATACCAATTGCCATATTGCATGCATATATAGCCTGGCCACTCCTACCACCAATAAATCCCTCCCAGCCCGCACCGACCCCTTGCTCTCATAAACCACACGTAGTCGCAGTTTGGTGGAAAAAGGCTGTAGTCCCTTATTAACATTTTCATGATCCTTGTTGCATCCGCACGTAGGCAATCAAACTTCACAATTCAATCAATTGATACATCATGTACGTAATCAGTCTGTGAATTGGACGGGGAGGCCACTGTGTGGATTCGAGGCTTAATCCTCCAACTGATTATCCGTTAACGGGTGGTGTGACCCCTCCCTTCCCTCGGCTGGGGTGCAGGTGCCACTCCAACGTCACCGCCCCACAGGGCACAAGTCCTGTAAAAGTAAGTGGGGGGACTAACCAAGTTAGTCAGTATGCAAGTGACATTATGGCACGTGCCATGGCAGCGCATGAGGTCATGACGCGTGACATCGCATGTGTCATCCCAGGAAGTGACCTCACTGGAAGTGATATCACAAGAGTGACATCAGATATTGAGACCTCACACATATGTTTGTCAGGTATATCATGAGTACATTTAGAGCATTATGAGATTTAAAAAATTTGATTTTGCGTCGGAGTTGTGCCAAAAAAGTGTTGCAGCCCTGACGCAAAAACTGGGCCTCAACTAATACTTTTATTTTTTTTAAAACCCTGCCACAAAGATGGAATAGTAATAATGGCAACATAACTCTGGACGTTAACGCTTTCGCTGGAGAGATCTGTGTTTTGTCTAGTTCCTGATTTGAATCAAAGTAGTATAGAAGGTAAACGTGTCTCCTGCAAAGCACATCATGTAACATCCAGATGACAGATTTTTATTTTATGTATATGGGTAAGTTGGTTACTGCTTTCAGCACAAAGATCCTTTTGTTACATGCATTTCAAAAAATGTAATCCTTCTAATATAACACAGTGAGCTATGAAGGACATGCAACTTCTACACCTTGTAACCCTCACTGTGTTCTGTAACAAATCCTAGTTGATTTACATACTTATATGATTTATTGTCAATGTACAACATGTATGTTACGTAAAGCGCTCTGGCACCCTTCATTGGGCTGAATAGTGATATAAAAGAAATAAAATAGTGCTATTTAAATTGTTCTTTGTGTAAATTCTGTGACAGACCAACACAGTGCATGCAGTTCAGGGACTGAACCAAGTCAAAAGCATACCTCTGTTAGAAGTGATAACAAGCTGTGTGCTTTTGTTTCTTCTTCTCTGCATGTGCATTTAAGAGTGAGGTTCAAGCCCGGTCCAGTCAGGATACTGCTCAAAAGGAAGCCTGATGGCCCCTTAACTTCGGCCTTTATCTTTGGCCCAGCTGGAGGTGGAAAGAAAAAAGTCCCCCCTCGCTGTGTGCTGTTGTTGCTGGGAATGGAAAGCAGAGAATGTGCAGACGCTGGTGTCTGAAAATTACACCGGGACAAGTTCAGCATATTTCTGTGGGGCTCACCCGCTTGGCAGGGTGGACGGCATCCACCCTGTGAAAATAGTGGGCGGACGCCATGTACCCACGTGTACCCCCGACTTGTGCCCTGTCACCCCAACTCCCTTTATGAGGAACCCTGCTATTTGGCATCCCAAGGCCCACTGGGTCACCATTCACCCCTTCTATCCCTCTCTGGGGTGCCTTGTTCCTGATAGTTTATTCTGACTCAACCAAGTTGCCTGGGGGTTGTCGCCCTCATGCATCTTCCCCCGTGCTCCCAGCAAACACACCCTATGTGCAGCGTACTAGTTCTAGCACTAACGTAATATTCAGAAGCAACATAGCCAGTCCAATGCCCGACAACTGAACCCCGTCCTCATTGTAGCAACCCATGGTTTATCAACCCATACCTGACAAACTCCCAGCCCATGCTCTTGCAGAACTTGTGCATTGCTATATTAAGCTTTCAAGGGGACCTTTCCACTGCCCTGTGCACCTTCTCTCCCTTCCAGTTAAACCTGGGTATGGTTTTGGGCCATACAATGTTGGTAGGTCCCGTGAGCCATGCTATTGCTGTCATATCCTTCCTCCTTGCCTCTAGTAGTTGCCCTCACCCCAGGGCTGTAAAGTCGTTACCCTCCATGTGCACCCCTAGTGCATTAGGCCTGCTCCATTTTTCCAATAAGCCCAAAACCACTGAGAGCAGTTGTCCCCACTTTATTCCAGACCTATCATATAACTGGATTTGAGTGTTCGCCAACTATACCACCTTGAATTTCTGCCTTCCTTCTGCCCATTTCTGTGCCTGTGCCATGTAGGAGTGCCTGACGAGCCACACCGTCTTCTCATCCCACAGGTCCGCTGTAGGAGTTAAGCAGATGTCAGCACCAAGCCGTCCTAACGTATGTAACTTATGTATGTGTTTGATTTCCACCTTTCTAGCTTCATTATAGCTTCATTCTGTAGCCCGTTCTGTGCTGCTGTGGTGGCTGGCCCTATCCTAAAAGAGTGTGTACCAAACTGCATGGGTGGCAGCCTTACACTCGATTGCCATGTGCTGAGTGAACTGATATTTTCTCAGGTAGGACCCATCCTCTAGTATTTATCGGGGCAGCTGCAGCGATGGCCTTATCACCAGGAATGCTCGGGTTAGCCACACCGGGCAGTGTTCGGCTGCATCTATGCATTCCAGGTGAAAGTATGTGCTCCTACCCCCTGATCTGCCTTGGACTCCTCAGCTTGATCATCATGTGCTTCTCACACATATGCACTTCTCGTCCCTGCATGCAGACATTCGTTCTTTGCATTTGTGTTGGACAGAGAATCAACCTAATTCACTCTCATGGCCCCAAAGAAGGTTAATAAAGGCTGCCTAGACCATTGTAATTTCATACTGGGAATTACATAATAAAGGCAGTATGCTCAGCTTGTTTGCCAGCCTTCCAAGATCTATGGGTTGTCTGATGTCCTTGTTTGTGCCCTGAATGTACCCCCCATTCCTTCATGGCTGCCTTGCAGTAGTGATTGTGTATAGGGTCTGCACCTGTCTCTAGCTGGGCGGAATATGCTACTGCCGCCAGGTGTGCCCATGCCCGTGACTTGCCCTTCCCCCTGGTGAACGCCCAATGTTCTCCGCTGCTAGCTGTGCTTGGCTTGCGCACTCCCATGATGTGAAGTCTGTGGCGTGCTTTAATGTCGCTAAGCATTTATGGTATTTTATGGCTGTGTTGTGCAGTGGCGGCTGGCAATGAGAAGCAATGCTTTGCAAGACTGATTGATTGATTTGACATCCTTGTTGACCATGGCCAACCTGTGGTGCGGCCGCCTGTGGTGCCCTGGCTGCCTACCGCCTGTGTTTACCTGTACACCCCTCCCCAAATGGCCTGCTGTGTGATATACTGGGACCCATTTGTGCCTGCCAGAGTGACTCATATGCACTATGGCTGGCACTTCAGTCCCCTGTCCAGCTAAGCCCAGTGCCACTTCTGTTACTGCTCTTCCTGGGCCAATTAGTGTTTGTGCCACCATGCCTCCCACCCACGCTTGACCCTCCTCAGACTGGCCCCTTATGCCCGGCCCTTGCTGTGGCATTCTGCTCATCAAGGCACCCGCCTGAGCCATATCCTGCCCCCCATGGCTCCCATAGAGGGAGCCACACTCTGCCATCGCAAGTGTTGCCCCCAGCTGTATGAAATGAGCTCCTGCACCTTGGGGCTGTGTATCACCCCTTACCCAATGGGATACTCATGTTGTGTCCAGCCCTGGACCCCTTGATGCAGCGCCTGCCCTAGCTGCTGCCACTAATTCGGTGGAGGGCACTCTTTCCCCCATGTACCAAATCCCCTGTTACCTGCCACTTTTAGCTCTGGTGCCATGCCCATCCCTTGCATGCCCGCCTAACAACCAGTTTGCTGCGTGCCACTAGGCATGCCCATCTGAGTGCCAGAGTTACTGTTATATGCTAGTACGCTGCCACCGCAGACCCAGCTTGGTTGCCCCCATAGCACATGGCCCAGCTACTGTGTGCACTCTGTTGTACTTGGGTTCTTACCATGCGTGGGTTCTGTTAATCCCTTGCTGTTCTGGTGGCCCTGGTTGGATACTGCCTTGGAGACGTCAGACACAGGCTCCTTCACCCCTTCCTTTCTCCATTTGTTCTGGGGTCCGGTGCCAACCGACTAGGTGGCACGCTGCCTCTTCTTGGGCTTCTCCATTGCTGCCTTTGTCTCTGGTTGCTCCTGTTGCCTTTCATTGCCGACCCTTTCATGTTGTTGCTCACCATTTATGACCCTTTCTTCCTGCAGCTTGCCAGTGCCTTCCCCAGGACTTGTCGAATTAACTAGGCCCTGCCATGTTTTGGTGATCCTGGCTTGTTGAAAAAGATTTGCATTGGAGTCTCCTCCCTGGAACCCTCCCTCTTTCATTGTTGACCTTTTATCTGGCACAATGTGCCCAAAAAGCATCTGTGGGCTGGGGTCTCTGGTCATGGTGGCTGTCCTTTCACCTCTGGGGCCTCAGGTCGGAGTGACTGTCCTCTGGAAATAGGGGTAGTGTTTTATGCCACTGGCTGCCTGTGCTTCCAGGCTTTTTTTCACAGGTGGGCAGATGATAAGCCAGCTTATTTTCAAATTAGTGTCCTGGCTTAGTCAACTATGCAAGGCACTTTATACTTGTGAGCCACAAACAGAGTCATAGAAGCTTTGCTTGGCTTATATCAGTGCCTTTCATAGAGTCATGTGAACTCTCATTAGTCCAACCTCTTCACTGCACTGTCGCACTGTGCCTTGTTAGCCATTGGGGACATGGCCTTGTGCCCGCCACCATCAGATAGCTGATATGCCGCATTGTTCCCTTGTGCCCAGTGCGTATTCCCCTCTGGTTGTGCCCAAGATGCTGCCTGCTCCACTCGCAAGGCAAAATAAGGTATTATTCCTATAAATTAAAGGGGATGGGTGGAGCCACATGCTTGTGATCCCTTTATGGGTCTTGCCTAGGCAGAGCATGTGCGCTGTCTCTTTGAGACATGCTGTATCTACAAAATGGGCTTCAGGCACTGCCCATCTTTTTTCCTTGGTTCCTTTTACTGTCCTTCGTAAGTGGCTGCTTTTTTGGTTAGTATGCTTAGTAGTCCCTCCTTTTGTACTTTTGTAACCTCGCATGAGGACTGCCCCTGTTACATGTGCTCTTACTCTTCATGTTATTTGTTACACTTTGTGAGCACTCTTTTTTGCTTGCATCAGCTCGCGCTCAGCTGATGGCTGCTTTTCCTTTCTTCAGTGTGTGCCGCTGCGCGGCCGCTGCTTCATTTTTATTAGCCCGCCAGAGGAGCCGACCTCCGAGCTTCAAAGTTGGCAGCTCTCATGGTTTCCTGCTCGTCTCTTACACGTTGCTGCTTGCAGTTCCATTAATCGCTTAATCTCCCTGGTGCTGTCCTCACACCACCACCTCCCACTGATGCTGCTTGTGTTGGTTTTTTTTTTAGTGGGGGGGAAGCCATGTAGAGCTTCCATCATGCTCTGCTTTGGGGCCGACTATAAGGGGGATTGGTCCGCTTGGTTGCTTCATTTGCCGACTACAACACTTATTTATTATTTATTGTTTTCGCTCTCCCGCTTCCGTTAGGAGCCCTCCCCCCACCCTTCGAGCACATATGCATCATTTCCCTCCCCCCCCTTTTCTGTGTGCATCAAGTGAGGCAGCAAGAGGCCCGGACACCCGCTCAGCCTCGGATCACTTTCACGACGCTCAGCCACCCGCTGGGATGTTTACTGACGGATGCGGGCTATAATGTCCTACTACGTGGACATTGCTGAGAGGCATTAGGGAGCGTATGTCATTTTTAGGTTTCGCCTAGGCAGCGCATGCGCTGTCTCGGCGAGAGATGCTGTATACAGTATAGTGGGGGGAAGCTCCGCCCACTTTCCGGCCATAAATTTGATTGGCTACAATTGAAAATCCTGCATTTTGATTGGTTTTTGGCGTCTTAGTCCCGCCTCCTGACTGCCATGGCGTCATTTTTCCTCTTCCGAGGCTATCAGCCCCTTTACTAGTAAAACCGTTTTTCTCCCCTGTCTCTCCCTGTTCCCTCCCGCAGTCTGTTACTGTTTGTACCACAACCACCCCCCACCCCCTCCCGTTCGTGCCTTCTTTCATGCCGGCACTTACATTTAAAATGCAATAGGTCTCGGGTAAATCCGAATCCTATTGAATTTTCAATGCTTTTTTGTCCCGTGATTGGTTGGTGACTTTGCACTATGTTTTGCCTGACCTGTCCTAATGACATGCGCAATACAAACGGCTCTCTTACGTATGCCTCTGTCTGCCTCTGTGCCCGCGTGCAGCGCCAAAGCTGCTTCGGCCTGCTGCGTCTGTGCCGGTGTACAGCTCCACTGCCCCCTTGCCCGGACGCTGCTCCTCCTCAGATGATGGTATAACTTGTTTTATTTGTTTCTGCATGTGAATTGCTGCTGTGGGTACACGTCATGCTCTGTTTATGTAGGCGTGCTGCGGCATCAAATTACATTCTTCACTTGTTTTTAACTTTATTCACAGTTAGCAGGGCTCAGCCTTGCAGCCAATCACATTTTTTGTTAGTTACCAAGTGTCACGCGTAGGAGGGGCGTGCGCTCCAGGTCTACACCATGCTCACGCGCAGACACCGCAAGCAAAGAGCGCGGGGTAGTCCATCTTTGTCTAGTTACCAGTCCTCCCGCAACAGTCGTGCTGGGAACAATCCCTAGAGCTGTGTGGCCTTGCAGCCCCGCCTAAGCCTTTGGAGACCCGGCAGTGCCCGCCTGCCTCCAGCTCCTTTCAGTTAGTACAGACACATCTCCTACAGCTTATCTTCCAATTGCCATCCAAACTTGCGCTTCTGGCTCCTGCCGAGGTGTTCTTCCAGAGCGGTTGCTTTTGCTGTTTGGTGTGGTTTGTACAGAAACATGCTCTAATCATAATCTACGAGCGTCTAGCTAGCAGATGCTCAGACGTGGGACTTGTCACTGTGTGAGTGTAAATGTGCAGTTTCTTGTCTGCGAGCATGTATCCATCAATATCTTATTTTATGTGTGGAAAAAACTAATTTTCAGAAGCGCATTGGTCCGTTCACAGCAGAAAATGTATTTGCTTTTCTTTTCCGTAAAACATGCTGCCCACTAGTATATCAGTGCAACTCCTTAGGTGCTAGTTTAGAGGCACCCTATGGTGCTTATTGCATATGACGCAAGGCACCCGTTACTTTGCCGTATTGAAACGTGCTGCATTAAGAAAAACATTTACTTGGCTAACAATGATTTTTAATATACGCAGCTTTAAAATGGGAAAAAACAATAGGTGGTGTGGCCCAAAAATAACAAATCCTTTCCAGGAGGCGTTGCCGGTGTAATTAAGGGTGTGGCTCAAAATGAGTACACTATATTTCTGTGCTTCGCTCAGCATGTCACCTGACTAGTTTTTAAAGTTGCAATTGGGAAGATGGCTGCAGAGTAACGCTGCATCTATAGGCCACGCATGCAAGTGCAGGTCTGGTGAAATAAGTGTTTGCGGTCCTTGCTGTGCACTCTGCCACTCACCGGCTGGTCTCAGGCAGTCTACACTCCGTGCATCACTCCAGAGGTTGTGTCCTCTCTGCCAGCCCTTGCAGCCCACTCCTCAGGCCGTCCCTCACTCTCCACCAGATGTTAGCCTTCACAGTTGCCTCTCGCAGACCGGATGCACACAGAGTTAAGGTAAGTCATGGCTTTGAGGGCGGATGGGCTGCTTACTACAGTATTTTACAGGACAGTTACAACCGATCAAGGTACCCCTGTAGTGTGTGTGCATGGTGCACTGCACAAGGTCTGCTGGGAAGGAGACGCAGTTTCTTGACCCCCCTGGGAGGTTCACATTTGGAACATGGACTTGCAACTCACACTCGTCATCAGGGGTTAGTCGCGTTGTCTGCCTCTGATACAGTGAAGATTACAAAACACACTAACTTCTTGCAATGTATTCTCCCTCGCACCACTTACAACTGCTGGGTCTCCCGCTGTTGCCAATGTGCAGTCCTCCCTCCTGACACTAACTGCTGCTGTATCTCTGCTTCCAACAAGGTTCACTCCAGCCTTCTGCCACTAACCCTGCTCCTCTTCGGAACCCCCCTCGGCACATGGCATTAGCAGTCCAATGCTCTACTCTCCTGCGCAACCTGTAAACACCATGTCATGTTTAAAGAAAAGGGACGACAACTCTGGCTTTAAGCTGCCCTTGAATTGGTGGCTACACTTCCCCAATTCATGGGGATACCAACCTGGATGCAAGGACTTGCACGCTGTCAGCTGTTTACACAATTACCCCCTCTGTCACACTGACTCAAACACACTTTCACTCTTTCTGTAACACTTGCACGCTTCTCACTCACACTGCTATATATATATATATATATATACACAACCAGCTCCTGCAGTGATGCGGGTCACTGACTCCCTCACATTTTCACTTTCTGCCACATTAATTTTCTGTCACTGCTGTATATACACAAACTTTAGCTTCTGCACTGACGCACGCCACTAACACTCACGCACACAGTTTTTAGCAATGTATCTCAGTCCGAACAAGTGGGAGCTGCCAGAATGTTTACATTGAATTTACTACCTTCAAATTGTAAAATGTGGTGTAAATGAGTTGCAACTATGGTGACCAAGAAGTCTGATATAATTTGTGCCCTTCATGCGGACTCTATGTATGTGAAATGAATGTATTAGCTTCTAATTTCTGCTGTGAAACTTTTAAGCCAACAACAATAGCGGCCCTCGTATCCAACGGATTTATAGTGCACAAGCCCCTTGCGTAGTGAGTGTCCTGTCGCAAAGCGCACAAGATCGCTGCATGTTACAATGCACATTACCCCCCTATTAATATCCCTCTGCAGCCCCGTTCTTCCTAACTAGCGAGTGGGTGATTTCACTATCGCTGTTTTGGCTCTTTATTTGGTTTTATAAACCTTCTGTGCAATACCCGTTAACAACAAAAAATAATTTACATAAAGCACAGGATGGTTAATCACTCTTAAAACTGAAACTTAGTTCACCAATTCCAAAGTCAGCTGCTTTACCTGTTGTGTTACTACACTGTAAACAAAAAAGTAAAAACATAATTTCACAAATGCGAGACCTATTGCATTGCAGAAAAATCCTCCTAAACCAAAACTCTGTCGATCTCTTTCTTCTAGTTTCTCCTCTCCCTCACTCCTAACTCTGAGTTTATCTCTTTTAAACTAACTTCTATCCTCCAAACTCTCTGTAGATCTCTATGTATGCTATCCATTACCTCCCACTTCTGTCCTTCTGCAGAACTCTCTCCTCTCCCTCTCTCACACTGCCCCAAACACTGTTCTAAAAGTCTACCCAAACTGTTAGCTTTTTATTCAACACAACTGGTCTCCCCATTTCATGCCTCTACCCTAAATGTGCTAAATCGCTAAATATGTATAAAGTCCCAAAGGCGAAACCGATTGCATTGCAAATGCTTGTTTTTATTATTGTTGCGAGCAAAAAGAGTACAAATGCAGCACTTCCCTTGCGTTGCTGCTTCTTTTTAGTTTTGGCTTTCCCCCTTCCACTTCGCATTAGCAGCTCTCCTCCCACCATTCCGAGCACAAACGCAGCTATGGGGTTCTCAGTACACAGGTTTATTTATGTTTTCTGCTTGTTTTCCAATCCCTGCTGCATAATTTTTAATTTATTATCGGCGTTTACTTTTCAGCTCATGCATGAACTCCGCTTCATGTTTGACACTCTCTCTGCCTGCCGTCTGTTTTCTTTCATTATCAGTGAGCATTCTCGCTCCGACATTAGCTTCTATTTGTAAACAGGCTTGCAGTGCATCTAACTGACGTCTGTTAAAAGTATCAGAGTCTATAACATTTATTGGTTCTTTTATGCATCGCGTTTGTGTGTTATGAAAAAGCATTCACATTTATAGTTGCTTTTGTGTTCCACTTCGTATTTGGTACTTTTTCTGGCTGTCCTCTGTTTTCTTTCAGTACCGGCATGAATTTTTGCTTATTGTGTTTCCTTCTCGTGTTCCAGGTTCAACTCCATAACTTGAACTTTATTACGGCTGCTGTTTTTTTGCAGAGCATTCTCGTTCCGACATTTGCTCAATATTTGTATAGTATTATTATTGAACATTGCAGTTGTGTCTTATGAAAATGTATGTGTGTTTATTCAAACACTCAAACATTCACATTTATAATTGCATGTAAACCCGTTTACTAAGGTGCCATATCGTAGATGCAAGGATATTTGCCTAATCAAAGCAGTCATATTTACAATTGTTTTGATAAAGTATGCAAGGACCTACTGTGTGTGCATATTGTGTGAATGTTTCCCAATTTACAGGGGCACAATCTGTAAACACAGCACGTATGCATAAATTAGATTACAAGTACACTGTTTACACGATGTGCACTTTTAAACCACAGAAACATAATGCCTCAAAAAGTGCTGACAACAATCTCACTTCTTAGTCATTTTAAGAACTACCTTCTGTTCATGGGGAGTACCATACAAACCCTTGGAAGACATTAAACCTTCCAGTTGATGGGCGTTCTTCTGTTTTGCTTGCAATCTCCCTAACACCGACCAGATAGCCACCAAGTGCTATGCGTAGTAAAATCAGATTAAAAACAACTATTAAACACAACGCAAAATTACAGTAAGAGTGCTCATACTACAACCAATCACACAAAGTTATCCCGCATTCACTTACACATTGCTGAAAAAAAGAGAAACAATTGTCAAGTAACATGTATCATGTCACTCCTGCCATGAATCAATATAGGTTTGTTTTTATTGCTTCACCAACTGGTACATTTAGTGACAGCATTATTTCAATTACATTATTTTTAATCATTGCTTACATTCCTTTAGTTTACAAACTTACCCTATCAAGCCATCAATTGCATATCCAGTGATCAAATAAGTGTACCAAAGCACAAACTTCGGTGTGTCTGGCCCTTCACCAGTAGCACCTAAGCTAACAGTAAATGTTGTAGCACCAAGGATAATGTGCTGCATAGATTAAAACCTATAACAAAGGGGGGCGTGGCCAAGATGGCGACTTGAACAGTCGCAAGTTCCGGAGGCTCCTCGTCGCTTACCTTCCTACCCAGCCATTCACGGTGCCTGCGGCCCCAAAACCCCGCAGGAAGGGGTAACGGCGAAAGCGGAGGCGAAAGGTCTGGGCCCGCTGCAATGCTGGGGGGCGCCGACCCCCGATTCCTCCTGAAGAGAGCGGCGGCCGGCGAACAGCAGAGCGAACAAAATGGCGCCGCATCGCGACTGAGCCGAAGCCGAGTGAGGTAGGAGGACCGGAGGGGCGGAAGCGGGACCCCAGCAGAAAACAGGGGTATCGCGTCTGGAGGAGGCACCCCGCCGAGCGACAGAGCGGGCGGCGGGGCACTGCCCTGATGGGGGAGCAGCCTTCGGCAGCCCGGGGCCCGCTGAGAGGCGCACGGGACACCTAGCAGAGAAACCGTGGACGGCGTAGAACGCCCGGCAGACCACGAATCCGGGGGAGAGCGAACTGCGGCGAGAAGCGGAGGCCACCGGGCCGGTGGCAAGCGATCCCTCCCCCCTAGTGAAGGCGATAGGGGGGAGAGGCCCCCATGATAACAACTCACGGGTCCCGACGATAGCAGTCTCAGGAGCTCGTACAACGGTCAAGAGGAGACGGGAAGCTGGGCCCGCCGACCCGGAGGTGAGGTTGGGCTGGGACCCCTGATGGTGATGGAGCGCTGAGCGGGGGAGCAGGCCCAAGGGCACAGAGGAGGCGAGGCCTGGGGCAGCGGCCTACATAAGATAGGCGGTGTGGATGGCTGGTACGGGGCCCCACGCTACGGACAGGACGGGAGACACCCGGCCAGGATTGCCGCCTGGCGGAGGTACAAGGAGCAGCAGGGTGTGGTGCATACACCATCGGTGGGCGCTTCTGAGGTTGAGGGAGTCAACGGGGGAGTGAGAGCAAGGCACGGGCAGAGGAGCCCCCACCCTAACCAAAAGAGCACGAGACCCCTAGGGCTGGAGAGGGGACGTTCAGCGAGGCAGGAATGACGGAGGTCCACACCTCGAGGCAGGAGTAGGAAGGCGATCAAGGGGTGCGAAGGGACTAAGCTAAGGTGCGCCCCCCTCCAGAGAGCCGGGAGACAGGGGCTCGAGATCGTGTACGAAGGCCAGATTGCTCGGAGACGGGGGAGGAGAGCGGCGGACCACACGAGGGGTGGACGAACGCAAGGCCTCGACTCTAGACCTGCGAAGTGCACCAGCCGAACGGAACCTAAGAGGGCTGGTGGGAAGGGTACCTCTTGGCTTTTCTCAACCATAGGAGTGGGCCGGAGAGACGTTGGGCCCCGCTAAGAGATCGTGTCGTGATCACAGAAGACCCCCACGACTCCTACAAGGCCCTGCAGGGAAAGCAGGAGCAAGATGGCCACAGCAAAGAAGAAAGGGGAAAGGTCCGTGAGGGAGATGCTCACAAAACATACGGTGGTAGAGGAGAAAGGCAGTAAATCCCCCCAGGTCAGAACTAGCGGGGTCGCCCCAGAAGATGACACGGTCCCGATCACCCGGGCCTTCCTCGAAACGCTATTCAACACCCTCCAGGAAGACTTCCAGGCGCTCAAGAGCGAAGTCGCAGGAGAGGTAAAGGACATCCGACGAGATGTAGACGCAGTGGGGGAAAGGGTGGCGGAGCTTGAAGACCGAGAACATGCAGCGGGGGAGGAACTCGCTCAGCTCCAGCAGGAGGTCATTCAACTTAAAGAGCAGCAAATCGACCTCCAGGCCCATACGGAGGATCTGGAAAATCGCTCCAGACGCAATAACATCCGCGTGCGGGGGGTTCCACCGAAATCCGAAGGGACAAATGTGGCAAGCTATCTGCAGGGATTATTCCGAGAGGTCCTGGGAGAGGACCAAGAGTTTGAGATCCGCATAAATCGTGCGCATAGGGTGGGTTTGCCGCGGCGGGCCCCGGCGCCCCCCCCCGGACATCCTGGCCTTCCTTCCAGACTACCCTCTAAAGGAACGCATCTTACGCGAGGCACGTCTGAAACAGTCCATCATCTATCAGGGCCACTCCGTGGCTTTATATCAAGACCTTGCCTCCATAACGCTACAGAAGAGGAGATCCTTCAAAGATGTCACCAGGCACCTCAGAGAACAAGAGATAGCCTACTCCTGGGGGCATCCATTTAGACTCATTTTTAAGTGGAACGGCAAGGTACATCAACTTAGGTCAGTGGAGGACACGTGCAAGCTCCTGGGCCTTGAATTCCACGACGCAGAAGGTTTGCCCCCATCAACGAAACGACCGACGGGGGACGGATGGCGAAGAGTGGGACGCAGACGCTCCCCGACTTCGGAAGCAAGACCAGACTCTGACACTACGGCGCATGAGAGGCAAGCAGCTCTGGAAGCCGTCTTAAAGGATACGGCCCCGACACAGTGAACTGAAACATGGAAGGGGTCAGTAACGCTATCATATTAGAGGCTGGGGGGGAGGTGGGGACGGGGAGCCGGGAACACTTGGTCCACACATGCCCCGATTGTTGTTTTTCCACGTACCAGGGCAAGGGACCCTTGGGCTACGGACAATGTTAGGGTTTTTGGGGTTTCTTGTTGGGGTTAGGGAGGGGGGAGGGGGAGGAGAGGGGGGAGGACGGGGCCAGGGGGGGGTTGGGGGGAAGGGGAGGGTTGAACCGATGTGCTGCAAGGTGTTGGGTTCGGGTGGACTCCCGAAGATCGGGGTCCTAGCCCTAGCTGGGCGAGGCTTACTGGATAACGTGCTGATGGGCGGGCCCTACTAGACTCAGCGCCTACTAGGGTTCAACATTCGGGATGGCTCACAAACTCCAGATTCTCACCCTTAATGTGAAAGGGTTAAATAGTCCCATTAAAAGAAGGGCCATCTTATCCTATTTGGAGCACACGGGGGCGGCTATCTGCCTCCTGCAAGAGACACACCTCCTGGCTAAAGATTGGCATCGCATGAGATCTCGAGCCTTTCCTCAGCAATTCTTTTCTTCCATAGCGGTGAAAAAAGCAGGGGTGGCAATATTGGTGTCTAAATCCTTTCAGGGCCTGGTGAGCGAGAAGGTGGCAGAAATTAAAGGACGGCTGCTGGCATACAAATTCTGGGTAGGAGGGGTCCCACTGGTGGTGGGCTCCTTGTACGCCCCTAACACGGGACAGGAGAAGTTCCTTACCACAGCACTCTCAGAGGCACTCGCCACGCAAAACAGGATGGTGGTGGTAGGGGGGGACTTGAACCTAGTCATGGACACGGAGATAGATCGCTCCGGTCAGCGTTACGGACAGGAGGGGGCACTTTCTACTGCAGGGAAGGACTGGCTACGGGAGCGGGGTTTGACGGACATTTGGAGGACAAAGCATCCACACAATAAACAATATTCATTCTACTCTCACGCACATCGAACATATGCTAGACTTGACCATCTCTTAGGGTCGACGGACCTGACAGCATTAGTGGACACAGTAAATATAATTCCTGCGGCGCTTTCCGACCATGATGCGGTGACACTGACTCTCTCTCTACCTACAACACACAGGACCCCGGGGAGATGGCGATTAAGGGAAACGCTGCTTCAGAGGCACGGGGTGGTAACAACGCTACACAAAAGCATCACTGACTATTTGACCCGCAATGACCTCGCAGATACCCCCATCACGGCCCTCTGGGGGGCACTGAAGGCGGTGGTACGCGGCGAATTAATCGCTATTGCAGCGGCGGAGGCTAAAGAGCGTAGAGAGGTTAGGGAGAAGCTCACAAAGCAGGTAGTAGAAATGGAACAAATCCACAGTCGCACAGGGGCCCCTAGGATTTGGCGTCAGGTGAGAGCGGCAAGAACGCAGCTGGCTGCTCTTGATACCGATAGAGCGGAGTATGCGGTGCTGAGGCTTAAGCACTCGTATTATATCGGAGGTGATTCAACAGGCCGTCTGCTGGCCAGCAAACTTAGAGCCCGCGTCCAGCGGGATAGGGTACCCGCAATAATAAATGAGAAGGGAGTGAATGTGGTCAAGGATGAGGAAATAGCAGACGCTTTCCGAGAGTTTTTTTCCTCTCTTTATAGGGAGTCGATTCCCGACTCTACCGAGGGGGAGGATTATCTCAAGGGAGTATCGACCACGGCTTTAGATCAGAACGAGGCCGAGGCACTGGATGCGCCGATTCGGATAGAAGAGGTGATAGGGGCCATCGCTCGCCTTAAATCACACAAATCAACGGGCCCAGACGGGTACTCCGCAGGTTTCTATAAGACCTTCTGTTCACTGATCGCCCCCATACTAACAGGACTCTTCAATACCTTCCAGGGGCGTGGGTCCATCCCCCCAGATATGTTAGCGGCAGACATTGTAGTCATCCCCAAACCCGGAAAGGAGAAGACAAAATGCAGCTCTTACAGGCCGATTTCTCTTCTCAATCTCGACCTAAAACTGTTTACTGGAGTACTAGCGGCACGACTGGGACCGCGATTACCGGGCATTATAGACCCGGATCAGTCCGGTTTTATTCATAATCGGCAGGGGAGCGATCACACCAAGCGGGTACTACATTTGATAGATAAGGCGCACCAAACCAAGATGGAGGCTTTGCTACTGTCAGTGGACTTGGAAAAAGCCTTTGACCGGGTCAACTGGAGCTTCCTGGACCATACCCTGGCTCATTTTGGATTCAGGGAACACTTCAGGGCTTGGGTGGCGAGCTGTTATGATGAGCCTAGGGCCATGGTTCGAGTCAACGGTACAACATCAAGGCCGGTAGTGATTCAGAGGGGCACACGACAAGGGTGTCCGCTTTCCCCACTCCTATTCGCACTATACGTGGAACCGCTCGCCCAGAAAATTAGAGATAATCCGGACATAAGGGGGATTCCCTTTGGGGGGGAGAGCCATACAGTGAACTTATATGCGGATGATATTCTGGCCACGTTGGAGAAGCCGGAACGTTCGGTACCAGCCTTTTTGGAAGAGCTGGCCTCCTTCGGCCGCGTCTCCGGGTTTAAAATTAATGTGGGAAAGTCTACATTGCTACACCTGGGTCGATACGCAGACGCCGCAGATCTAGATCGACCATCTTATGGAAACCTACGAGCAAGGGAATCAATCACCTACCTGGGCATAGAATTAGCCCCCACGGTAACACAGACGGTTGCCCGGAATTACGCAGGGCTCCTTTCCCAGGTTCAGAAGTGTCTTCAACAATGGCGCAAGCAACCACTCTCGCTCCTAGGTCGAGTCGCGGCGATTAAGATGAGCATCTTGCCCAAAGCGCTATATATATTTCAAACCATACAGGCCAGACCGCCGGGGGGTGCCCTCCAGCAACTCCAGAAAGAAGTCAACCACTTTAGTTGGGCCGGAGCGCGACCCCGGATGCGTAAAGAGATATCCCATCGACCCCTAGATTAGGGAGGATTGGGTATCCCGAACTTCCTGGATTACTATAGGGCTTCCCAACTCCGACACCTGGTGGAATGGAGCAGGCCCGAATCAGAAAAGAAGTGGCTGTTTCAAGATAGGGCACTGGCAAAACTCTCGTTATGGAAGGTGCCGTTTTAAAAAAAACGTGACAGACCCCCGAATCTAAAGGGCTCGCCGATTACGAATACAATTTTAAACATTTGGGATGCAGTGGCAGTGAAACGGGGCCTTACCTCCTTCCCCTCCCCAATGACGCCGTTATTTGATAATCCGGAATTTGCCCCAGGGATGAACGAAAGAGCTTTCCCACAATGGAGGAACACGGGATGCAAATCAGCAGGTCACCTTTTTAACCTCGAGGGATTTTGGTCCCTGGCCGAGGCACAACACTCTTATGATATTATCGCTCCGCAGCAGTTCCAATATTTTCAACTCCGGCACTGGCTCCTTCAACCGGAGGTGAAACCCCTCGTCGGTCGGAGGCTCACTAGCTACGAAAGGTGGCTTCGTGAAAAAACGTCCGACAAAAAAACGATCTCAGAAATATATGGTCTGCTTCGACCCTCTGCCCCATTTGCGCCCTCGGCAGGCCAGAGGCGCTGGGCTAAGGAAATCGGGAGGGATCTTACGGAAACGGAATAGCGAGATATCTACTATCGGGCTGCACATGCAGCTCGGAACGTGGCCAGCCGGGAGACGGCTGTAAAAGTAGCCACGTACTGGTACCTGACTCCGGTCCGACTGCATCGAGGGAACCCAGAGCGTAGCCCGACGTGCTGGCGGGGCTGCGACGAAGAAGGAACACTGACACACATCCTATGGGAATGCACGGAAGTACTAGTTTACTGGAGGGAGGTCTTAGATGATATAGACAGCTGCTTGGACACCGAAATCCCTAGATTCCCAGCTTATACGTTATTAGGCCTGCCTAATGGACTCACATATCCGTTGAAATCCATAAAGGGGAAGCAGATGGGGGTGGCGATGGGAGCGGCGGTACAGCATATACTTTCACTATGGGGCACACAGACCAGACCAACACACACAGGGTGGTTGCACAAACTCTGGTACATAGTGGGGATGGAACGCATTCAGGCGACACTCACAAACTCAACAGAATCCTTCCACACCATATGGAGCCCACTTCTGGCACTGTTGTCGAGGGAACTGAATGAGGTGACTTGCCCGAAGTACCTCCGCCTTCTACGTCTCACCGATAGGCCAGCTGAGGAGGGAGCCCATGGAACAACTAACTGAGGTCCTGCAGAACATAAGGCCCACTACTGGGAGTAGTCAGCACATCGGTTCGGGGGGAGGGACGGGGGGGACAGGGAGGGGGGATAGTTATTATATTAGCTCATTTGTTGGGTGTTTAGTTTTTTTGGGAGAAAACGGAGGGGGCAAACAGCCTTTCAGATGGATCACTTATCTACGCGGCCGGCCTCCGGGTTGTGGCAATAGCGCTGTGTATCGACCTCCTAGAAACGCTCTGCCGGCCAACGGATGTAGGCAGTAAGCTGTGTAGTGCCAAAATGTTTCCTTCCAATAAACATGATTTAAACATAAAACCTATAACAAAGGCGAGACCGATAGGCTATGCCAATGCTTGTTGCTGGGGCGGTCTGCTGACGAAGCAGACTGGCTTTACCTCTTGGGCCGCCGCTTTGCTGTAGTTGGCTTGCCAGGGCCTCACGTCCGGCTTGTGCCATGCTCCTCAATTTTGTGCGTCATGTCTGGTCTATTGGCCTTTCGGTGCCTGCTCCCTGTAATGGGCCAGTCTTCCTGCCAGGGGCGGATTCTCCATTAGGGCTCTGGGGCTGCGCCCCCCTGAAATTCCTTCACATTCCTGTAAATTGTAAAATAGATCTATTTATTTAGAGATACAATCGTATCTCTAAACAAATAAATGGATTTAAGTCTGGGCTATCTGTCCCAGGCTGCCTGCCCTGCCTCGCCCTGAAGCAGGAGACGGAAGCCAGGCAGTAAATCAACTTTTGGAGCTGTGATGCACGACACAGGGCTTACTGCTCTAAAGCCCTTCATAACGAATCAATGACATTGTAGTCTTTGACAGTATCTACTAGAATAGGCAAGTGACGCTGTCAGCATCATGCCTTGAGGCGTTGGAGTCTCCCTCCCTGTGTGAGATCAGCCGTCCGTCATTCCCAGGCATAGATCCCACCCTTTCCCATTAGTCACACGTAGGAGTGGATGCAAGCACTGTGAAGCATGTGTGTTTTGCTGCCTTGTCCTCGGTAATGGTAAGTGTTATAATTCTAATCTTCGGTTATGTATATTGTTTTGAGACCCCTCGCCACACTAACCTCCCCCACTATGACCCCCCAGGCCCTGGCTGCACGTCGCTGGCCCCATTACAAGTGGAGCTGCAACATTACCTCCTCGTCCATCTTCCCGTCCCATTCTTTAACAATGAGCAGCTTGTCAGCTCTACAGAAACATATTACCTCGCTGCCCTGTGCGGTCCTGGAGTCGCATTGCCAATATGCCAGTTGGCTTCTCATTTGCTGCTGAATGTCCTCCCTCTTTGGCGTTCCTCGATGGCTTCACAGCACTGGGTCTGTTGAGGTAAAACTGACGCCACTGCCCTTCTCTTTGTTCTGCCCCGAATTTGCAGCTGGTAGATGCTCTCCCTTCATTTCTGCTGCAGCCACACCTGGCCCGATTGGCCGCTTCGAATATGCCGCAGGGGTGAGGTTGACAGCTAATTGCGTGCAGTGGTTTTCATGCCGTTAATGCTTTGTGCCCCCCTTTTGTCTAGGGAAAAGTTGGTGTTCGGCACCATTTGTCACTTACTTTCTCAGGCATCTGCCCATGTTATAAAAAAACACATAAAGTGAGAGAGGCATTGTTATAAAAAGGAATTTCAAAGGGTTCAAATCCCACACGTGGTGATGACAGACAAGGCCAGTCCTTCAACTCCTTATTTTGATAAATTCTTTTATTCACAAAAAATACACAGCAGCCAACGCGTTTCACCCATGCGGGCTTCTTCAGGGCTAGTATTCTAGTTCAAAATGTATTCGGTGTGTGCTGTTCCGTAACCCCTTCAGGGACATAAGGTTTCCTGTCAACTTGGAAGTGTCACAATCTCCCGAATGGCCGTATGAAGAGGCTGGCGATTAAGCGCATATTACACTTATGTCCCTGAAGGGGTTACGGAACAGCACACACCGAATACATTTTTTATGACTCGACGACCGGAATTATACACTTTTAAAGTAGCGACTGAATTGGGCCTCCACCTTTGGGATATCTGTCTCTAAGGTGTGAACTAGAATACTAGCCCTGAAGAAGCCCGCATGGGTGAAACGCGTTGGCTGCTGTGTATTTTTTGTGAATAAAAGAATTTATCAAAATAAGGAGTTGAAGGACTGGCCTTGTCTGTCATCACCATGTGTGGGATTTGAACCCGTTGAAATTCCTTTTTATAACAATGCCTCTCTCCCTTTATGTGTTTTCTTGCTTTATTTGAAACCTTTGTCGGTGGCAGGTTTCGGGAGGTGGGCATTGGTCTATTGGTACCATATGAATGATTATTGGAGATAACTATTACAAACACAAGTAGTTGGTGCAGCATCATATACCCTGCCACCGTGTTTGCAATCTGCCCATGTTATGTCTCTAGGCCTTTCTAGGCCCTTTCTCTTCTGGTCTGAGGGCCTTCACTCAAATCACTAAATATAATGTCTTAAAATCCTTTCCCTATGACATTGAAGCTGCCTGTTTATCATATATTGTGACAATTGTGATATCACATGTGCAATGACAGCTCATTCAGCAGCCACTCTTTTAGAAACATAGTTGAAAGTCCTAAATTGTCACCTGGTAAAACATTTTCTAGTTCATTTTAAACCAGGGAATGGCTCAAGCACTCCATCCTGCTCCTGTGCACAAGTGCAGCACAGGGACATGCACCCATGAAACCAGGCTGTCTACGGTGTATGACTTATCTCAGTAACTCTCATGGTTAGTGCATGAGCGTCAGAGATCCCAGGTCAGAACCATCGCAAACATTCACCAGCAAGTATCCTACAAAATGTGTAGCCAACAAATGGCCTAATCTTTCAATGTATGAAGGATGCTTTACCCTGTATAGAAGCCACAATTGCTTCTTATGCTGTTGGAACCTTGCCCACTCTATTAGTGACCTGTTTCATCATCAGGTCCCAGCCTGGTCCATAAAAAAACCAGGATGGGTTCAGCCATGTTCCAGGGAACACTTTGGATAATCTCCTAACAGGGACCTAAATAATTAAAAAATACCTTGGAATACCTAGGTATCCCTTTATTAATGGTGTTCCCAGTATTATTAAAAAGTATAATTAGTAGGGTGTTGTGGGAATAATGTTCCCTCTGTAAAGTCGACATGTATCAGCCCTATATTTAATGACTCGTGGTATCCTAGGCTTTCATCAGGACTAAGAGATCACTGCCCCGGAATTACTATTTTGAAAAAGTCAGTCAGTTTCACCTAACTAATTCAGTCAGAACATAGATAAAACATGTAACAAGTAAGCACATGCAACATTCACAGAGCAGAAACGCCCTTCTACAACAACCTATTTGCCTTGGATCCCTTATCTAGGGAACATATGTGTCCCATAGGAGGAGGGCGGACATGCCCCTTGTAGGAGGCTGGCTTAGTATATGGTGCACACTTATTCAAGTGGTGCACCTTGCACTAATCCAGACAACCCTTATAGTGATTTTAGTGGTCTTTGATAACCATAGAAAGCTCTCAAAGTGGTAGCTGCGGAGAGCAGCCTTCATGCTTATCTTGAAGGAGTGTTAAGCAGCTTGTTTAACCAGTTTAATCAGTGGTGTAAGTTAGTTGAAAAGAAACCACACAGTGTTTAGCAAAAATAAGTCTATTTATTACAACACAATCACTAATCACACTGGTATATCTCTTACCTGGAGATATCAACATTTTACACAAAAATACCTCAAAAGCAATCAGGTAAGTAGCACACAATACAGCGACCAAACCATCTATTAAGAAAGTGGAATGCGAACCGCTAACAGAGTCGGGACTTGGACCAGAAGGCTCAGAGGAGCTGGGGACACAAGAAACCACCCAGGGTACGTACCCAGGAAACCCCCAGAGGCTGTGTGCAGAGTGGAAACACAGCGGCATGTCCAATAGAAGTCAACGGGGAAGTCGTGGTTGCAGTTCTGAAGAAAAAGGACCCTTCCCAGTGCTCCATGAAACATGGTTGAACCCATCCTGGTTTTTAGAGACCACCCAATTATGAAGTATGCCACTAATTGAGTGGGTGAGGGTCAAACAACAAAAGAAGCAATTACGTCTTCTATACAGGGCAATCATCCATCATACATTGAAAAATTAGGCCATTTGTTGGCTACACATTTTGTATAATTCTTGCTTGTGAGTGTTCAGTTCAAGTGGGACGATGTATCCTACTTATTTCCTCTGTTCCCCCTTCTTAGTGGCTAACCTCTGTTACCCACTAAGAGATAGTGAGGTTACCCAGAACCATCATTGCACATTTCTGAGCTGTACTGTCTGCCACGCCTGTACAAACTGAGGAGTCTGCCAGGTTTACTTAAGTTAGTTTATTTAGGTTAGTATGTAGGGAGGACAATTTTTTTCAGAAACAAGTGCTCTGCTCAATTCTGCGACTGTGAGCAATTACAGAACACGTCAAGATCCGGTCCCACCGGCCAAATCAAGAACAGTTGTGCTGAATCAGGAAAGAGCCGAGCACCTGTTTTTATGTATCTGCATACCTTTAAATCGGAATTTCGCAAAGT
This sequence comes from Calotriton arnoldi, assembly GCA_963921515.1. Taxonomy (NCBI): domain Eukaryota; kingdom Metazoa; phylum Chordata; class Amphibia; order Caudata; family Salamandridae; genus Calotriton; species Calotriton arnoldi. Next base: position 2,873,469 of record CAWUFW010001355.1, read on the forward strand.
TAATGCATAAGCTGCAAAACAACTAAGTTCGGAAATAGAGAGATGCAATCACAGTAAAATTTTACCAAGGTGTGCTTTCTGCAATTCATGAATTGATTCGGAGAAATTCAGAGTTAACTTTAGACGCTGCAAATACATAAAAACAGATGCTGTGCTCTGTGCTGAGCAGCACAGCTGGCCATGATAAGGCCAATAATCCCCCATAATTCCTCCCTGCTGTTTGATAAATTATAACTCAGAACTAGAAATAACAGTGCTCCTTTTCCCTCGTAATGGTATGGAAGCACAATAAACAATAAAGGGCAAACCATTGTCCACTCTGTGTAGAACAAAAGCAGGGTGAGCATTAACTGTCATGTAGCTTCACTTTACAGATGAAATACAATAAGGGATCAGACGTGTTGTATTCAATATACATTATATACTTAGAGTGGGCTTTGGGACAGCCCCTCTTCCTTATGGTTGGAAAGCTCTGTTGTTCATCTCAGTTGCCTGCTTTTGATTTCATGACTTTGCTACTTATTCTTGTGTATTTTCTGCTAAGGAGTATTTCAGTCTCTGAGTCTTCTTATTGGATACGTTATATCCTTCCACTAGGTACTTGAGGAGAGTCTTTTTTTATTTGTTATTGAACACTCCATGGAAATGCATGTCTTTCCTAGCAGTCTCCCCTTTTTACCCAAGATTTCCCGCAATGCATACGTATGCGCCTTGATGCACGCATTTGTATGGCAGTGCCAAAAATCTTTGGTAAGTCTAATAGCTCAGTCTTTTTAAACCTGAGACATATGGGTTTTGCCAATGCTTGTTCAAATTACATGGCACCCTCAGACTGCTTCAAAAATAAAATACTTCTCCCATTGAAGTATTTTGTAGAATAATGTAGTAATGTACCCCATATTAAAATATATTGTAAGACTGTTATAAATTCTCTCAGAGTTTGGTACCATTATAAATCACTTCTACCTAGTGTGCCAATGAACTCATCAGTGACTTGAAATATCCTTCCAGTCTGCAGCTGGCAGTGACTTATTATACATATACGTCTAGTAGTGCCATCACAACTTAACAATTATATTATAATTCATCTGTTGTGGCATCATAGTGTTGAATAGTGAATATCACTTTTTCTGCATCTAAAATATACTTATCTAGAGAAACTGACAGATGGGGCTCGGGTTGATCCTGTCTGCTGACACTGGCGGTAAGTTAGGCTGTGGGAAGGGGGGGCTGAGTGGAGGGGGTGGTGCACGGCCACTTAGGGTGGTATATGGCTTGGTTCCTGTGGCTGGCACATGAGAGAACTTAAACTGATGAGAGAGTTAGCGGGGTTCTGGCGGTCCCCGTGAGTGTTCGGTGTTCTCTCACGTGTGGCGTGAGTGCGGTGTAGAACCTAAAGTTGGCGTTCTATGGGAAAGGAACCCTGGGGCCGTGGATGGCGGTGAAAAGGTTTTTAGGGTACACTGTGATTTTTGGATAAGCAGTCCCAGTGGGGACTCATACCGAGTGGTTCTGGGAGGCGATAACCTGAGACGCTCCAGTGTACGGCCACACGTTAATCAGTCTATTTGGGGTCTTGCTCAAAGCTGTGAAATATCAATGCAATATGAAAGTATGCATATTGTCTCTTCTATAGGTGACTGGCGGCGTCTCTGTACAAGTTCCCCCTTTTGGCCTACTGATAGGTGTTCACCCGGTGGCCAGATGGTAACTATCTTCCTATCAGCCTAAAGTAGGGGGTAGGGTGACTTGAATCACGATTTGAATTATATATATTTGTTGATGTTGTCTGTCCACCTTCATATTTTCTCTTGATATACAGGTCCGGTGCACATATAGATGTAAGATGGTCCTCATGCCCTGATGAAGTTGCCAGTAAGTTTGGGGTGGCAATGAAACATGTCAGCCATTCTTCTTAAAATGGTCTAAACATGGCAGTTTGGTTTTAACCCCTTCGGTGCTTATGACGAGACCAGCTCGTCATGAGTCACAGTGGAGCTGTGCTCATGACGAGCTGGTCTCGTCATAACAGGTGCGCACCACCCACGCGTGATTAATTCCCTGCCTGTGCGGGAGAATTAATGAGTGGGCGGGTTTGTGACGAGACCAGCTCGTCATAAGCACAGCTCCACTGTGACTCATGACGAGCTGGTCTCGTCACGAGCACCGCGGTGCCGCATTCACCCCCCCGCACCCGCGGGGGAATTACCCCCGCAGCGAAGGGGTTAATCATGAGTGTGGGCAGAAAAATTAAAGACGAATGCTAAGTGCAGCACATAACTCATTTTTAAAATCTTTATTTTTTTTGCGAGGAAGAATTTTTGCCTTGCCATATGAGGACCTAGGGAGGTTCTGTGATGTGTGACATATCCAGTAGAGACACTTAGACACACACACACAACATTCTTCTGACCTTGTTTGAGTATTGGTTCCTCCGTTTTTATAGGAAAGTTGCCAATGATGATAAAGTGTGCAAATTAATGAAAACCTGCCAATTGGCTCCTGGTTGGTTGTTTCCATGAGGCACTTCCTATATTTTTGAATTATTATTTCACATAGTCTCCCCGTGGACTGGCGTGGTGATTCTTGGGCATTGAACTTATTTTAAATGCAAAACACACATAGGGGGTGTTTCTGGATGGATACTAGAACAGTACCTTCCCTGAACAGATGATTGGGGGGGTCCCCTAAATGAAGAAGTTAGTGTGTTGACTGTACCAAGGGTTTTGTTGCATGTACCAAGGGGGTTTGTTGCAGATGATCGAGAAGAAAGGAGGCTGGCCATGGAGGAGAGGAAACTGACCCATGAGCTCAACCTCAAACAGCTGGACATTAGAGCCCTACAAACGGGGTCCAGCACCACCAATGGTGGCAGCATACCTTCGGTGTGCACTCGTGAGTCCAGAGTCCGGATACTAAAGGATTTGGTGCCCAGTTATGTGGTGGTGGGTGGCATAGACAAATAGTTTGCAGCCCATGCTTGATATTTGTTTTCCAGAGTGGCACCAACAACTGGTTGATAGCAAGTTTACTGACCCCAGGAAACGTGCTGAGTAGCCAGATATCGGGTCAGCACCAGAGTGTCCAAAAAGACATCGGGGGGGGGGGGGACTCCCAAAAGGGTGGTCAGGCATTCACACCAGAAGAAGGAGGAGGGATATAAAAAGACAGAGTTCTCTAAAGGACCCCAAAATAACTAACAGGGGAAAGGGTCTGGTTCTTATTCCCAATCTGGCCACCAGAAGAAAAACTACCCTGACAAAAGTCATCAGCCCATCAAGTGCTGTGAGTGCCACGAGTATGGACACTACGAAGGGGATCCCAAGTGTACAAAAAGAGCATCACCTCCCACTAGAGGAAAGAATCCTCCGGTGGCTAGTGTCTTGCTGGGGGAGTAATTTGTTCCAGTTAATGGAGGGGAAATTAGTGGGGTTACCCTAGTGTCCCTGGGTGACAGTGAGATGGTTCCTACGATTTATGTGTCCTCAAATACTACTAAGTATAGGCAATGATTCACCATCAATTGGCAAGGTGTTGAGGCTCTGAGGGATACAGGTGCCAGAATGACTATGGTAATGACCAGAGCAGACCAGAGCAGGTGATTCCAAATGCATCCCACCAAGTTGTGGTGGCTGACAACAGAGAGGGTCACTATCCAGTGGGGGGTGAATGGGAGGGTCAGGTCTTCTGAAAGTTGCCGTGAGCCCTGCCATGCCTGTGGACTGTTTGTTGGGTAATTACTTTGACCTCACTATCTGGAAGAAAGTAGAGCTCATGGGGCGAATTTGGAGTTACCTGATTGGATCTGTGCAGCGACAAGATCCATGGCTGCCCAGGATGGGAGTCAAAAAGGGCTGGAGCCTGGAACAATGGTCCAGCCAGCTGCTAAAAAGGGGAAATGCAGAGGACATGGAGAAACCACCCCCTGAGTGTCTTCCCAGTGAGGTGGATGGGGCACCTGTGGTGGCCCCCCCGGAGCCCACTGATGAGGGCACCTTTGTTGACCTGCCTACACTTGCTGGATGGCATGTAGAAGAAGGACCCACCAAGGAGGAGTTCTGTAGGGCACAAAGGGAGTGTTCAACCCTTGAGGGTATGAAGAAACAGGCTGAAACCCGAGCAGCAGGTGATGTCTCTGGGAGTTATCTCATTTACCAGGAGGACAACCTCCTTTACAGTGAGCCTAAAGCTCCTGTGCATGGGACAACAAGGGCCTTGGTGGTCCCCCAATGATACAGGGCCTTCCTACTGGAGCTGGCTCATGAGATTCCCCTGGCAGGACACCTGGGCCAAGACCATTGAGAGGCTTGTCTCACACTTTTATTGGCCCAGGAACAAGAATTCCTCAGATGCATTCTGCAGGACTTGTGTAACCTGCCAGGCCAGTGGGAAGATAGGGCAGAGGCTGAAAGCCCACCTTAATCCCTTGGCTGTCGTTGGCACACCCTTTGAGCGGGTGGGCATTGACATTGTGGGGCCTATGGATCCCCAGACTGCATCAGGCAACAGGTTTATCCTAGTTCTGGTGGATCATGCCTAGGTACCCAGAGGCAATCCCTCTGAGGACCATGACTGCTCCTGCAGGGGCAAAGGTCATGATGGGGAATTTTACCCGAGTAAAATGTCTGCATACATGCTGTCAGTGTGGAAGGAGTGTGGGGTAACCTACAAGTTCTCCACTCCCTACCACCCACAGACAAATGGGCTTGTTGAGAGATTCAACAAGACCCTGAAGGGCATGATTAGAGGCCCACCTGAGGCCCTGAGGAATAAGTGGAACATCCTCTTGCCATGCCTCTTTGCCTACAGGGATGTACACCAGAAGGGAGTGTGCTTCAGCCCATTTGAGCTTCTGTACAGGCACCCTGTTAGAGGACCTCTGAGTTTGGTGAAGGAGGGTGGGACAAGATCCCAGGAAAATTCCCCAGGATGTAGTGAGTTACATGCTGGCCTTCAGAAGCCAAATGGCTGAGTTGTGGAAGCAAGTCTGACAACTTAGAAGCCAGTCAGGCTGTAATGTAAGAGTGGTATGAGCAAAATGCTACCACTGTGGAGTTGCAGCCTGGGCAGAAAGTGTGGGTTATGGAACTTGTGGGACCCGGGGCCCTCCAGGATTGCTGGACTGGGCCCTTGGAGGTGATTGAGAAGAAAGGTAAGGCCACCTACCTGGTGGACCTTAAGACCCCCAGACAAACCCACAGGGTGCTACATATTAATCACCTCAAACTCCACTTTGAGAGATCACCATGCTGTTGGTGACAGATGGAGAAGAGGAGGAGGAGAGGGAACCTCTCCCTGACCTCTTGGACTCCAAGGAGAAAGATGGGTCTGTGGAAGGAGTAATCCTTTCCCCCAGCCTAACTCATGAGCAGCAGAGAGACTGCTGCCCAAGTATTGCCTGATTGCGTGCCCCAAGGAAAATATGTGTTTTGGCATGGTCCATATTATGGAAGGGTCTGTAGAAGCATCTGTGACCAGCTTCTATAATACCAAAGTGCCACATGGGTGCAAGTGTCTGTTGTGCCTCTGGGGTACCACCTCCAGGTGGTTGTAGACTCACTATGTCCCACGAAATGCCTGCGCACCATCTTACCCTGGCTATCACATTCACCCATGAAGACTGTGCCCTAACATGGTTAAGCTTCCATCAGCCACCAAGGGCCACCGAAATAGAGGTCACTCTGCTTCATTGTGAACTGCTGACAGCTGTAGTTCGGAACTGACTATAATCTCCCAAGGGACACCATTCTCTTACTTGTGTGAGCACAGCTCAACTGGCATTGCACCAACAGATGATAACTTCATTATAAATCATAATAATAAAAACAATTTTATCCTGTTTATCTATATTTTCATGGAACAAGACCCTTGTGAGAACCTGCTTATATTCTATTACATTCCTATCATTCCAGGTCCTGAATAAAGGTGACTATCTGTAAGGAATAGCATCCTACTATCTCTGCCTTTACTGTTTAGTGTGATCACAAACAAATTTCTGTAATGGATTACATTTCACAAACTGGATGGACTCTGGTGGAGACATAAATCTATGATAAATTTCCTATAGACGAGTTCAGGCAGCATTATCATTCAATTCTATAGTTACTCGTGGTAATATTTAGGGATTCCATGCTGCTGTTATTATATATGTGAATTATTTGCAAGTCAAATACACTGATATTACAATTTCTGCAAGTAGCAAATGGTATTTAATCAGCAGGAACTCCTACCTATTGAGCACGTATCTTACTACTTTGCTATTTTGGTTTCTTAAGATCAGTTATGGAGCCACCGTACCGCTGTTGAAAGACAAACAAAATTTCCCATCCTTCTTTCGTACAATGCCTAATGACGAAGTCCAGTCCAGGGCTATTGCTTTGCTGGTGGCTCGCTACAAATGGAACTGGGTGGGAATCCTGGCAGAGGAGAATGACTATGGTCTACAGGGCAGCCAGATCGTGAAAGAAGAGTTTGCGAGAGAGGGCATCTGCACTGCATTCTACGACACTTTACCTACTGTGTATTCCAGCCGGAAAAGCGAACGTATTATAAACACCATCAAAACCACCAGGGCCAATGTGATTATCATATTTTCTTCTGATGACAGCCTCTTTCCATTTATGGAAGATTTTTCAAAGCAAAACATTACCAGGAAGATTTGGATTACTAGTGACGGGTGGTCTGTTTCTCCCATATTTGGCAGCCGAGACTTATGGCAAACCCTTCAAGGCACCATTGGTTTGGTAGCTTCAAGAGGAGATATGCCTGGCTTCAGAGAACATGTGTATGGCATGCACCCTGATACCGCTGTAAGCGATATCTTCATCCATGAGTTCTGGGAGGATATCTTTGCGTGCAGGTGGCCATAAGTGAATCATACAACTGATAAGTCAAACAAGAGAGCCCTTACTTGCACAGGATCGGAAGACCTCCACAATGCATCTAACTCTTTCTTTGATTTTCTGAATCTTAGAAACACATATGCCACCTACAATGCAGTGTATGCTATTGCTCATGCCCTACAGGACCTGGACACTTGTCAGGATGGAAAAGGGCCTTTTGTTGATGGGGCATGTGCAAGTCTTACTAAGTTTGAGCCCTGGCAGGTAAGTCTAACAATAAAAGTGCACAAACATGTGTTGTAAGCCTACAGTATCTCTATAACAGTGCACACAAACTAATTAACTGTATTTGAGGAACTCACAATATTCTCTATTTTATAAGACAGTTATTCGAATGCATATTTATATGTATGCGATTACTGCTGATGTCATAGTGCACATGCTAAAAACATAGTGGCATACTGTAAGATCTACTTATAGTTTTGCCAATGATAATATGAATTTGTTGATATTGCTTTTCTTTTTTTAAAATAGTACAGTTGTTAATCATAGCTCACAAAGGCCATGCTCTGACAGGCACTTTATGACCTTGAAATTAACAGTTTACTGGCATAATTCCTGGATCACTCAGATAATGGAACCTCGTAACGTGATGCTGTGTGATTGACCTAGGCCTGTTTGTGGCTGAAGAGAAGGTAAGAGCTTGCACTGATAAACAGCCTCTTCATAGGGCCCATCTAGTTGCCTGGGTGGAGGAATTATTTGGAATTGATTCTGACACCATAACCAGGCCTGATAAGGATTATGGCTGTACAGGAGATGTTGATTCAGAGGCCCATAGTCTGCTTCTTCCTTTTACTCAAATACTGACTGTTATTGTGACCTACATAATTCTAGTGATCTGAATACCTCACCAGAAAGGGACCTCTCTTAACTGTCTTGCACTGCCACAGAGGAAGTGTCCTCTTTTACTGCAGATGCTCTAGAGCTCACTTTTCTGTATGAGGAGCAAAGTCCAACATTCAGACAGTAATTTTGCAGTCTGTCTGATCAGCTGTTAAGTTCTGGCTTCCTTTTAACAAGCTACTTGTGGAATTTGTCTTGGCTGCATGGGAGAGGCATTTCTTGGGATTAAGCAGTTCCCAGGCAAATTGTCAGACACCATAGGTCTGGTGCGGATGATTCTAGGTTTGGGCCTCACGCTCATGCTAGAGAGTCTGTTGGTTCAGGTTTCATCCTCCAAGAAAAACCCTAATGCCAAATGATACAAGATCTGATCTCCTGTATCCCATTTGTCACAAGATTATCACTTCAAGCAGCCTTATGTTCTGGTCAGCACATGCCTGGGGGTTATGTCCACGTTTTGTTGGAACTAGCAAAGCTCGCAATGGTAAGTCTACTGTAACACATGAAGAAGGCTCCTCTTTGGAACGGTACAGGATAGCAGAGCTATAGCTCACTTGCTTGATCTTGCAACGCCAGTGCATGAGTTCCATATGTAACACAGGACATTTTAGGGCTATTCTAGAATGCAACAGTCCTAAAAAAAGGGAACCTGCTCAGCCATTTTAGATCCCTCTGCAAATGTATCATTCTTTTCGAGGCAGGAGTGGGTCTAGGGGTCATCTTCACCAGCAGCAGGTCCACTTAGAGGTGATCTTTTCCAGACTGGGGTTTCCATTTGTGGATCTCTTCACCACATCCCAGAACAGAAAGAGTCCCAAGTCGTATGCCATTTACTTCCCACTGAATGGTTTTGGGATGCCCTCAGGTTTAGCTTGTCTCAGGGCCTTCTGTATTCCTTCCACAATTTCACTCCTGTCAAATGTACAGTAGAAGATGCAGGAAGATGGAACACAGCTGACTCTGATTGCCTCAGACTGGGTGCAGAGGATCTAGTAAACTGATCTGTTGGCACTCAGCCACCTCTATCTCTCGCACCCAGAGTGGACCTTCCATCACATCATGATGATCAGGTCTTCCACCACAGTCCCCATGGAATGAGGCTGTACACATGGAGATAAAGTGATGCAAATTAAAGTCCTTTTACCGGATATCACCTTGGTGGCCAGGAAGCCTGCTACCAAAATCCATCTGTGCAAGTTTCTAGATCAAGTTTGTTCAGTGGTGCGAGTCAGAGAGCCTCAACCCTTTTAGATCTTACCCTTTAGACATCTTGCAACTTGTTTTGCCCCTTGCTGAGGTGGAGTGGCAGGTGTTACTGTTAGCGGCTAGCTGGTGACCCAGTCTATAATGACCTGTCTACCAGATCAGTTTTTCCAGTTTATAGATCAATTTTGTTTATTCAACCTTCCCAGTTTAGATTGCCCTTTTTTGCTAAAAGGCCTGCTTCACCTTTTTGATCTGACTCTCGCTTTCTCTCACTCAGTTGATTGTTCATGAATGGTATTTAAATCCAGCATTTGTGGTTTTTTAATGGCATCCCTGTTCGAGGCAATGCACAGTTGCCCCAGATACCTTCTTACACTGAAGATAGTTTTGCTGGTGGCAATATCTTCAGTGCATTGAGCCGTAGAACTTCAGGCTCTCTCAGTTTTCCCACCTCTCACAGATTTCTACCTGGATATGTTGTTCACACCAAAGGGGTTTCTGCATTTCATATGGTCCAGTCTATTGCCCTTTGATCTTTCTTCACTTCTCCAAATTCCACCAAGGAGGAGGAGCAACTGCATAGGATGGACCCGAGTTGTACAGTGTCCCACTATATCAACTGCACTTTTCATGACAGAGTGGATGATCAGCTCTTTGTGGACTTAACCAGTGCTAAGAAGGGCAAGACAGTGACCAAATACAATATTTCAAGGTGTGTCATTCCAGGTGGCATTCAGGCCCATTCCTCTAGAGCCAAGGCTGCCATCCTGGCTGCTTCTACATGCCTCCTAGTTGTAAACATCTACCAGGCAGCAACATGGTCATCTTTGAATACATTTGACAAGTACTACTGCCTCATGTCTCAGATACACTGTAATGGGCAATTTGCCTGAGCTCTGTTGCATAGCTTCCTTGGTTAACTGTCACTACTGTGAGTAAGTGAGGAACTTGCTGGAAGATGTATCCATCAGAAGAAAATGTTCCTTATCCCCTTTCCCTGCAGTGTTAGTGCTGTGAATAATAAGATCCCATCTTATGTGCTGTATTTGCCGCTGTCCTCAGTCTTTCGGTTCTTCGCTACATGCTTGTTGTGGGACACAGAAAATGTTGCAGGAACTGATATCAGTGCACCAGTGATGCCTAATATTAAAAAATTTTGTTATTCTTGGAGGTAGAGTCGAGGCTGGGGTAGCATGGCACTACACTGTGGCAATAGGAAGCTATTGCTGGGGAAATACGTTTCTCAACCACCCTAATGCTTGGTAGGATAATTCAAAAGGTTAGAAATCTGCAAGGATATTGTTAACAAAGGAAAATAACTATTTTATTCGGACAAACCTTTGTTATATGTGCCTTCAGGATAGGCCTTTGGTATGTCTGTTACATTTACAGATGTAATTTACAAATTGCATAAAGCGTGCATAACGTTTACTTTCTATTTGAGATACCTCAATATCTATTGTGATTAATTCAAGCGTGAGTTAGCATACTGCTGTCCACTCACTTTGTGAAAGTAATAACCATCATTGTTGACAAATTTGACACTGGACCTGCCCTCCTCCCGCATCATCAGCTAATTTGTTTGTTATCAGTCTCATATGATTGGAGTGCGATCGATCTGTGGTGAGGTACTTTCCTGAAGAATATGAAGACTTTTGGGAGCAACAGATGGATCAAACTCAAAGTGTTCTGAGGAAACATAGTCCAACATGTCCTTGACACTAAATAGGGAATTGTTGCTTGGGATTATTTATTTAAGCCCTTGCACAATTTAAACTGCTTCCATGAAAATTAAAACCTCATATTTCAGACTCGAGCACAATTCCTAAATAATTACACCTCTTTGTCATGTATCTTAAATCAGTCCTGAATGCCTTCAGGGGTAGAATACCACATAATTCGATTTTGCATGGATATTGTACAACTGGTCCTGTACACTCTGGGCCCTAGTCACAAAAATGTTTAAATCTTTGTAGGCATGTGTGTACCTTCAGACCTTCAGAGATTAACTATAGTCCCAGGCATGCACGAAGATTTACTTGTAACTTTTGGAATGTACCCACGAAAATGTATTCACAAAAGGTTTGTCTGTTTCAATTTTTTTCTAGCTCTATGTGAAGTGCCTAATATGTAAAAAATAATGAAATAAATAAATAAGTGCCCGGGCCCAAGCTGTTTCACAGGAGGCCACTGCAGCTTGACCACCTAACCAGTGAGCAAAAATGCGGCTGCCACCCTTACCTATAAATCACTGTATGTCAACAAATGTGACAATTTGGATTATTCCTTGTCACTAAAGCTGTAAGAATGGCCTAGGCGAGGTACAATTATTTTAATTTTTTGTGCTACATTTCTTTATTGAGTTTTCTAAAACATGATAATATCACGGTATATTACATATTAAGTGTCAGATAACCAATGAGATCTGATGAGACTGACGTAAGAGAAATCTTCATAGCTAGCACACACAATTAATACCCAGTGGCAGTCGGCACTGGGTAGTTATAGTTAGAATTGTTTTTCGATAGGAACTGCATTTTTTGTGTTGCTAATAATTTTGTCACCGTTTGACGAATCTCCATGAAACGTTCCAGAAAAGTGCTACATTTTGAATAGTTTGTGCATGGAAAGTTTCGTGGTGATCCATCAAGCAGGGGCTGAGAAAAAAGGGGGTCCCAAATCACGTTTTCTCCATTTATTTTCCCATAGGAACTTTAAACAGCCTAAACCGCTGAACAAATTTACATCAAATTTCATAGAGAGATAGATCTTGGTCCAAAAAACAGTGCTTTTTGTGTTTCGGTCGAAGTTCATTCAGTAGTTTTTGAGCAGTTAATGCTCAAAAACTTTGCATATCTTGGGATGCAGAGCCTCCGTGAATCCCGACAGATCTCAAGCTGAGATCTGATTGACTACCCCAACTCAACTAGGAAGTGGTGGAAGCCATCTTAGGACTCAGACTCCTGAGTCCTAAATTTAAAAAAAAAAGAAACATAAGGGGGAAAGGTAGGGATACCCTGACCCCCTAGGCCTGGTGGTGGGGTCTACCTGTGGCCAAAAACATTTTTTGTTTAAATTTTGCAGCAAATTCGCAAAGGTTCCGCAAATCTGCTGCAAAATTAAAAAACAAGCAAAGGCTCCCACGCTTGTTTAAACAAAAAAAAGCAAAACACCGGGTCGGATCCGGGGGAAGGGAGGGGGGGTTTATTTTTTGGTTGAGGGTGGCATGTAGCCCCCTCCCTGGGCTGTTTTCGGCCCCAGTGACCCCATCCCCCAGGGCCTAATATCTTTTTAAGGGGGTGGGGGCATGCGGCCCCCCTCCTCAGGCCAAGTTTGGCACCAGGGACCCCATCTCTCAGGGCCCGACGTATTTGTTAAAGGGAGCAGTGGCCATGCGGCCCCCCTCCCCCAGTCTCTAAATGCCCCCGGAGACCCCATTCCCCAGGGCCCAATGTCTTTTTCGGGGGTGGGGGCATGCGGCTCCCCTCCCCAATTTTGGCCCCAAGGACCCCATCTCTCGGGCCCAATGTATTTTTTTAAAGGGAGCAGTGGCCATGCGTCCCCCCTCCTCGAGATTCTAAATGCCCCGGAGACTCCATTCCCCAGTGCTGCTAAACCTTTGAAAAGGGAGGGGGGGCACGCAGCCCCCCTCCCTGAGCCATTAATGGCCCTGGGGACTGGCTCACTAGCTATGTCCCGGGGATCCCACCCCTGGGACATAGCAGGTTCCCTGCCTGCACCTGCACAGGCAGGGAAACCTGTGTTTGCTCCCACTTGGCAGGAGCATTTTCAAAACTCCCGCCACATGGGCGCAAACACAAAGTCTGCTCTCAGCTGGCAGAAACTTTGAAAAAGCTCCTGCAAGCTGAGAGCAGACTTTTGATCAGTTTCCCTGCCGGCACTGTCACAAGTAGGGAAACAGATGAAAATATTGCTTCTGCCCAGAGGGATCAGCATTACTAGCTGCTCCCTCTGGGCAGGAGCAATGCCGGCTCCTGCAGCATGCAGAGAGCTAGCAGAGGCCGCAGGGGCTCCCACCACAGTCCCCAACGAATATATATATTGGGGGTGCCCTGGTTGGGCACCAGGCCACCCTCCTTTTAAAAATGCGGGCTTGAGCCTAACAAGGCTCGGGGAGGTGTGCCACGCAGCCCCCCTCCCCTTTAAAATAAAAGAACGGCCCTGGGGGATGGGATCCCTAACAAGGCTTGGGGAGCGGTGGGGCATGTGGCCCCCTCCCCTTTATTTTAAGTAGTGGCCCTGGGAGATGGGGTCCCCAGGGCCTAATATTGCAGAGGTGTCCGACATATTGTCTTCAGTCAATCTCGCCTTGGGCTTATTGGCAACTGCTTCAGAGAATAATAACTATCTGGAGGGCTTGGCTTAGACATGGGTGGACAATGAGATGACACTTTCTCCCTCGGGGGGGACCAGCGATCGATGTCAGAGGTTATCACTATTCCTCGTTCCAACTCAGCATTGTGATTGGTTAGGATTCCATTTATGCAATACCAGGTCTACTTTCCGTATGCTATGTCCTGGTAATGAGACTCGCCTGTCTATGAATGATTACCAGGAGATTGGGAAGTGAGGATTTGTGTCCCCAATTCAGCAGTGATGATTGAGGGCACTTTCTTCATAATAAGTCTTGTCTAGGAAGGCCTACTTCCTGGAAATTGTAATTATATGGAGCCTCTCTAGGGTACTCAACATTAGGAATTGCCCACGAGCTAGAGACTGCAAAGTACACACCTGTATCCTTCTGGAACAATGCCCTTTTATACGGCCTTGCACCACTTCAAGATGGCTACCCTGAAATAATGGGTAGTTGTTGTGACGCGATGATGGCACAGAGACCGAAGTTCTTTCATGAAAATACTTTTATTTTTATAGTACAATAAAGGCCCTCAAGCCAACACCACAGAAATGAAGTAACTCAAGCAACATCTAAATCGTTATGCCGATATTCCACACATAACCCCTTTGAAAGGAAGCTTAGAATTCCATGTAATTATGACGCATGAAATTTAAGCATTCCAACACATGCACATACTTACCCCATGCAACACCTCCTTACCCTTGCAAAAAAAAAAAAAGTGATAATAAAAAAAAATTAAGAATATTTGTCCAAAATAAGAATTGCAGTTTTGCTCCAACGAAACATTTTTTCAATACAAAATGTAATCATTCAACTTAGCAGGTAACACTATTTTTCTTCTGTTATTAACCATTACGCTATTTTGCTGTGCTTGCGAATTCGCATTTTCTATTTGAACTTCCTCACAGGATTCATGTGTATCACAATTTTCACACACATCGAAATTTTCACCTACAGTGGTATCCCTCTCTTGTTGATCCAATACATTGTCGACACATTGACACTGTTCTGTATTAGATATATTTACAAAATTGCGCACATTAAGCTCATCTTCATCATCTTCTTTGCTACCAAACAAAAGTTCCTAATCAGGTATAAGTAATACAACTGTACTCTTATTCCACCATCCCTTTTCTTTCAGTAACACTGCACTATCAGAAACTCTAATGATCTGTTTAGGCGGATATTATGCAGAGCTCCCTTTCTGTACTTTCATCGGTTTCCTAATCAGCACCAGGCCTGGGTGTAGTTCGGAGTTTTGTTACGCCGAACTCCGTGAAGTTACAAAAAAACTCCGCGAAGTTCCGCGAGTGGCGGAGTGCAGAGCGAACTGCAGTTTGTGCTGGTATTCCTGCTGCTCGGGTAGAAATTCTACCCGAGCGGCAGCTCGCGCTCGCAAACTTACCGTTCGCGATCGCGAACTTACCATTCGCGATCGCGAGCGGGTAAGAAACTCCGCTGCACACCGCAAAGTGGAGTTTTGCACTCCGCGAGCTCCGCGGAGTGCAGAAAACTCCGCGAACAGAGCGAAGTTCACTGCCCAGGCCTAACCAGCACCCAATCTCCAACAGAGAAATGTTTGGGTTTTGTTCTGTGTAAATTATCATGGTAAATTTTGTCCTTAAATTGTTTCTGTGTCAATTTTTCCTTTACCTTTAAATCTACATCTTTTATTTGTCTGACACAATTTGATTGTTTCCTTACCTTAGGAGTCAATAAAGTACAACCATCTCTCCCTCTCATCAAGAAGAAAGGAGTATGTTTCGTAACTGAATGTGGTGTATTGTTATAGCTTGAAACTTTTTCTCTCCAAAAACTTGGCACACTTAAATTTGACGCTAAAGCCATTTGAATGCCTTCTTTTAGATACCTGTTGACTCTTTCTACCAGACCATTAGACAAGGTACTATACAGTGGTGTTTTTTCTTGTTTTATACCATTCTTGGTAAGATACTCCATTATTTTCTTTAAAATAAGCTGTGTTCCGTTGTCCGAAACAATGATGTTTGGAAATCCCTCTACTGCAAAAATTCTCCTTAAATAATCAATAACGTCTTCAGTTGTAATACAAGCACTAAACTCATAATGTATCCACTTTGAGTAATAGTCTGTGAGTACCATTAAATAACGCATTTCTTCTGTAAGAGCATTAAACGGTGCCGCAAAATCTAAACGTAGTTTTAACCATGGACCGTCTTGTATAGTGACCAAATGCATTTCTTCTTTACTGATTCTCCAGTGTTTATCAGATCTCACGCACTCTACACAGTTGTCAATACTCTCATCAACATCCGTGTCCATTCCCGGCTGCCAGTAGTGTTTTCGTAGCAATCTCTTGGTAGCAGTTGCTCCAGGATGTTCACAATGAGCTAATTTCAATAACTTCGTTCTTAAGATGAATGGTGGATAAACATATTGCGCCTCACTAGTACTTCTCTCTCCATACTCAGTTTATCTACTTGTATATACCTTTTCATAGTTTGATCTAAATTTCGAACAGGTGGCCAACCATTCATCACATACTCAGAAACCTGCTGTAAAACTGTGTCTTTTTGCATCGCCTCGTTCCACTCTTTCTCTATTATTACTCCCTCGCAGTAATCAATGGCATCTACAACTGTAACAACACATTCATCGTCCAATGAAATCACTTCCTCTTCAACATCCAAAATTGGCGTTCTTGATAGCCAATCTGCTCACCTATTCAAACCTCCTGCGATGTGTCTAACCTCAAAATTGTATTCTTGTAACCTAGAAATTACTTGGATCAATCTGGATGAAGCTGTAGCAGCAGTGCCCTTGCCACAGCCATCAAACATATAGATTAAAAGTTTGTGATCAGTAACTATTTCAAAACTTTTGCCCTGAAAGTAGCTCCTCAATTTCTCAACAGCCCAAACACTAACCAAAACCTCCATTTCTATTGTGCTGTATCTTTCCTCAACTTCTTTTAAACCTCTTGATATCAATGCCACGGTATATTCTTTACTGTCTACCACTTGACAAAAGACAGCCCCTAAACCGATACCACTGGCTTCAACCGTAATTATGTTCCTACCACAAGGATCGTACGGTATGAGTGCTGGTGCCCTCAAAATTGCTTGCTTGACCTCCTCAAATGCTTTGTCTTGGTCTTTCTCCCATTTATAATCTTTTTTTCTAAGCAACATTCTTAATGGCTCCACAAGGAATGCATAACCATGTATGAAACGAGTATAATACTCACTCATTCCTAAAAATGATTTCAAAGCTTCTTCGGTTTTGGGAACAGGTGCCTTCCTGATTGTCTTAACCAAATCATCCTTAGGTTTAATGTCAGCTGCTGACACTATGTCCTAAATTTTCAACTTCTGTTTAGAAAAATTTACATTTGGATTTGCTTACGGTCATACCTCTGCTTTCGATGATACTTAAAACTCTATCCAATAATTCATTATGCTCCTTCACAGTTTTAGCATGGATCATAATGTCGCCCTGAAAGCTCTGTACCCCCTGCATACCATCAAATAAAAGGCCCATTAACTTTCGGAAAATGCTGGCAGCGGATGCCAGTCCAAATGGTAACCTTAAATGCCAGAAAGCTCCAAAAGGTGTTACAAATGTTGTCAAATCCTTTGAGTTTTCCATCAATTTTACTTGGTGGTATGCAGACTTCAAGTCAATAATTGAAAAGTACGACGACTCACTGATGGAATTGAGCATGTCTTGTATCTTTGGTAAAGGGTGACAATCCACGACAATGTTCTTATTCAATGTTCTTAAATCTGCACGTAATCTGATTTCTCCATTTTTTTTAGCAATAACTACAGCTGATACCCATTCTGATGATTCGTTAGGTTCAATTATCCCGTCTTTACATAACTTAGACAATAACTCCTTTAGTTCGTGCCTTACTGATAATGGAACTAGTCTTACTTTATGGATTACTGAAATGGCATTATCCTTTAATTTAATATGGTGCTCAAACCCTTTTATGCATCCAATATGTTGCGAAAATGTTTTTCTAAAATGTCCTCAACAATCGTTTTCTCAACATCTTCCTCTTTACTGAGTACTGGTAAATCACCTAATATAGTAGGTTCTTGTGCACCTGGTTTGAGCAAAATGCCAAGGTCTTGCCATCCCACTATGTCCCTGCTTCTCACAGCTACATATATTTTGGTTTTGATGCTGCATCCTTTAAACTCCAATGTGTCGTTGAAGTACCCTAACATATCTATGTCAAACTCTCCAAACGCCTTTGGATTAACATCAGACTCAATATGTTTCCAAAGTCTATAAAATGTTTGATCTGTAAGTATTGAAGTGGGTGACCCCAAATCTGCCATAATATTTAATTCCTTTTCTCCAATGTGCACCATACCTAGAGGTCCTCTAAACCTTCCCTGCTTGCTGTCAACTGTAAGCAGTATGTTAGAACACATCGAATTTACTTTACCTTTGTTATAGATTTTTGCATTTCTACACACTGACCCAAATGCCCAAACATTTGGCATTTTACACATTTCTTTCCTTGCGCTGGACAGCCTGCAAAATGTTCGACATGCGTTTTTGACCCACTGCTGTAACAAATCAAATTTTTCTTATATACTGGTTTGACATATTTGTTTTTTTCAGAAACGGTTGCTACAAATGGACTCTCATTTCTCATTCCATCCTTCTTCTCATGTACTGCACATACACTTGCTTGACTTGGTGTGCTTTCTGTTGCCATAAGTTTCATTGAAATAAGAGACCTTTCTATTCCCTTCGCTATGTCTATGACCTCATACAAATTGATCCCTAAGATAAATGTCCATCATGTCTCCGAATTCACACGACGCTGCCAATATGCGCAAACTTGCAATGTACTCCTCTAACGTTTCATGTTCATGTTGCTTCCTCTTATAAAAGGCATGTCGCTCAACCATCACACTCGGTGCTTCTGTAAAATGCTTTTCTAATCTTTTTACTGCTTAGTTCTCTTTCTTTTGTCCTGAGTTGTGTCTTACCAACTGGCCTTGAAAACACTGGCAACAGCAGGGAACCGAAGGCTATGCCACCCATAGTAGGTACTCTTCCACTCTCAGTGAGCTAGCCTGTGCCCTTCTAAGAGACTCCTGCTACAGCGGCGTTCATTCCCGACCTCCGGGCCCACTTCCTCTGTCCCCACGACAAAGGAGCATCGGTTGGCAGATGATCAGGCCAGAGGGAGGAAGAAATCTTTATCGGTCAGTGTGGGGCCAGGATGTTCCGATACATGTAGTTTTGTATGCGCGGAGTCCTGCAGAGGCTGTCTGGATCCGCCGTTGCCCGGCACGGGTGTCTATGCGCCTGTCCTCCACTTTGGGCTGATTCCTACAGGATCATGGGGAGTCCATGTTACCAGGTGCCATGTGCACTCGTTTGAGTGCTGAAGTGTTTCCTGATATCACACATTTTCCGTGTTCACACCAGCCTGGGTTTTGCACCTCTTGTGGCGAAGCTAGTGACATGGGGCCCACTGGCGCCATAGAAATTTAGAAAGATGCTGCCATGTTCATCAGCGTCAAGCCCCGCCTCCCTCTATTATTTTCATTATAATGTATATTTCATTTTTAAAACCACTGCTTGTGTGCATTGCTCGAAAATAGAATGAGGGCACTGTTATGTTGGGGCCTGTACGCAGCCTCAACCACCAAAATGAGATATGGTATACCAGTATATGTCATGAGGGAAATTCCCATTTATTCATACCCTCGTTCACGCCCAGCCTTGTGGGTTGTCTACATTACATCCGGGTCCCCCGGTCACACTGCAGTGGCTCCCTACATCCCCTTCTTATTTTACTTTGAATGAACCAATCACAATTCACACACAAAGTCCTTCAACTCCTGGCTAGATTGAAGATTTGGGTGATTGTATCCCTGACTTTGTGACACCTCTTCAAGCTCATCATGGGTCCCATCACTACCTTCATGTGACGGCCCGCCACAAGGTCCTCTGGGACCCACCACTGCTTTTCTTCTTTGTGTAGGTGTGCAGCTCACGTGAGCATCATGGCGGTCTTCACCTTCATCCAAGTCACTACCTTCGACATTCCCAATGGAGGGATCTGGTACCCTCTTGAACCATGACACATTCCTTTTTACTGTTTCACTTCCTCGTTCAGCCGTCAGCATTGTGCCTTTCACTGTTGTCACCTTCCATGTTCCAGCTTCATACGGGGTACGGAACTTCCAGACTAGACGGTGATCCGTCACATCCCCAGAAACCACATCTCCATGGACTCAAGGCTATCTGC
The DNA here is from genome assembly GCA_963921515.1 of Calotriton arnoldi. Taxonomy (NCBI): domain Eukaryota; kingdom Metazoa; phylum Chordata; class Amphibia; order Caudata; family Salamandridae; genus Calotriton; species Calotriton arnoldi. The sequence goes on from CAWUFW010001355.1 coordinate 2,893,063, forward strand.
TTGCCTTGTCATTGTTGCTCTTCCTCCGACCCTGCATCCCATCCGGCTCATAATCAGGGAGCGACCACTCTCCAGAAATGGTCATCATCGATGGCCAGCATCTTGTGCTGCAGTGTGTAGTGGCCCTGTATTCTCGCAAAAAATGAGTGAGGACAGTATCAGGGTTAGACCCCTTGTGCTCTGCAACTCTCATGGCTTTGTTTAGAGTCCTCATGAAACGTTGTACAAACATTGTGCATCTCCGTTTGCCTGTGGCCACTGGAGAGTGATGCGTCTGTGATGAATCCCAAGATGTTGTAAGAATTCCCCAAATTCTGCTCCCTGAAATGACAGCCCATTATTCACCCAAATCTCCTGTGGGAGCCCAATTATCGCCAGGACTTTATTGAGTGCAGGACATACATTGCTGAAAGTAGTCGAGTCCACTATTTCCACAACTGGATATTTGGAATGGCTATCAACCAATACCATGGTTAAACACCCATCAGGAAAACTGCCAAAATCCAGACTGACTCTGCCAGGGAATGTTGCTCCTTCCTTCCGTGATTACTGGTGCAGGGGCTTCAGGACTGCTACTTATCTGGCACGACTCGCAGTTGTGAACCAACTCGTGCACCACTGCTTTCAGGCCTGGGAATCACACTTTCTCCCACAGACGATGTTTGGTTTTGGCAGCACCTTGATGCCCTCCATGCGCCAGCTCCGTCAGATGACAGACCAATTCGGCCGCCACCGCAATGCAGCACCCTCTCAGTACCACACCTTCAGGGGTAGAGCAGAGTTCATATCAGACACTGCATAGTTGAGTCAGCCTCTTTTTGTCCATGTCACCCAATTGGTTCGCATCCTGCAAAAACAGGTTACATGTCCTGCTTTGTAGCGTCTCTCTAACTCTTGTCAGCACAGCATCCATTTTGGTAGCTTGACTGATCTCCTTGAGAGTCTGACCCTTTGGGCACACCCCTTGTGTCAGGAGCCTCAGGTATTACTCTGCTGACCCTCCGTCACATCCCGTGTTCTCATCAACACTTGATGAGTGCCAGAAGAGGAAATCAGCTGGATTCCATGATCCTTGCCGGTAGACCAGTTCGAGCTGGTATTGCTGCAGTTGCATCATCCATCACTCAATCCTGGGAGGAGGGTGAGGCACAGAGCCTTTGAATAGGCGTATGAGTGGTTGATGGTCCATCACGACTCTGAATGACTGCCCACACAAATACAGGTGAAAACGTCCATAAGCCCATTTGATGGCCAGTGCTTCACGTTCAATCTGGGTGTACCGCGACTCAATTAGTGTAATTGCCTTGCTAAGGGCTCCCATCTGCCAGGTCCACCTCCTGCGTTAGGATTATGCCCAAACCTCCCAGGCTGGCGTCCACCAGTAGCTCGGTCTTTTGCTTGGGGTCAAAGTAGGCCATTGTGGACTTGCTCAGAAGCGCTGATTTGATCTTTTGGAACAAGTCTTTTTCTTCTGGCCCCCAAACCCATCGAGCATCCGCTTTCGTCAAGGCCCTAAGCGCCTCAGCAATGGTTGCCAGATTTGGGATAAATCTTTCACAGTGGGTCGCCACCCTAGGAAACTGCGAACCTCGGTGACAGTGCAGGTCGCCTGAGCCTGCTGTATGCCCTGCGACTTTCTGGGGTCAACCTGGATGCCATCCTTGGTGAACACATACCCAAAAAAGTCAATGCTCAACTTGAAAAATGAAAACTTCTCCCTGTGAAGCGTCAGACCATGGTCACACAGCCGTTTCTGAGTGGCTCTCACGTGCTGATTATGTTCTTCAGCTATGGTGGAATATATAAGAATGTCATCACTGAAATTCATAATGCCTTGAAGTTCAGACAGGACCTCAAGGATAGCATTTTGAAATACCTCTGCAGCCGCCGATATTCCAAAGCTAAGGCGTTTATATCTGCGCAAACCCAGGTGTGTCGAAAATGTTGTAATATATTGGCTGACCTCATCCAGCTGAAGTTGGTGGTAGCCGATATTTAGGTCAAGCTTCGAGAACCACCTGGCACTGTTGAGATTGGCCATATTGTCCATCGTTGGTGTGATGTGCCTCTCATGTTTGATGGCTTTATTTGGGAGGTGCATGTCCAACCATGTTGTAATCTTGCCTGGTTGGTTTGCAATGACCACAAGGGACACCCAGGGTGTGGGCCCAGACACTTTCTCAATTACATCCAGCTGCTCTAGTTTTCCCAGTTCTTTCTCAACCAGCATTCACAGGTGAAATGGCACCCTCTGGTGTCTGAGGGCCACCGTTTTGGTGGATCTATCAATGTGCAGTTGTATCGGGGATGCACGGAGGCAGCCCAGTCCTGAAAACAAGCTTGGGAACTGTCCCAGTAGCTCGCCACATTGAATTGTTGTACATTCTGGGCAAAAGGCACAAGCCCCAGGTCCTCTGCTGTGTGATATCCGACAAGCGTTTTCCCTTCTCGGCCAATGATGTTGAATTTTGTCGGCTGTCATAGATCTTAGTCTTAGAGAGGATAAGCTCTGGTCTTGGACAAGGACGTCAGTACTGCTAACACACTACATTTACTGAGGCTCCTGTGTCTATCAGCTCCTTGACAGTCATGTCAGTGATCTCCACGGTACACGTGGGCTGTGGCCATTGATGCCTTTTGAGGTGATCTGTGAACGATAACAGGAATACTTCTTCCTCATCTGAGGTGGCTTCCTCCTGCACTCCTGTTGATCAGTTGTGCTGTCCGGTGGGGCTCTGCTGCCCTGCTTCAGTTATAGAGAGCTGTCGCAATGTTTTCAGTAGCGATGTGTGTCCTTTGGCCCCTCGGGATCTCAGGCCTCCTCTGTATGCCATGACAAAATGATTGAGCTTGCCACAGTTGGAACATGTCCTCCTTTGAGCCAGGCAGCTATCCAGTGGGTTCTCTTCCCTCCCACAGTTCCTTCATCTTCCTGCTACTGCTGACGTAGGCGGGTGTGCTCGGGTAGCCCTTGGCTTGGCCATAAGTACATCCACTGCCTATTTATGCTGCTGTTGCTATGCGTGAGCTATATGTCTATCTCAGCTGCTCTGGAAGCAGAGAGGTCATGTGAGAGTGCCAAAATGAGAATTTCTTCCAGGCTGATGTTCGGTTGTCTGAGGATGAGGCCGCGCTGTGTCTTCAAATGGCAGCCCTGAATGATTTGTACGCGAATCTTTTTCGACTGGTCATCTGCAGTGCACATGCTGGCCAACACGCGGAGATGGGCATCTAAGGTGTCAATCGATCCCCCTTCATGTTGGCGCACTTGTCTCAACTTGAACCAATCGAAACCTGGGTTTATCTGTTGGTCAAAGTGTGCATTCAGCCCTCTCACTGCCGCCTCATAGCTGTCCTTTCCCATGGTGTTGGGAGGTTCTCGAACAACTGGTAGATCTCCTTGACCACATAATGAAAGAGCAGGGACCTTTTGACCACCCCATCAGTCTCTCTGGTTGCCCTGAAATAATTGTTCAGCCTGCCCACCCACGTCTTCCATCTCGGGGCAGCTGTGGCAGGATTCACCAGTTCACTAGAAGGTTCCCATCGATGGTGGGTGCACGGGCTCTGGAGCTCACGCGGCATTTGCATCGTCCGCCATGAGGCCACCCTCTCAGGCAACACACCCTGGCCGCTCCCCGGAGAGCACACAGTTCTTGATATAGGGGCAAGCACGCTTTGATTACTCACTGAAGCATGTGGGCCGCTGGCCCAGCACTTGGACCAGGCAAAGTGTCTGTCTACCCCCACTCAGGGTTGGTGGGGCCCACACACAGTGGGTTTCAACATGGGCCAGACAGCCAGGAGGCCCAAATCCAGTCTGAGTCCGGAGAATTCCTAGAACACTGGGGCACGGGCACAGCAAGCCTGGAGAAGGGCCCTCGTGCGGTAGGCCTAAGCACGTAGATGGCCCAGCCGAGGGGAGGCAGCTTGAGAAAATTAGTCAGGAGATCAGCATCGTCTCCACCAAGCAAGGAAAAACCCATCCACGGGTCAGCAGCCCTTTACCAGTGCTTGGGGTCAAGATGCAGAGAAGCCCTCATGGGAAGACAGGGAAACAGCTCAACCCAGCTCGTCGCTCCGGCAGCGCTACAATTGTAATAATATTTCCTAATGTAAACCGCGAACATATCACCGGGATGAGAGCTGCAAGGCGCCACAGAACCACTGTGCAGCGCGTGCAAGCAGGAGCGGCCTGACTGCCCTCCTCATCGCCAAATGGTGTGTTGGGCCCAAGCCGCAGTTCCTGCAGCCCCAACTACCAAAATGAGACACAGCACACCAGTATACGTGAGGCGGAAAAGACCCCGAGCGGTCTTATTCCCGTTAATTTATACCCTTGCCATGCTCGCCCATGAGGGTTGCCTGCATTAGACCCGGGTCCCGCAGTCACATCGTAGTGGCCGGGTGGCTCACTACAGGCACCATCATGCAGTAGACTGTCAGAAATGAGTGCTGGTGTTGAGCACCAGCAAACATTTGCACAAATTAAGCTTTGTGTGTTTTGAATTTGAGCATTGCGAAAATCTGCAGGTGAGATTTTTAAAAACTGGTGATACTTCTTAACGTACTTTTAGTTTTTCCTTCACATGAAAAAAAGCTTTTTAAGTGAAGTCTTCCCGTTCCCCTCACCACATATGAAAATGGGGCATTTTCATGAACGTTCCCACAGTTGCCACAGCCCCTTCTTCTGGTTGATTTAAGTAAAAATTTGGAAATTGAGATGTCTTTAAAAGCATTGCTAATGTTTGTAAATACCCAAAGAGTTACAAAATGCTGGGTGTTAGATAACATTTGAATATTTCAGTGTAGTGACGAAAATCTTCCCACTGCCTGAAAATCGTGCCCATATACATACTTAGTAATTTGCCACATTGTATGACATTTTCCCTGTGTAAGCTCAACATCTTTGAGTTCACTAATGGTGCCTGTCAATTGGGTTTTGCTCCTTAATGGGTGCAGAAGATAGTGCTAGGCATGAAGTATGCACAAAATGTAACTCACCCATACCTGTCTTTGGCGAGACTGGACATTAGTGGAGGATTCATCTGTAGTACAGGGGAAAATGCTTTTTTGCCTGTACCCCTGTGACAAGGTCAGTTGACCTGCTCATGTACATCATTTATTTTCTCTTTATGGGGTCCTCGATTTTGCACTGTACATATACCATGGGTAAAGACATGTGGTAGAATTTGTGCTGCAGGCTTCGGTGTCCCTGTGTCATATGGGTGTTGTCTTGCAGTACAGTACACAGGGCCGGACTGGGATCGCAAACCAGCCCTGGCAATTACGCACTGCTTCAAAACCGGCCCCCAAGCAACAAAAACGGCCCCCACATGTACCAAACCGGTCCCCACTCTTCTGGCCCACCGGGGAAACGCCCGGTGCCCGCTACGGCCAGTTCGGCGCTGACAGTACACAGGGACTTAAGCACTATATTAAGGTTGCAGTACCTAACACAATCTGCATGACCTGATGGTCCCAGATGAGTGAGGTCATAGGTATGCATATGTTGGTAAGCTTGCACAGCCCTGACCTGCCTGAAATTAAGGAAGCCCATCTGAGCCTTTCCGAACACAAGCGGGTCACAGGGGCTTTTCTCTTTCACCCTAAGCTCTTGGAGCGTGTCCTATCCATAGGTCAAGGTTGGTTGCTTGGATTCCAGATCTGTAGTTTCTGTAAATCTTGCAATTTGAGAGTGCGGTAAGACTCTAAACCATTGTTCTCACAGTTTCCGGTGGGAAGCAGTGGGTATAATTGTTTTCCCAGGTCTCTCTATTGTGCCCATTATTGATTGTCATCAACCACAGCCAAACCTTTACAAGACAGAAGCCCATCACATTTGGAAATCCCTAATTAACACCTCTATATTGTGCTCTTTTGACCTGGATCACTACTGAATTTTGAATTTGGGACCAATTTCTTTTGCTGATCAGAAACTATCATTCAACTTTGGTGTTTTATATTTTCATGTTGGCCAAGCTCTCATCAATTGGTTCTCAGATGATTGACCTGTCGTATCTTGAATCCATTGCCACTGATAGCCCAGAACAAAGGTCAGGCACATCACAGTATCCTGAATGTTACACCCCATGGCGTAATTCCTCTGCATCCACTACCCTAACATTAATATAGGCATCCTCTGCCAATTCAAACTTTTTTATTAATGGCCCAATTATATCCAAAAGCCATTCCTGGTAAGACTTCAGCCCTTTGTTGAGGGCTTTGCGAGGATCGCTTCTCCTTTACTTATGAATGACATGACCTTTGCATCTAGCTCTGGAGTTGCTGAAACCTTATCCAGCATTGGCTTCCAGTACTCGGAACACAGCACAACCTCACGTCTGTTAAGATCTACTTACGTTACCAATAACACACATACTGAACCTCATGATGGGATGGGGTCAAGTCCGGGGTTATCGGGTGCTTGATCATACAAGGGTCGAACATATCATGACCCAATAGATCTAAAAGTTCAGAGGTTTAGGTCTGACTGGCCTTATCTGATGTTCTTTTATGACTTACAAACACAATAGCTGGATCTGAATCAAATTCAGATAAGCATGACAGTTCAATCTCAGCATCCTCAGAATCTGTCAACCCTTCTGAGAAATTATGGGCCATAGGTACAAACCATTTTTTGCGGGCCGACCGCAAAAATACTTTTACATATGTACAAAACACAAACTGCGATTCAGTAGCACGCTACCAAATCACAATTTGGAAGTGGGGCGAGCTTAAGGCGTCCCTTCCAAATACCGAATCTGGATGGTATGTATGAATGTTTTGCGACCGAATTACTGTCTCAAAACTTTCATATTTTACTGACTCCTTGAAGGAGGTGATAACCTATTCTCAATTGGGAAGGGGTCCCCAAGGAACCCCTTCCTTTTGAGAATGGAAAACAAATATTTTTTAAGAGCATGCAGTGGTCCCACTTCAAAGTTTATTTGTTTTCTTTTTAAACGCATCCCGTTTTCCTTTAGGGAAAACTGAATTAAAAACAAAAAGATTGCTTTTTCAAAAAGCAATCACAGACATGGCAGTCTGCTCATCCCTGCAGGCCACCATCCCTGTGATGGCTGCGATTCCTGATGGGTTGCAAACTGTGACCTACCTCATTAGGATTCATGAGGTAGGCTATTGCGACCCATTAGGAATTGCTTTTTCAAAGATGTATCTTTTCTTACATCATGAATTGCGATTTCCTAATTGCTATTTCGTAAAAATCACAAATCTAGAATTTTTTACATGTGACCCTATATCGCTTTCTCCCAGTCGCTTTATTTTCTGGAATACTTTTGGGCCTTCTTCCTGCACCTCCACAGTGCCAGTTGACCTTATCTTTATCTTTGTCTGAGCCATCCAGTCTGAGAGGTCTCTTTTTTTGCTACTACTAAGGCCTCCTCCTCAAATCTCCTTTTACTCTTCAACGTACATACCCATCCACTGCACCTTGCTCCCTCATTGACTCCAGGTTTCAGTTTGATCCCTGTCCTAATTACCTTCTACCCACCCAAACATAGGCCACAAACTCTCAGTTTTGTTATCTAATGAATCAGTAATAGATCCCAGAAGCTTCCCCATAGCTCAATTGATCGAGCACTTTATTTTCTCATCTGAATCCTCTGCCATCAAGTCTACATGTACCATAAAACCTCACAGAAAACCGTCCTCACAACAAATCACCTCATAACCGTCCAAAGCCAAATCTTCCCAAAAAATTCCTCCAGTACTTTCTATAAAGTTTTCCCAATATGCCAAAATAGTCACAATATAAGCCATATGTCACATCTACGATGGCCTCTTAGATCTTTCCCTTCAAGAATGTGTTAATCAGACAAGCACTGTCTCGGGCGATCAAATCGCATTCTCTCCCTTGGTCTGATGGTCCATAAAGCCATGCACATGCCACAACTGGAAAATCCTTTAATTCAAATAACGCTGGCTGCGCATGTATAAAACAGATTGTGCAACAAACGGTAACCACCACTAACAGCTATACAAAAAAACTAATAGGTAAACTGAAGACCATCAAAGATCGCCAAAATTAAAACCTCTTAACAAACCTATGGAATTGGAGTAGCCAGATAAGATTAGTGTGCTATCGCACTTGAAACAATATAAGCCTAAAATAAAAAAACACCACAAACTCCATTCACACCTTGCTAGCATCATTAATCAATACTGCTTAATGTCCATCTCAAACATAACCCGCAAACACGTGTTGGATGCCTGACTGCTCTATGTACTCCGTTGTTCATCTTTAACAACTGTACAAAGTCAAACACGACAACCCTTGAAGAATAATACATTGAGAATATTGGTCTTATCTAAAAGCCTAGGACACATATTTTATTGCTCTTTTATTATTACTTCGAAACATATTTGATGTATGCTACAACCTTCTTCTTTCATATTGTAGTGGGTCCCCAATTCTTGAGGAGACCATAATAAACATCTTAGGTACCAAGTTGTTTTGTTCATTTTTTAGAGCACCATTGCCCAAGATCTCTTTGCTGCTGTCACTGTACAAACAATTCTTCCATAATGCCATATACTTAATGAGGATGTGCAACTACATATAGTCACTGCTGCCACTATAATAGTAAGTTTCCTTACTAAACAGCCTGTGATTCAGGCTTAAACCAGTAAAGTTAACTCAATTTCTTTCCCCATAACTTCTCTGGAAAGGATGTCCAAATGGATTAAGGCATTTGGAAAACTAATGTTCTCTTCTGCCAAATTGATGCTAAGATCCATCAATGCAGGCTGTTTGTTGGGCTATACATATGCCCTCTAGGACATGGCCTGTGAGATCTTGCCCGTGGTACTAGAAGACCTTGGGGATTCTCTGGCTCAAAGAATTTGTGATGGACAGTACACAGCCAAGTTAATGATTCCTGTTGGCCTAGATACTACTGATTGCTTGGGACGGATGGTTGGCACCAGCGTTGAGCTCTGCTGCCCAGCATGGAAGTGTTTCCTTGCGTTTTCTGGAGATGTACAAGCCAAGGCACACTCCCTGGGACTGTTGACCCCAGCCAAGCAATTCCTTCAACTGTTTAGAAAATTCAGAGGCTACTCCAGGGGACTGGTGTGGAGATGGCACCAATCGCCTTAGCCCTTTTAAGGCCGAAGATGGGATATGGCAGGAATCAAACAGGCCAGCAGGGTAACCAGTCCTCCAAGTCCCCCTGCCCTGCTGCAACACCCTCTAAGCCACTTTGCTTTGTCCATAGCGGCTCACATCCATCCTGTGGGGGCAGGGTCCAGTATTTCCTCCCAGGATGGCGAGCCATCAAGTCCATCAAAAATGTCATACAAATTGTTCAGAATGGTTCTGTCCTGTCCTAGAGTTTGCCCTGCTGCATCTCCCCCCTCCCTATATCTGATCGACTTTCAGAGGAGCACCTTTCCATTATGCTGCAGGAGGTGTGTGTGATGTTCTCCAAAGGTGCTATAATCAATCAATTGGGTTCTTGTAGAGCACGGCTAATCACCCATAAGGGTATCGAGCAGCTGAGGGGTTCTGCATATATAAGAGTTCCAGGCTCATAAATACGGGAGAGTTGTTACTCTCACTGTTCCCTTGTCCCAAAAGACCTCCGGTCTATAGTGGACCTTTGACCCCTGAATGCCGTTCTGTGGGAGGACAAATTCAAATTGTTCACGTTTGTCCAGATCTTGACTGCTCTAGACCTAGGAGCCTGGATAGTGTCCTTGGACCTGCAGAATGTATGTTTTCATATACCTGCATTGCAGTTCCACAGGCATTACCTGTGGTTCAAGATCTACCAGGAGCATTTCCAATGTACAATGCTCCCCTTTGACCTTACCAGTGCCCCTTGAGTGTTCACAGAAGTAATGGCGGTGGTTGCGCACATCTTCAGAGGTTGGCGTACCAGTCTTCCCATACCTTGACAACAGGACGTTGAAGGTGGGCTCACTGAAGTCACTAGTAGATCATCTCCAGATGTCGGAAAACCTCATGACATCTTTTTTTTTTTTTTTTTTTAATTTGTTTATTAAGTTTTCAAGAACATATCAAGAAAAAAGAGAACAACATCCAGCATGATGGATACAGTACATAGATAGATACATGCGGAGCAGCAACATCGACACAACAAATTGATGCAATACAGAGCCCAGAATAATAAAAACAGCAAGGGATATCTCATAGGCTAGGCATCATACAAAAGTCGCACATATAGCGCAGGGGGCCAGGTCTGGGGGAAATAAGAAAACATATCTGTACAATCAAGTATATATGCATTACAGGTTAGTAGTATGTGGATTGTTTACGGCCTCAAGCGGGTGTTCCAGGAGATACAGCTTGAGGGGATCACAGATATCACGAGGGCGTGAAGTGGGGGGGAAGTAGTTCTGAATATATGCATATGTTTGGTCTTGCCAAAATATCATGTCCCTAATCCACTCCTTAAATTTGGGCGCCCTGCCCCGACCCCACCTACATGCTATCTGCCTCCTAGCCAATAGCAAGCCAACCTCATGACATCTTTGAGGTTTGCGATGAGAGAATCAAAGTTGCACCTGACTTCTTTGCAGTGGTTGTCGTTCATTGGGACTGTCTTGGACACAGTGCAATTCCAGGCCTTCCTTTCACCAAAGTAAGTCAGGGAAATTTGGGCTATGATCCTGATGTTTCAGCTGCAGTCCTAGATCTCGGTGAGAACAGCTCTGAGACTTCTTGGAGTTTTACCTTCCTGTGTCTCCCTGGTCGACTACTCCAGGTGGCACATGCAGGCTGTGCTATGGAATTTGAAGTTCCAGTGGGGCTATCACCAAGAAAATTTGAAAGGTGCTATCCAGATTTCATAAGAGGCAGGTGACGATATGCAAAGGTGGCTGCTTGAACATAATTGGCTCAACGGCAATCCCCTCTCCCTTCCTCACCCAGAGCTAATGGTGGTGACTATTTGGGTTGAGAAGGCAATCTGGGGTAGGATGAGATCAGAAGACTCAGGGCTCTGGCAGAAGCCCAGCTCCATATCAATCTTTTGGAGTTAGGGGCAACTCATCTGGTGTTGAAAGCTTTTCTGCCGTCTATCGGAAGGAGGCTGGTACAGAATCTCATGGACCACACCACCGCCATGCGGTACTGCAACAACCAGAGTGGGTTCTTGGGTCCTGTACCAGGAGTCTGCACCTCTGGAGTTGGGTGCAGCATTAGGACATTTCCCTGGTTGCGAATCACCTGGCAGGAACCTTGAAACCCAGGGTGGAGAAGCTCAGCCGGTGCCCTAGCGGATCATGAAGGAGGCCTACATCCCCAGGTGGGTCACGGTATCTTCTGACAGTGGAGAAAACCCTAGATGCATATTTATACCACCGTTAAGAATGCATAGTGTCAAAGATTTTGCAAATTGGAGTTTCTGTGAAGACGATCACAATGAGATGCATTCCAGCAGAATGGAACTCAGGATTCCTGTATGTCTTCCCGCTCCTGCCTCTCCTGCCCTGAGTTGGGATAAAGATCATGATCAACTGGGCCCAAGTATTTCTTGTGGCTGCAAATTGGTCCAAGATAGTGTGGTAACTGGATCTTCTGGGTATGAGCATCTGCCCTTTGATCCGGCACCTACTTCAAGAGGATCTCCTGCCAGCATGGCTAGGTCCTTTACCCGAACCTGCTCAATGTACACCTCCATGCATTGAGACTGAGCAGCAGCAGTTAATTGCATTTGATCTGCCACTCGAAGTGGTGGATGTCATCCTGGCCACCAGGAAGTCTTCCACAAAGTCCATTTACACCTGGTGCGGGGACAAATTGCTGGTCAGGTCTGGGGTTTATATGACAGACCTATACAAGCTAAACTGTTGAATGTTATCTTGTTCATTTTGTCTCTGGCCCAGCAAGGCTTTGCAGTGGGCACTATTAAAGGTTACTTTGAAAGCTCTTTATGCCTTTTTATGTCTGCCGGACACCTATCCTTGTTTAAATCACCTGTTATGATGTGGTTTATTCAAGGATTGACACAGTTGTTCCCTTCCAAACCGTTTGTGATGTCACAGTGGGACCTTAACTTGGTCTTGACGTTTCTCATGTGTGCGTCCTTTGAGCAAATGCACATCTGCTCGTTGTGCCTTCTGACTCTAGAGACATTCCTCATCATTGAAATCACTTTACATCACATGAGTGAATTTCAGGCACTGTCGTGTAACTACCTTACACTACCATTTTCTGGACAAATTGGTGCTGAGGACTCAGGTGACCTTCTTGCCTAAAGTTGTGACTCTCTTCCACATTGGAAAATCCATCACCCTGCCTGGGTTCTTGGCCCCTCCTCCTCCTCGAAAGAGGAGGAGAGGATTCATTGGCTGGACTCCAAAAGGGCTTTAAGCTTTTACATTCAATGTACCAAGGATCAGATTATTGGGGGGTTCTCCGGGGCAAAGAAAGTGAGGATGATGACTCTGTCTAGGTGGATAGTCCTCTGCATTAAGAGCTGCTACCCACTGGCCAAGAAGCAGCGTCCAGAAGGTCTGAGAACTCATTGTACCAGTGCCAAGGCTGCTACCATTGCTTTGACAGGCTGCGACATGAGCGCAGGTGCACATGTTCAGCAATAATGCCTTGAGAACCAGGTCCACTAGGAAAGACATTTCGCCTGTTCAATGTGTTGGTCTGAGTCAACTCTACAGTCTCTCCACGTAAAGGAGGTACTGCTTTTGTATTTATTGCAAAGTGAGGAATCGGAGGTTAGAAGTATCCATCAGAAGAACAAGTTACTTTCCTACGGTAACGCTACTTCTGGTGTTTCATCTAATTGCAGATTTCTCACCACCCTCCAACATTCTGTGGAGGGGTCTCTTTCTGTGTTCAAAATATTTTATTGAGTTTATAATAAGGCAATAGACCAAACAAAAAAGAGTAATGATGAAGTACATTCAATTTGCAATAGTACATTAAAATAAAAGTTGTACCTATACAATGAGAATTGCAGTATAATAGGAATTAAAATTTAAAAATAAAAGAGGGTTGGGGGAATCAATAACTATTAGTAACAAGTATACCGTAACTGAGCCACATATTAAAATCTACCAAATTATACTTAATATATAATATAAAACAATTACTATTATAATGCTATATAATTATCAAATGGTTTCCAAAACGATTGGTAAGTAGATGTATTATGAACAACACCCAACATAGTCAAATCAGCTCCTTTTCTGGTAAAGAATTATCCATGACCAACATGCATGTACTGATAATAATGAAGCGTATTTCCAATTGGTAGTAATTGATTTTAGAGCAGCAGATATTAAGAAGTCAAAGAGCTTGTTATTTGAATCAGACAGTTTTGTTGAGAGTAATATTGATTTACAACATAATATATGAAGGTTTATCTGATAAATTACATTTTTTTATAATAACATCCCAAACCTCATTCCAAAACTTAAAGACAATATTACATTCGAAAAGCATATGTTTTAGTGAACCTGTAGTCAAATTACAGTGCCAGCAATTAGGAGAATTTAGTAGTTTTGCCTTAAACATTTTTAACGGAGTCCATTAACAATTAAATAATATGAAATAATCTGTTTGATAGAAGGACACTGGTAACCATCCAGAGACAGCACTCAAGCATATTTTCCTCCATATGTCGTGATAAAAAGATGGATTGAGTTCATTATTCCAAAAAGAAGAGATAAAATGAATGGTATTCTTGTCAAAATTATTCAATTTTTTATAATACATTCACACAGCATGAGATGAAGAAGCTATTGCTTGAATATATGTTTCTAAATCAGATACATTTTCCATTGGAAAATTGCTAGGAAATGAATCAAGGATATAATTACATAAAAATTCGTATTTAGGAATATCCGAAGGGAGCAGGAGAAACGTTTGTTACAGCTCTTCAAAAGATAAAAAGTGTCATTATGATATATATCTTTTAAGTAAAAGATACTCGCATTTATCCAAGATTGCCAATATTGTATACTTCGATTAAGCTTTATAATAGGTCTGAACCATAAGGATATATTTAAGGTGTGAGAAATAGGTGTTTGAAAGAGAGAATCTAAATCCTGTAATATTTTGTAAATTTCAATATTGCAGATCTTCGCAACGAAGAAATAGAAGCAGACATAGGGGTCGATTCCGATCTCGGTCGGAGGCGCACCCAATACCATTCGGTCGGGAAAAAAGCCATGCAAAAGCCTGTTTCCCGACCGATCCGTACAGTACACCGAACGAGCAAGTACGATGCGCACAACAGCAAAAAATCCGGCCGAGCCGTACTCACCCAAACCAGGTCCTGTACTCCGACCGAGGCGAATCCGGAAACGCCGAATCGAGTCGCACTGAAGGGAAAATGCAGCCCCGTCCGGCCGGACAAGTACGATGCGCTTTCCGTACGCTCCGAACCCGTCGCTACGCACGGCACGTCAAAGCATCCGGGAGAGGCGCACATAAGCTCCGATTCGCGCCACAACACGATCCACGGCTCCGAGACGAACACGGCACCGACGAGGACGACGCGAAGCGACGAGGACGAGGCCAAGCGACGAGGACGACGCCAAGCAACGAGAAGGACGAACGACACGAACCAACCATGAATCCCTTCGTCCCGATCATACCAATATTCTACATTTACTACCGGAACAGGCACGGACGCGTACGGCGCAGAAGGTAAGCCAGACACCAACCACAAAACACATACAACACGTACACGACACATCACACACACACACGGGGATGCTGAATATACTTACACCAGCAACAGCAGCACTATAGGGGCGGGATGCCCATCACCAATGCCACATATGCACACAGGGGCCTGGATGCGCACCACCACCCCTACCCAGGGGGGGCTGGATGCCTACCACTACTACCAGCCTTAGCCAGGGGGGGCTGGATGCCTACCACTACTACCACCCTCACCCAGGGGGGGCTGGATGCCTACCACCACCCTCATCCAGGGGGGGCTGGATGCCTACCACCACCCTTAGCCAGGGGGGGCTGGATGCCTACCACTACTACCACCCTTAGCCAGGGGGGGCTGGATGCCTACCACTACTACCACCCTTAGCCAGGGGGGCTGGATGCCTACCACTACTACCACCCTCACCCAGGGGGGCAGGATGCCTACCACTACTACCACCCTTAGCCAGGGGGCTGGATGCCTACCACTACTACCACCCTTAGCCAGGGGGGCTGGATGCCTACCACTACTACCACCCTTAGCCAGGGGGGCTGGATGCCTACCACTACTACCACCCTCACCCAGGGGGGCAGGATGCCTACCACTACTACCACCCTTAGCCAGGGGGCTGGATGCCTACCACTACTACCACCCTTAGCCAGGGGGGCTGGATGCCTACCACTACTACCACCCTTAGCCAGGGGGGCTGGATGCCTACCACTACTACCACCCTCACCCAGGGGGGCAGGATGCCTACCACTACTACCACCCTTAGCCAGGGGGGCTGGATGCCTACCACTACTACCACCCTCACCCAGGGGGGCAGGATGCCTACCACTACTACCACCCCTACCCAGGGGGGCTGGATGCCTACCACTACTACCAGCCTTAGCCAGGGGGGCTGGATGCCTACCACTACTATCACCCTCACCCAGGGGGGCTGGATGCCTACCACCAGCCTTAGCCAGGGGGGCTGGATGCCTACCACTACTACCACCCTTAGCCAGGGGGGCTGGATGCCTACCACTACTACCACCCTCACCCAGGGGGGCAGGATGCCTACCACTACTACCACCCTTAGCCAGGGGGGCTGGATGCCTACCACTACTACCACCCTTAGCCAGGGGGGCTGGATGCCTACCACTACTACCACCCTTAGCCAGGGGGCTGGATGCCTACCACTACTACCACCCTCACCCAGGGGGCAGGATGCCTACCACTACTACCACCCTTAGCCAGGGGGGCTGGATGCCTACCACTACTACCACCCTTAGCCAGGGGGGCTGGATGCCTACCACTACTACCACCCTTAGCCAGGGGGGCTGGATGCCTACCACTACTACCACCCTTAGCCAGGGGGCTGGATGCCTACCACTACTACCACCCTTAGCCAGGGGGGCTGGATGCCTACCACTACTACCACCCCTACCCAGGGGGGCTGGATGCCTACCACTACTACCAGCCTTAGCCAGGGGGGCTGGATGCCTACCACTACTACCACCCTCACCCAGGGGGGCTGGATGCCTACCACCACCCTCACCCAGGGGGGCTGGATGCCTACCACCACCCTTAGCCAGGGGGGCTGGATGCCTACCACTACTACCACCCTTAGCCAGGGGGGCTGGATGCCTACCACTACTACCACCCTCACCCAGGGGGGCAGGATGCCTACCACTACTACCACCCTTAGCCAGGGGGCTGGATGCCTACCACTACTACCACCCTTAGCCAGGGGGGCTGGATGCCTACCACTACTACCACCCTTAGCCAGGGGGCTGGATGCCTACCACTACTATCACCCTCACCCAGGGGGCAGGATGCCTACCACTACTACCACCCTTAGCCAGGGGGGCTGGATGCCTACCACTACTACCACCCTCACCCAGGGGGGCAGGATGCCTACCACTACTACCACCCCCACTCATAGGATGGACAATGCATGACACAACCAGCACACAACAACCTAGGGAATGCAAGATAAAGACATCCCCCCACCACCATGACAAGCGTGTGTAGGCTGTGTGAAATGCCTACAACACCGAACATGACTTTGAACATACAATGTGACCCCCTAGCACATGTGCCACACATATATGTGTGTGGTACCCACAATGCAAGCAGCCCATGACCATTGTGGCAATGGGGCCTAAACCCCCATCATCACAGTGACCAAAAGGTAAGTGTGGGGTCCATAGCTGAAGCACATTTTGACCATTGTGGCAATGGGGTCTAAACCCCATCATCACAGTGACCAAAAGGCAAGTGTGGGGTCCATAGCTGAAGCCCATTTTGACCATTGTGGCAATGGGGTCTAAACCCCCATCATCACAGTGACCAAAAGGGAAGTGTGGGGTCCATAGCTGAAGCACATTTTGACCATTGTGGCAATGGGGTCTAAACCCCCATCATCACAGTGACCAAAAGGGAAGTGTGGGGTCCATAGCTGAAGCACATTTTGACCATTGTGGCAATGGGGTCTACACCCCCATCATCACAGTGACCAAAAGGTAAGTGTTGACAAAGAAAGAGCTGCAACTGCCAAACTGCATGGATCATTCCTGGTCACAGAACCAAAAACTCATCTGTGGCAAAGTAGTGTATGTGTCCCATTGCAACATAAATTGGGTGAGCCAAATACTGCAGTGCAAATGAGACATTCCTTTGGCCATGTGCAGACAAACAACACCCATGGGGGCTGACACCGTCAACATTCATCAATGACACGACAGAAGTGACCATCAGAATGCAGAACCACATATTTGCACCAATGGGCACACAAATGCAGATATCCTGTGGAGACAGCAGATGTGAGGTGAACAGATACCATACCATGGCAGCAATGGGACACACAAACCATGATCACTGTGCTGACCGATGACCTAGGAGTCCCAGGGACAGCAGGGGAAACACACCAAACAACATACAGCCAATGGCACACCCAAGATATGCCAATGCAGTGGTGCAGATGCACAAACACAAACAGGCAGACCAACACTGACATCATACACAGCAGGTGAGGGGGGTGCCAGTGTCCCCAGGTAACCACACAACACATGAGGAGAGCTGAATACCAATCATACAGATGTGCATACACTGCCACACTAAGGTAACTCATGGATCCAAATCCCCTATGTGGGCAAGCAGGCATTGTCAGATGAGAGGGAGCACAAAACACACATGTCACACAGGAACGTAGGAACAACAACTGACACAGCAAGACACAGACACACCACAGCACCACCCCCAGGGCCCCCACAATGTGGTGACCCTTGGCTGCATAAAATTCCCACTCTGATGACAAAGCTGAATGTGGTTCACACTGTGAACCACAGTCATGTGTCCTGAGCAACAAACTACCATCACACCGACACAAGCACAAATCAATCAGCATGGCCAGTAAGCCAAGGCCAACATGGAGGCAGGGGTCCAGCTGGGCAACAACTCCCATCTGCACACACTCAACACCACACCCCTCGACCTCCAACAATGTGCAGCAGTGAAGTACACATGCACTGGTGACATTGCACATGCACCCATGACTATTCCAGGGTGGTGGGTGGGAACCAAGGTGCAGAAACACATCACACATGGCCACTCAACAAGACTCCTGAATGTCTGACACACTGCACACTACGCTGTACATGGACATGACGGCGATACCACACCAACCAATGGGATCCCAGCCACAGTCACACACCAATGAAGAAGCCAAGGTCACCCACAAAGAACACACATAGACAACAACCAACATCGCAGCCCGGACCCTGAGGAGTGCCAGCAGTCACACACACAACGTGTCACAATAACTTAAAGATAACACGAACTGAAAATCACATGACAGGGGCAAACAACAAGTGCCAAGGGGAAACCTGACTGTGACCCATCTGCGTCTGCACACAAACTCAGCCCTGACAGCAAACACACCTATGGGTGACACCCTGATGACCAGTAATGTGCCATGCACCCACATCACAGAGAACACAGGGAGAAGACTTTGGGGGAACATAGCTCAAGTCAGCAAGCATCACAAACAGGTACAACACTAGGGATCACAGCATGCGCAGATAAATGGAAGTGAACACACAGACATGCACATACAACACACACCTTGGGCGCAGGCAATGTCACATGTGTACACACTGCCATGAGGGGACTCCACTCCTGTGTGAGGAAAGCTGTGCCATATGTTGCCTCAGTAGGGCCCCATCATGTCAGCTGAGCACTTGGTCACACAATCAACAATTAGCACCAAATGAGGGCTCCCGTCACATCAGCCTGGTCATGGATGTGCCAACGGAATCATCAGCACAGATCCAACACACTTGTATAGCAATGTTGCACTGACTACACGGATGAGTCCTTCCCCATTGATGCCCAAACCTGCATGTCCAGTGGAGATGGCAACACGGTCAGGGAAGTAGACAAATCCAACAATGGAAGGCACAACAGATGTGCAGGGTGGAAGCCACAGGTATGAAATTGCTAATGTAAGTAGGAAATCCCATTGCCAAATACTGAACACATGACACCCTCAGATGCTGCTATGGATGACATGGATACACCACATGATAGGACACATTCCCCCTGGACCACATGGGTTCCTGCACAGTAACACTTCATAATCATGAGACCAGATATCACCATCACTGCAGCAAGGGCATGGTTAGCAGCACCAACAACATGTACATCTGAAGCATGAGCACTAGAGAAAAGAAAGTTGCTTTATTCAGCATATGTGTTGAATGAAAACGACGTCCAGAAAAAAAGAGCAAAGGCCAATGGCCAGTCCATTGTCAAAGTTCAAACAGGGTGACACTGGCAGATGTCACCCTACGCATGCCTGCACAAAACCAGGGACAATCCACTAGGAGGGGCAACCGGGGGGCAGGCCAGGCACCGCAGGGACAGGATCAGGGCTCACCAGGGGAGTCAGGGAAGGGGTGGTGGGTGCTGGAGAGCCACTGACAACTGCAGTGGAGGTGTCTGACATGGTGTGTGCCGGCACAACTGGGGGCATGACTCAGATGTCGTGGGTGCCGGCACAACTGCAGTGGACCCTGCAGATGCAGTGGACAGGTCCGCCACTGCAGTGCCCAAGTCAGACAGGGCGGTAGTGGACTCCACTGCAGTGCCTACCTCCAGGGGAGGAGAATGGGGAACAGGCAAGGTGGGTTGGACAGAGGGGGAGGACACCCTCACCACATCAGTGGCACAGACAAGCGCAGCGGGGGGTGTGGTGCTGGGAGAGCAAGTGGCAGGGGGAGAAGGCCGGAGCATCTTGGGGATGGTATATCTGTGGGTGGGGGAACCTGGGGCAGGGTGTGGTGGGGGCACCTGTGGAGTGGGGGCCTGAGGGATGGAGGAAGGAGACCTGGTGCTTGAGCTGCAGGGCAGTGGCGGGGTCTTGCTCTTAGGACTCTGTGGGGACTTGCGGGTGGGGGCCTCAGTCCGTCTGCGCCTGGGGGAGGGTGTCCGGGGGCGAGGGGCACTCTGCTCCGTGTGGGTGGGCTTCCTCTTCCCCCGGGATGCTGGAGCAGCTTCATCGGTGGGGAAGAGGCCGAGGTCACAGAGGAAGAGCTGCTGTGACTTTGGGGTTGCAGGTGAGGCAAGGGAGGGTGCTTTGGAGGGAGAGGGAACTGAGGACTGCGCAGTGCATGTGGATGCGTGTGTGTGTTCCAGGGCCCCATCCCCTGTGAGTCTGGCTTCAGTCCCCTGAATGTGCGTGCGTGTGCGTTTTGTCATTGGCGTGTGTGTAAGTGTGCTGGATGTGTGTCTGTGCCGGTGTGTGTGTGCTTGGGATGGGTAAGGTGCTGGGGAGTGTGGATGGAGCAGAGGCAGGAGGGGTGAGGGACCGTTTGAGGAGGGACACTGCTGCCGTCAGGGAGGAGTCCATGGACCTATTGCCCCTCTGTAGGTCAGACATGCCCGATGAGATGCCCTCCATGAACGACACCAGCTGAGTCAACAGCGCGGTGTGCGCATGGAGGACACTCAGCATGGCTGTCTGGCCTACATGGAGCTGGCGAAGGAGGTACACAGACTCCTCACTCAGGGCAGCAGGGGACACAGGGGCAGGGGCTGCGGTGCCTGGCCCAAAGGAGACACGCTCCCGGACATGGGAGCCTCCACGGACCTGGGGAATGGGAGCCGATGGGAGGGCGGTGGTGGTGCTGGTGGTGGCGGGGACAGCAACACTAGCTGGGGTGTGGTGGCTGCTGACACCCGCCTCCACAAGGGAGTCATCCTCCGAGTTGCTCTGGTCCTCAGCTGAGGTGGATGCTGCTGAGGACTCCTCGGTGTGGCTCCCCTCGCCCTCCGTGCCACTGGGTCCCTCCGACCACTCCTCGGCTGCTGACCCAGTCTGGCTCTCAGGCTCCTCCTGGTCCGTGGAGCTGTCCCCTTCCGTGGCCGTGGATGTATCTGCAAACAATGGGGAAACAGACAGACATCAGTCACCTGCACAAAACGCACACACCACTGTGAGCACAGCACATCACAGAGCAAGCCCTGGCATCATTAGTTGTACATTGCTAAAAGTGCCCTAACTGAACAGGAGAAGCCAATTGTCAGTCTGATGCCAAGCATGGCACTCACATCCCACATGGCCTTGCACCCATCTGTCTGGTGTCTGTTGGATTGCAACACCCCAGTGTGGACACATGCACCAAGTACACAGTAGTTGGACAGTGCAGAGGACACGGTGTGGCATGTGGACATGCACACATCACAGCTCTTGCCACTGAGTCAGTACAGGTTTCCGGATGAAAGGGATGCCCAGAGTCAAATAGGAAATGCATGTGATGCATACCAGCGACAGACACCATGATGCACCCATGTCCTGATAGCCAGCGCCACTATGGTGTGCATGTAGCACATGTCACTCCCCTGCAGGCTCACCAATCAGTAGACACATGCCATGGCGGAGGCATGACTGCAAAGTCATACATCACTGTCTCAGTGATGTATGACTTGGCAGCCAGACAACAACACTCTGCACTGTGTCACAATAGTAGGTCATGGGGAATGCAAGTCCTGGAGCTGCACAAGTGCACATGTACATCCCCCCACAACACATCCTCTCAACCCTCATCTGTCCAGGTCATACCTATTGGACATATGGGAGACCTGTGACACTACCCTCTGAACCTGAGCCCCTCACACTCTGCTGTGAATGGGGAACAGCTGCCTGAACTTCACATTCACATGCCCCAGTCTGCATGGGCAGCTGATCAGACACCTATGTGACACACAAGTATCGTCTCCTATGGTCACATCTCCAGTGGCATGCTGAGCCCCTACCAAGAAACTCCACAGCAGTCCTGGCGACTAATCCACAGCACACTGACACAGAGGCAGACACCTGAGGGGTCAAATCACTGCGCACAATGTGTCAGCTGATACACGGGAGTGGGAGTACAGAGTGTATTGTATTGCCTGGAGTAGGCATGACTGTCCAGCCCCACATGAATGAGGGATGAGCCCTGGACTGTAGGCAGCTGGCTAAGTATGTGTGACACACGTCATATACATACTCCTGGGGCCCAAACATTGTTCCCACCCGCAGCATGGGTGTGTGCCAGATACCCCAGCCACATGTGGTGGATCAGCTCAGCAATTGGACCACAGATCAAAGTAACACGCTGAATACATGTCAGAATACAGGCATTGTGTAAGCAATGGACCCACCCATGATGCCCACCACAGAGTCAGGGAAACAGATGCTGTCTCCCACCTTGAGTCAAGCAAACTGCAAGGACA